>VYXD01008937.1:4780040-4851905 GCA_013397195.1 Hylia prasina | reverse complement strand
TCAGAGGGAGGAAGGGTGAGCTACAGCAGCCACATCAAAGTCCTTGGTGTTTAAGGAATTACACGGGCTTCCGAGGTCTGGCATTGTTCTCTACAAGAAGGAAGCGAGAAGGACGGCCCCATTAGCTTAACATCACTGGCAAGTACAAGCAAACACCTCCGGATGGCTTCAAAAACCTCTGGGAACAGCATTGTGGGGAACCAATCTGATCTGGGGTTTTATAATGAGATATTAGTCAAAGAAGATCTTCCCTTGAAGTGACTGCTTTTTTGATCACAGCATTTCTTCATGAAACTTTGTAGCCTTTTCACAGAAAAGTACTGGAATACCATTTTCTCCCTCAAAGTGTGTGTTAATGTTTCTACGAAGTGCAATTACTAAGACCCTTGTAACCCGTCATGGCATAATTAAATACGTGAATGGGAAGGGCTTAGCCACCGATGGGACCTGATGTGCTCAGACCACCATCGCTCTGCTCGCCCTCCTCGGTTTTCCTCCTGAAGATACCATCCTGATTTTGCTGAGGAGGGGAATGAGTTAAATCAGTTTTACGATATATGTAGTGTTCTCATTTTCCCTTAGGATTTTCAAAGAAATCCAGTGTTGTTTTATCATACACTGGATTACACTGATTAGAGTTCTTAGGTATTGGAGATAAGGAAAACAGTAATACTAAAGCAGAGAGCTACAGGTTCTTAAATAAAAACAGTTAATAGAACAAGGACAGAAGAGAGATGATGATATGAAAAGAAAGGTTAAAAAGCTACTGTGGAGTTCTGTAGCCAACAGAAACTACGTAGTTCATTACATACGGTGTAACCTGAAGTTGTTTTGAAATTAATCACAAATAATACTGTATCTAAAAACTCTGTGCCCTTTCTGACAGGAGTTATGCTAAGGCCTGAGTAGTATAGAAATTCCAGTTAAAAACAGATTCAGGCTGAAGAACCTAAAGTTGAAATGGTGTATGAAACAGCCATCTGTGAGTGTAAGGTGTAAGGAGCTACCTGCCTGCTGGGGGCAAAGCTGGGCTGCCCAAGTACCCTTTGCCAGCTGCCGTAGGAAAGTGGTTTTAAACATACTCTGAGGGGATTTTTTTTCCCTGTTTTTTTCCAGTTTTACAGAAAAAAACTCGTACCTTTTGACCCAAAAGTTGCAGGTTGTGTAAGATTGGCAAGGAATCTTGTGTCGTTAAATGTGGTCCATCCATAGCCTGAGCACATCATACTTCTCTAGTCTGTTTTGGAGTTGTAGTGATGTGCGAAACACTGTAAAACTAGTGATGAGACAATCAAGGTGTTTATGAGGAATTCTTTGAGATTGCACCTGTAGGTTGGCTGTAGTTGGTACCTGAGCTGCTGAGTTATGGACTTTTCTTTGGCTAAATATTTGAAGCTTCAGTGTACATCTACTAAAGCACTGGAAAGGCAGAGTGTTCAGCAAGTGCTTGGGTAATAATTTGGGAAAAACTGTGAGAACTCATATACATTTATCTTCACCCCTTACATGTTAGAACATATTTCAGTGAAGAGATTTCTACTGTGTCTTGGACTTGGAAAATGGAACACATGAACATCCCTTCTTCTCAAAAATAACCTAAGAATAAGTTGTGGTTAGGTCTCCTGTCTTAAATTAAAATACTGAGGAGTTAGGAGCATCATGCTGAGAAATGAATTGATTTAATTTAGGAGAGTGTTCAATGTGCACTAGATATCTGATGTGTGATATTAAACCCAGCCATTTTTGAAGGACCCCTGCTGACATAGCTTGGGTTTGTATCCATAGGAATAGTTCTATAATTTTCATCATCCTTTCCTGACTTGGCCTTATTACATATCATTGCTCACACTTGGAGCAGTCTCCCTTCCCTCTGTGTAAAACTCCAACTCAGCTCCAATGACCATTTGCCAGTTCTGTACAGTATTGTTCTGAATTTGTTCTGGTTTGGTTTGTGCTTTTTAAGACTGTCAGTTCATGTAGTCTGGAGATCTCTTGTCTTTCTAATGCATACTGTATTTTGTAAAATGCTATGTTTTGTCTTGAGATCTATATATATTATAAATGCTAGTTAAGCTAAAAAAGACACACAGGCTTCCTGTGAAATTTTCTGTAGTTCCTTCTTGCCATTCTTGATGTGCAGGGAAGGAAGACATGATGTGAGTTGCTGCCTGCTTAGGCTTCACTTGGTAACAGCTGCCAGGGAGCCAAGGCATACTTGCCTGAGTCCCAGGCCACTCTGCATTTCCTCTGAACATTTCTGCTCAGCCAGTGACCTTCCTAGGAGCATGTTTGACAAGATTACATCATGCAGGGTAATTTAGCTGTGTAGTCACCATTGTATCCACTACTATTTGTGGATCTCTGAACAATTTCCAGCAGAATGCTTCCTCCCTCTTCAGCCATGTACATGAGCTCTCAATTTTTTCTCATTTTTATTTGCACCTTGGTCTTTTGATAGAAATACTGTTCAAATAAAAAAAAGAGTGAAATTCATTAATTAGCATGACTATGTTTGATCTTCTAGAAGAAAATAAAATCTGTGAGAGATGCATATAATCTCTCCATCTTAAGGCTTAGCTTTTAGAAGGATGGAGTAACACCTTTGATTCAGAAAACAGCACTTTGCAGAAGACTCTTCTTGGATAAATATGTTAAAATTGAGAGTCAGTTCACAACCTATTTTCTAAAGCCCCACAAATACTTAATCATGGGCGTTCTGTAAGAATCCTTATTTGAGGGCTGTGGATAGTTATGACAAAATGCAGTTGGGCCAATTTCTGTGGTGTGTACTTCCAAGATCAGACTTTCACGAAGTTTCCTCTCACTGATGTGCAGTCCTGAGGCTCAAACATGGAAGGGGATTCCAGAAGGGTCATGGTCAAAGGGACTATCAAGTTGGATGGAAAAGCTGTGGAGACATTTCCTCTGCATTTCTCTGTTTTTTACACCACACTGGACAGTGGTGAGTTGAGAGCAAAGACAACTCTCCATCACCAGACCAATTCTGTTGACAAAGCATGGAAAAAATTGTAGTCTTTCTGTCAAATAAATGTGTTGCACCACTCCAGAAAGCATTAAGTCCTCAGACAGTAATACTTGAAACTGGCTGCTTATGTCTTGTCAGCCTTTATAGGAATCCACTCATGTGACCAGTTGGCCACCTTTCAGTTCAGTGGAAGCATTTAAACCCTTAAGTAATAAAGATGTATTTAATGAGGATGCCTAACCAGCATTCATGTATGTAGAAAGACAACCAGCCCAGGCCTAAAAAGATTATTAATTTGTTCCTCTTTTTTGATTTGTTTGGTTTATTTTGAGGCAACTGATATCTGTTAACAGATAAAAAAAATGTATCATCTGAAGAAAGGTGGTGAATTTCTGTAACTGAAAGATCCAGCAGCTTTATGCAGTGTATGTGCTAATCTCCTTCTTTCCTTCAGGATAATTCATTGAAGCTATGTAATAACAAGGAAACATACAGGAAAAGTGAAAACCTGTCATGGTTTGCCTTAGTATTGAAGCAACCTGTGCTTAAGTTTGGCAAGTTATGTTAGACTGAAAAACATTTGCATGTTCTCTTTGCGCCTGCTACTGTGCTTTACAGGAGTTACAGTCTTCACACACCCCAAATTATAGCAATCTATTGGCTGTTTCGTTTCAGCTTTGCAGTGTAGAAGGATATTTTGTGTATTGCCTTTTGTAGTTTGGTCATGCTTCTTTGATTCAGAGAATTTTTGAATAGGATTAAAGAAAAACAGCCTCTGGATGACTGGTGGGAACTTTAAATAGCATAGCCACTCTTCTGTGTCCAGTAAATCCATTAAATGATAAACTATTGATTTTTATAACACAATTAAGGTGCCAATGATTTCTTAAGAAATCGTTGTACATTTTCTGTATTATGCACTCAGCACATAATTCATTGTAAATCGGAGGAGAGTGTTCTCAGTCTGGAATGAAACCATCCCAGTCCAGTGCTGCACAGTTTTGCCTCTGAAATGTACCAATGGTCTTTATCCCATTGATTGTAACATGTATATACAAAAAAATTTGACCACTGTAATTTACTCTTATTGGGACCTTCTTAAGGCAGATAGTTTATAGTACCTAAAAAGTTCTAGTAACCTGCCCAGACAAGAATAAAAATTGGAATTTCAGAAGCAGTCTCATGATCCAGTGTCAAAATGGATGGCTGTCTGGACTCACAGGATTTTTTTCATCTCTCCATCACATCGTTTGTACAAAGAACAAGAATGCTATAGAGTATTTCTTTTGAAGCAGCATAAAATATTAGAAAGATATTGGTTGCAATGGGTCAAAATGGACTCTTCTATTCTGACATTTCCTGTGTTGCTTTGTGCTGAGATGGGCTAAACACAGCCTTTATTTGTTCTGATAACTGTGGGACTTATTTTCCTTTCTCTCCACCTTTGGTTTTATTTTTACTGACAAGATAATAAAAGAAGTCAATACGTAGTTTGATGTTGCTCATCCAACTTGTCAGATTTTTGTTTAGTGTTTTGATACTGATTATTCATTCAATTATTGTTCACATTGTTAGGGGTTTAAGGTTTCTCACAGTATGCACTGCATATAAATGCCTCTGTTGTGTTATCTTTTAAATTAATCTTTTGAAATTAATGTTGTTTTTTCAGAAATACAAGCACTTTCAATAAAATTCTTTGCACATTTGGAATATAAATAAACACACAAGTACAAATTTTGGAAAATAAATAGTATTTGCAGTTTTCAATGAATTCCTTTGGACTTAGTCACTGGATTCCATGCGTCATTCTTCATTTTGGCTCTTGCAAAATTGTTTTCTGAAAAAAAGTCTTCACAAAGACAGATATCACGCAGACTTGTGCCCTGAGTTCCTCCCGCCTAACAATTTCAACTTCCTCTGTGTCTCTTGACTCCCTTAAAATAACAATCCCACTTGTTTTTCCTTTTTCTTCTATAATGTTTTCACATTTATACATCCCTGGTAATTTGTCTTGTATCTTGACCAGTTTCTGCTTTCCTAAAGCTCTTCCTGTGGTGCAGAGTTCCCAGATGTCCAAACTCCTTTCTGTGTTTTTGCTGCTCAGCAGCCAGAAAAGAAAATCTGTGCTGTGGTGTGTCCAACAGTGGTGTGTCCAACAGTAGCTGTGCTGAGTGGACAGCCAGGCTGCTGCCAAAGCAAATGAGGAGTGAGTTAATTTCTTCCCACCTTTCACTAATGGCAGCATCAATAACATCTGTTCTGCATCCTGCTGTTCATTCTCGTAAACCTTTCAGGAGCTTAATGTCTTAGGATATTCCATATGAAGTAAGACTAAAAGATGTCACCTCTTTTGAGAGGAAGATTGGGAGTACTTGACCAAATGTCTTATATTTCTATGTGATACAGTGTATTCTGAAAGTTGATTGTCTTTGGTCTTTTGTTCAGATCTTTGATCTGAAATGTAAATCAATATTTACTGTGTTATGACTGAGTACCAGGTTGTCAAAACCTGCAGTGCTGGTAGAGGATAAATCCGTGTTCCTCTTTCAGATACAACCAGCTTTTATTTTCTGTTGTAAGCAGATTGAAAAGGAGGGGAGCCATGTCTTAGAGAATTTCTTGCTAGGTTCATTTTAAACAAGTTAAAACAAACGTTTCTGTATACTTCTTAGAGGGACCTGACAAATTCTTCTGTCATGAGGGGAGCATGAACAACTTTAAACCTACCAAAATGAGTGTATATTCCTTTTATACATTTATATGCTTGCTTGCAAAGACTGTAGTAGGAAATGTGACATAAATACATTGCTCCCTTCCAAACTATGAATTCTGTATGACTTTAACTGATTCCTCTTAAAGGATAAAATTTGAATTACTCTGACTTTGATTTTAAATTAATGAAGCGAGTTCTGGGGGTTGCCTGTGGAGCACAGCCACCCTCACAGAGGATAGTTTGTGGAGTGGTACGTTTAAGGTCTTTACCAGGATGTATTGCTAAGGTGAAAGCACACAGTGCTTTTGTGTGCACTGATGATCTGAGCTTTCACAGAACTCTGCTAATATAGTTTGAATGCTTTCATCATTAGGTCTTATGAATAAAGCCAGATGCAAAGTAAGTGTGGACTAATAGGCTTTAGAAAATTGCTAAAATAGAAAAAAATTTTCAGTCTCTTCAATTTCTGTTGTGTTAACCTTGTGCTTCTGGAGAAGTTTGGGATGCAATTCAAGCTGGCACAATTCAGGAGTCCCACATACCAGTGCCATCACGATGATGTGAAACTGCATTTATTGGCTCTGTTTTTCATGAATGTCATGAATCAGCAGAAGAGATCACATTTTTGTCTTGTCCCTTCCCTGATGGAACTTTCTGTTCTTTTTGGAGCTTACTGCTAGAGGTGTAACTTTCTACCACAGGCTGCTGTACACTATACTGCACCTTGATTTTCAACATGAACCCAAAGACAGAGAAGAGGGGGAGGTTCTGTGCCCTGGGGTGGCTGCTGAGATAAATACTCAGGTCCCAGTGATGATGGAATTTGGTTCAGTTGTGCAGGTGCAAACATTGGCACTAGTGTCACATTAGCCACTAATAAAGGTTTGGGTTATGAGCAATGAAGGTGAAATGTGTTGGATGAAATATACAGCACCTGGCACTTTTGCAAACAATCTTTCAATATCTTGTCCTTTTGGCCACTGCTCAGCACTGATTTGATGGAATACATTGAGGATAAATCTATAGGGACCTTGTTGATAACTCATTTTCTATATACGAAAATGCAGTTGGACTTCTCTAGCTGGACTGTAGTTGTGTATGTGATCTGGCATCTCCTAGGGAAATTAGGGATAATGTTCATCAGAAAGGAAGTTGCAAGGCAAGTAAAGAATCATGTGAGGGTTTAAGAACTAGAGAAGACACAAAAAAATTTAATTGAAGGACTAGGTTTCAGTAATTTTTTAAGGACTGGTCTTTGACTAATTTTTTGTATTTTTGTTCACATCATTTTCTCAAAAAGGAGATGTGTTTGTGTGAAATATACAGACGCACAAACTCTGAATAGGAGCAGTCTGTCAGCTAGGAAGAAGTGGATGAACTTAAGGCCTGGAGTAGTGAAAATCAGATGAAATTCACTGCTATGTGGTGCAAGGTCATGGATTTGGAGACTAATAAGTTGCAAGCTTGTGTATGAGAAATGACGGAGGAAGTAAAAGTGCTGAAGCTAAAGAGCAGTGTTGGCAAAAGGACAAATGAGCATAAAGCAATCATAAATACAATTACATTTTGAAACTCGAAGGACATTTTTAGTTGTCAATGAAGTAAAATTCTGGAAGAATTTTCCCATGAGAGATGTAGGGGCAAAAGAAAAATTAAATTAAAAGAGGGGAGATTTAGATAAGATGTTAGGAAGAAGTTCTTTATTAAGAAGGTGGTGAGAAACTGGATCAGGTTACCCAGAGAAATTGTGGATACCCCATCCCTGGCAGTGTTCAAGACCAGGTTGGATGGAGACCTGAGCAACCTGATCTAGTGGAAGGTGTCCCTGCCCCCATGGCACTGGAGTTAGAACAAGATTTTTAAGGTCCCTTCCAATCCAAACCATTCTGTGATTCTGTGATCCCAAGTTATGCTTATTCCTCAGACATTACATATAGCTTCTTCTGCTAATTCTTTACTGAATGTAAGTAAAACAAATAAAACCACTTTTTTTCACAAAGGCACCCTGAGACATACAATGACAAGTTTGTGGGACATCTGTTTGGTCTGAGGAGGAGTTGGATATTTGAGAGTAATAGATTAATGGATTCACAGTGTTTCTTGTTGCTGTGCCACCACTGCAAAATGAGAGTGAAGGAACAAAAAATGCTTTGCATCTGTCAAGGCCAGTGTGCCAATGTGTGGAGATCACAGCAGGGAGAACAGGACTAGCCAGTACAAAATACTTCTTTGTTCTTGTATCCTTTTAAAAGATTCTTTTCATGTTTTAGTCCCATGCAAAGAGCCAGACCCTCATTTGTGGCTATATATGAAGGTGACTTAAAGTCTGTCTTTTATGCCACAAGTACCCTGAAGCCATCCAGCTTCTGCTGCACTTCCTGGTGAAAGCTCATCTCTCATTTCTCTGCCAGCGTCTGTAGAGGCTGTGCTGACAGCTTGGGGCTGCATTTAGGGTGCTTTGGAAATGTCCTGTTTTTTGCCAGTGAGAGGCTAATGGGCTTTAGGGCTGCTTGAAGCCATTAGAACAAGGAATTGCAGCTGGCGAGCAAAGCGGGGTCAGGCTCAGTGGGGGAGAGGGATCCTTCTGTATAGCCTTGGGTGATTGAGAGGTGAATGAGGCCTCTGTCTCCTGTGGCTTCTCTGCAAGGTCCTGCAAATCCTGTCAGCATTTTCCCATAAGGATAAGTAGGAATGCTTTGGGGGAATACTCTGAGGTCCAGGCAACAAAGTCAACTGTCTTTCAGGCCCTATTTTGGTTGTGTGGGGACATTGGCACTGGCCTGAAATGTGAAAGACGTCCCTGTAAAGAGCTACAGAAATGAGGCATTTTGCACTGGTGTTTCTTGCTGTGATCCCTATAATCTGGCACTCCAGCCATGGCAGATGCATGGCTCTTTGGTTCCCTCATTTTTACTCTGTGGCTGTGATATCCACTACATCAGACATTGAGTACCTATTGTGCACACTCTCAAATCCATTCAGTTCTTTCTCTCAGTAAATATGTTGTACAGATTCTGGCTTCTTTGGGATATTTTTTTGTTTCTTGGTATGTACATTTATATTCAGGATACCTATCTTTTCCTTGTTTAAATTACTGACAAGCTAATCCACAACTTTACATGCTACTTTTATTCACTTCCGTGGTACATGTTGTATGTTCCATGGTGTCCCCTGCAATCTGCTCACGGTGACTTTATCAGAGATCTGTGACCTTATGGATGTGCTGGGGAGGATCCTTCACACTCTGGTCCACAACAGAGAAGGACTCAAAGTAAATGGGAGTTTGTGAAGGTCTGCCTATGTTCTGTATCAATAGCTCCTGATTTGCTCACTGTATTTCCCAAATCCTGCTCTCAGCAACACTTACACTCTACAGCATTCAACATATGCCCCTACTAGTCTCCTAGAGCCCGTGCCATAATTGTATTCATTGTCTATAGGTGTTTGTCTTCTAGAGTCCAAAACAAATAATTCTCTTCCTACTTACACATAATCATTTTTAGACAAACAAAAGCACACACACAAATACCCAAACAAACTTATCTTCTTTTCTAAGGATAATTGCCATTTTTGAATCTTAACTTGCAAAGGTAGATGCAATAACAGGTAGATGAAGTGACAATTTGGTACTTACCCCTCCCCCACAGCACCTTTAGAGGATTGTTGCTGTCACTTGTTTTGGAGATGTATGCTGGTGATTTGCAGAAGCCTCTGTTTTCATGGCTGCTACATCTGACTGGCTATCAGTACATGAATTATACATTTTATGTAGTGGTGATGTATTAATTTCACACTGGAATCTGTAAAGTGTGTAAATTTCTCACACTTCCAGAAATGAACTTTAACATCTTTTCACTTCAGAAAGAGTCTGAAAGGACTTGTTGCATTTCATAAGAAGATATATAAATCTGGCTCCTATAATGCAGACTTAGTCCATTAACATACCAGTATAGATTTACTTTTTATTTTTTTTATTTTTATTTTTTTTTCTCTACAGAAGTATGGGATGTATTTACTTAAGGAAATCCTGTCCCAGAGCTCTCTGCTGCTTCACATCATCCCTTTAGAGATTGGGTTTTTCCAGGTGATAATAACGGCATAACTGTAAAATATTCTGATATTTTATAATTTGTCACAAGTTGAGGATGAATTGTAATTCATCTTGTTTGATGAGAAGCTTTATGAGAAGGATGCATTTACATAAATATACCATTGCCATTTTACTACATCCCACTAGGTTTTCCTTTTCTTAGGCAATGAGCTGAAGTGACAAAAGTGATATACATATTGAACAGCATTCCATGATAGCACATGACACATTTCTGATACTCAAATCCTTTATTATAAGCCACTCGTTGTATAATCTGAGTGTGTGACTGAGTACTGGTCAAATGGCTTCCCCAGCGCTCTGCATCTTTAAATCTTTGAGATTTTTATTTCTGCTTTTAGGCAGCTCTTCTCTCCAGTGTAATAAGTTCGCAGTCATTTCCCTATTTAGCTGGTATGGCTAATCAACTATTAACAAGAGTGATTTGAAGTTATTTTGGTAGAGTAGAAGCTTTGAATTTGATTTATATTAATTTTTTGGAGCATAAAATTCCCAATGTGTGCTCTCTGAACAGCTCCCAGAAGTCTCTGAATCTTCACCCTATATTGCAAATCTAAAAATATTAAGTACAAATTGAAAGCATCCAAATATTCAGAATGGACCTATTGGTTTGCTGTTTATCACTTTCTACCTTAAACAATCTGTTTAGGGACCAGAACAGCAGTGACACCTTATGATTTAAATGGTCAGTGACTCTCAGTGGATATCCAGTGAAGGATTCCTGGAGTGGGCAAATTTCAATGATCTAGACAAAAAGATAGATTATTTTTTGTTAACTGGTAACTATGGTAATGGGGGTTGGTTTGTCAAAGAAAAGACTTTGTGTTCATGGCCAAATTTATTTGTAAAAACATCTCCTTTGCAAACAGATAAATTAATCTCTGTCCTGGCTGGTTGGGATACTCCATTGCAGAAAGCATCCATCATATCTTTGCTACAGCCTGCAGTGTGTGCTTCTTTGAATGGTAGACTAAGCCCATTAGATCTCTATACTTTTTCTTTGGCTAATTTACCCAGCAAATTTCATTATCAAATATACATTGCAGTAATACCTCCTGGAAACTATTACCTCCTTGTCACTTGTTGACACATTTATAAGTGCATACAGACCTTTCAGTAAGTCAGAATCTTTTCAGGGAAATGGAATTTACTTAATGTGATGGTTATACGAGCATGGAGATAGAGAGCTCCATGTATTAATCAGTTCATTGCTGCTGTTGCTTCAAAAATAATTAATCTGTCAGATGAATGTTTTCTACTCATGAAATCAAATGCTCCTTTCTTTTTTTAAAAATTTATTTGTTTATTTATTTATTTTAATTTCCTGAGGTATCTGTCCCTAGTATAAGCATAGCTATTGTTTTCTACAATACTTGACAAGGCAACTTTCATTCTGTTCACGCAGATCTGGTATATCACTCCTTAGATATTTGCACTTGCTTTTTGGTTTAACAAAATCATACTCCTTCAACTTAATTTCTCTCAGCAAAAACTTTAAGATAAAGGTCTATTCTATGCGCATCTCTTACAAAGATGTTGCACTTTGTGCAGAAAGCTGTTTCAAATACAGAACAACTTTCTTGGCCCTACTGATTTTAATATAATAGTGTGTGTCTTTCTTCACCAGAAAAGTGGTCCATATGGATTTCCAGAAGGTCTAGTGGTGATTCTATAGTTAGGGTCTGCACTTGAGTTTAAATGAAGACTTCTGCATTTATCTTATACAGAAAATGCAGTAAATCTTCTATAACTTATCTGGATACCCATTAAAATAAATCCATCATTATTTTAGAAATTAACATGAAATGAAATAACATTAATGTTCTTAATAACATTTAGTGCTTAGTTTCAGAATTTTTTTGCCAGGCAGAATACTCTGAACTTCTCAAGATGCATAAAGGTAATGATTTTATACTTCTTGGATACATTTTTTTTTGTTTAGAATAAATTATGATTTTCCACTTGTTGAAAAATGATTTGCATTTGTGCTTGTTGAAATGTAAAGTTGTTGAGGATATTATTCTGCAATACCCTCTTCTGTAAAGAAGGTCCATCTTTCCTCATTGCTGGTGACCTACTGCTCTTGTTGGTATTAAAATAGGAGGTGGCTCTCAGCTGATATTTTGGGGAAGGAAGGGTCTACATGAAGAGTAGTGATTGGAGGACAGATGAAGAAGGCATGGTCGTCCCTTAAATATAAGGGAAAGAAATCCAGATAAAAATAGTTTGTTTTTGTAGTCATGTGGTTTGGAAACCCTGCAAAAATTGAGTAAATCTTCTCTGGAGAAGAGGGATACAGCTGAGAAAGAATTCAACAATCTGTTAATTGAGTAGGTATTAAATACACGACAAAGCAGATCTTTCTTTTCATACTTTCATGTTTCTAATGACACAGAGACAGAGTGATCTGCTGGAGGTCTCTCACAGTAAGAAAAACACACACTAGTCCCCATCAGAAAAGGTAGTGCCTGAGTGAAGACGTGCAGGTGCAGAAGTAGGTTAACTTATGTCTGCTGTTAAGGATTTTCATTTTCACTGAAGGGATTTAACATTGGGATATTGTGTAAATCATTCTCTATGTACGTGTTTAACTTCGTAGATAAAAAATCACTTACATGAAATGAAACAAAAAGATCCTACTTTATGCCAACAAATTTTATCTGATCATGTTCTTTAAAAACACCTATGACCTAGAGCATATTTAATATTCAATACTGTTCTAATACTCACTGGCATTAATAATTCTATCACTAGTCTGTGTAAAATAATGTTAGAGTTCTCATTTAATTTATATTAATAACACTAATTGTACTAGTATAAATGTATATATTAAAATGATTCATGAGTCTATATTGAGATGATTAGGTTTTTGTTGGATTAAGTTAAAAAGGGCTATAGAATTAATTTCATTGGAGTAAAGTCATGGCACTGTCATTATAAAACTGCTTAAGAAAACTAATTGCTGGGTGATACCTAGGTGAAGTTGTGAACAATTTTGAGGAAAATAGTGTCCTGGAAATCTCACTGCAGGTCCACAGTATTATAGAACGTAAGCCCTGTGAAAGGACAATGCCTCTGATGGTGGGCAAAGCTTTGTTCACATTTTAGACTGATAAATTACACAAGCATGAATCCAGTCCCCCCAGCTCAGGAATGCTGTTGCACACAGTGCACATACAGTTCTCTGTTGGCCTTTCTTTCTTCCTTGCACAAAGCCCTGTCCCTCTGGGGGAGTCTTGCCTGAACACATCTTGACTTTGACTCACGACAGCTGTTTTATGTAGCTAAAAATCTGGTTCCAGATATCATTTATTCACCTGCCTTGGCTTACTAGCCTGTTTTCCCTTCCTGGGTATTTAAAAAGATTTTATAGCTTTTGAGGGGAAGAGGAGGGGGCCTGACATAACTGGCAGCTTTGCTGGCTGTGTGTGATAGGAATGGCAATCACCTATGTCTGTGCCAGTCCTCCTTTGGTTACCACATTCTCGTGGCTCTTTGTGGGCACTTAGTAAACAGAACTTTGAGCAATTACTGAAATGAAGAACGCAAATGTTCTCTGTAATTCAGGATCCAGTCTTGCTTCCATAACTATCAATGGGAAATTTCCTACTGAAACTAATATAGCTGATGGTATGTGAAACATTTCCTGTACTCTGGAAATACTGAGCTTTAATGAGAATTATTTTTATAAATCTTGGCCACTTTTTTCCCCCCTATTGATTTCTAAATGTAGAAAATAGACATTTTTGCCTTACGTAGTCCAAAGATTGTGAGAGTGTGGAAAAATATTAAAAAACACACTTTCCACCAAAGTCCACTACTAGGACTTTGTAATGGGATGTAATTTTACATTTTTATTCAAAGTGTTTTTAATCTATATTTTTAAAAATCTCAAAGTGAATACATAAATTAATCAGCTGCTGTAATCCATTCATGTGTGACTGCTACGTTCAGTGAAGGTCTGTGGCAAAATTGAATCACTCTGTTCAACATTCAATCCTACATTAGGTATTAATAATTCCAGAATGTTTTACTCCCTTACATTGTCCTCTTAGCAGGGTATGTTTGTTATTCTTTTTGAGTTGCTACCAAAACATGCACATCTACAATCCCGTATTTAAAAATAATAGATGATATAAAATGTGTAAAGGGTTGTTTCTATCAGTCATTTTTTTTGCAGATTGGGTTGCCTGTAATGGATTGAAGAAGAATTTCATGGTTCTTCTCCTATAATTCTGCTCTTTGAGCAATCCAGCATAGAATCTCCTTTTTGTTACGTGTGATCATTTGCAGGTTGCTTTATCAGCAATCTTCCTGCCTGCTCCATTGCCTCTCAACTGACCCTCAAGTTGTTCCAAGCCTTTTGCTCTGAAAGATGGAAAGCTGAAGCGAGAACAAGTGGGTCTGGCAGGAAGTCATATCGCATCTTGCTGGGGCAGGGCAAGTCTCATAAGAAAAAATTTGCATTTGGATGTTGGCTAATTGACACATGGTACAGCTGCAGAGCTGTGAGGTCTACCTGGCTGTCAGGGAGAAGAAGAGGAGAGCAGCTGACACCTCTAGAGTTTTATTCAAGCTGTCCACATATGCTGACAGGCAGCAGTGACATATGCTTTTTTGCTGTCAAAATTCAGGCTTAGCTCTACAATTATAATGCTAAAAATATCTATTATACACTCAGGTTCTAGATGCCAATTCTATGATTCAGTGTGGTGAATGCGAGGTGAAGATCAATAGGAGTTTGACTTTTGTTTATTGTCATTTCTATAGGAGAAAATGATTTATTTAAATGTTAGAAACTCAAATTTACGCATGTCTTTAGAGATGAAAAATGGAAGCAAATTACATGTCCTCTTTGCTCTACTAGAAACTGATGAAATAAAATTGCAAAATAGCCCTCATCACCAGCAGAGAAATTAATAACTGGTTAGGCCAAGAGCAGAGATGTGATTGGATGGCAATGACTTCAAATTTTGTTCTCAGGTTCTAGAGTTAACATTAATTCATCAGGGTGGCATTTTTTTACTGAAATTTGGGAGTTCTGAGGCTGCTAATGGTTTGAATAGTTTTTTACTCATTACTACTGTAATTTTAATATACTTTCATTAATTGAATTGCTAAATGCAATGTTATTAATTCCTCATGACGCCTGTTCTGCAGAAACTGAAATTAAAGTTAACATCAGAAAAGTCTGAGTAGGTTTAATTCTTATTAAAGTACCAGCCATAGAAATAGGGATGGATGGGGCTGAAATAAGGGGGTGTAGAGCTGGAACTAAAGGACAGTAACACAAAATGACATTCTTAGCTGCTGTGGGGAAGCAAATGGTTCTGGCTGAAGACTTTCAAAAATGGCAAAAAGATATTCCTGCCACCCAGAGCCCACTGCTTATTCCACCAGGTAATGGCTGGCACTCTCAAGAAGCTAAGAAAATCTTACTTCACTGAAACTTTTCCTGTCTTTCTCTAGTTATAAGATCTGTGGTTACAATGCAGAGACAAAATCTTGATGCATTTTCTCTAATTTATTGACTGTGGTGTAAAATTCTAGAGGATTTTACATGCCTTGTGGTAGCTGTAGTCAGGAGGCATTGCAGCAGGACAGGCTGTTCTAGTACTTCTTTTTTCATAATAATATTTTTTATGATTGTTAGTGACAATTAATTCATAGTAATGCAACTTTTGTGAGCCTGCACAATGGGGCAAGTGCTGTGCACAGAAGCTGACTTGCTGTATGATGGCCATTCATCTTGCTTTGGTGTCCCTCACAGGGACAGCCAACAGTCTGCTTGCAATCCAGCACATGTCCTGTGTGGTCTACCATACCTTCTGGAGAGGATTTCTAGAGAAGAGAGAGCAGCTATTGGCTATTTACTGTTTTTGACATTAGACTTTCCCATTTTGTTTTTCCATACTAACCTGGATAGCTGCTTAGCTGCTTTGGTACAGCATCCAGGAGGCTCTTAGTGGAGTAGTTTTGTACTGTGTGGTGTTGGGGAATACATTCCATGCAGGTAGCTTGGTGTGCAGCTGCAGGTTGAGCTCTGGGTGACAGGAGCCCCAGGCAAGAGGCTGGCAACTGTGATTGGACACTCAGAGACACGACAGGAGCTGATGACCCCAGACTTTTGTGTGCTTAGACTGTAAGAGTATAAACTCCATGACTTCCTTTGTTCAGGGTCCCTCCTTGGAGGCACCAAGCTTGAGGTCAAGGTATTATGTTGTTGTTGCACCATGATTAAATTGTTTTAAAGACTGAGTTATCTGAGGCTCTGCTATGGGAAACCTTGGGTTGAGCAGGAAAGGAAAACTTGTCTGTGTGACTGTAGAGGTTGTAGCTCTGAAAGGGGCCTCAGTCCCAGCTCAGGTGGTGTGAACGTGGCTGCCAGAGTGGCTCCTAGACTGGCAGACAGGGAAGTTTCCTTCACAGTGGTTGACCACCTGTCAGTCAGAAGCATATATTGATTAAAACCCTTCCAGTGCTCAGCGATCTACCTGCCAGTCTCTTATAGACAAAGTTGTAGATGCATGCAAGAAAACTTGAACTTAGTTACTGAGACATGGCTCTGATGATTTTTAATTTCATGCCTCATACACAGAGCAAAAAGCAAACTGTTTTGGCTGAAAATCACTTCTTCTGTGTCTGCTCTCTATGCAAGGTCAGAGTGTTGTTCCATCTCATGTGCGCATTTACATCTCTCAGATTGATAATGTCAGAATTGGGGAATATGTAGGAAATGCTGGTTGACATTGGGTCAGATGGTGATACAATTCCAGTCCTTTGATTTGCTTCACACGTTTCCACCTATATAATATAAAACAATGGTAGCCAGAAAAAGTGGACTTGAAATAACTCAATTGGAGAGAAGATAAAGGAATGCATGTAAGATACATAATGGAAAAAATAATTATTTTGTGATGAAATGTAATTGCTGTGTTGACTGCAATTAAACTGGCACCTATGCACATGCATACAATATTTAGCTATGTTTGCATATGTGTGTGTCTATATATAGTAATAGAAGGAGAAAAATAATGTGGAGTTTGCAAGTGAGTAAATTGATGGATGCATGGATTTCAGCTTTTGAGTTTTAGGAAAGTACATTGAACACCTGTTAACACATGACTGGGAAAATCTAGATGGAGAGATAATAGAGGATATAGGCAAGATTTTGTTACTTTATATACAAATCTCCATCTGGCAAGTATTACTGTGTGTCTGAATACTTAATACTACTTATAAAAACTGTGATCGTAGTTATTTTCTGGCTAGTTCTCTGTTCTCTTCCCTCTTTGGAATTTGGCAGAAGGTGCATATCCATGAAACAGTCATTTGTGTCCCTGAAGATTGTTCATTTCAGTCAAAACTGCATGTTCTGCAAAGCCAGCCTTGGTGATAACATGTTCCTTGGCCAAGCCCTTTTGCCTTTGGTGGGTTAACCCCGCACCAGGATCATGCAGCTGTTTTCCTCAGCTAGCTGAATTTCATTCATTGGTGCTGCAGGGGGGTAGACCCTTCTCTGCTCCTGGCACTCCTGTGCTTTGGGCAGCTGGTGGTGATATAGTGATATTTGGATATTTGTGAGTAGCAACAAATATTGGAGAGGAGTTAAAAGTAGCAACGGTGCTCAACTCTAAAACCTCCTTTTGCTATCCTTAAGATGTAACTATGGTAACTTTTTGCTACAGTGCCTCCATCTGGGTGATAAAGATAGACAAATTTTGGGCACTTCATTCCATTGTAGAGATGATTTTCAGAGTCCAATGCAGAACCACTGAATCATTAAAAAATCATTGAGAGGGTGTTCTAGTTTTGCATCAGCAGCGGACTTTCAGGCTGTAACATTCAAGCTTGTCACTCTAGCTTCTAGAGCCATTACTGATTGATCCCTGTATTGTTTCTCCCTGGAGTTTGATTCACTTTTTAGTTACAGAGGAGATTTTATTAAAGGCTGTTTTTCTTGCTGAGGAGTTTTTATTAAAGGCTGTTTTTCTTGCTCCCTCTAAAGGAAAGTCCTTCCAAAGACAGGATTGTTGGCCCATATGAATTGTTTAATGCTGAACTGACAGATGAGCTGTCATCAGGGTACAAACCTGTGACTGTTAGCACAAAGATTGGCAAATTCAAATGGGAAATAAAGTAATTTTTTAAAAAAGTAAGGGAAATTAATAATTGAAACAACTCACCTATGGATCCAGTCAGGAACAGATGTCTTCCTAAAAGCTGTGCCCAAGTCCAACAAGATGTTATTGAGCTCCATGCAGGAAACCACTGGTGAAATTCTCTGGGCTACATTTGGCAGAGGTCAAGAGCAGAGGATTCAATGGTATTGGATGAATCAATAAAGCAAAACAAAACTGCCTCTGAAGGAGCGGCAAACAGTTTTTCTCTGTAGATCAGGTGTTAAAGCAGAGAAATGTAGCATTTGACAAGTGTGCTGTATATAGTAATTAAATTGCTTCCATGCTTATTTACAACGTTCTACTTCCTCCTCTCAACTGCATTTTTTATCCTATATTTTCTCCCTTCATTTTCTCTCCTCTTTTACCGCTTTCTATTCCAGAGCCATGAAATTGGAGCTGAACTTCTGAACCATACATGGAGTTTATCTTTAATCACCAACACACACTGTAGTGCTCCACCACATGTCAATTTCAGAGCAGACATCCCAAAATGGCAATATTAGGAGGGAATGAACAACCTTTAGGATTAAAATGGTTTAAAATATCTTAGAAAAAGAAATTATGGCAAATCATGATTTAACTCATTTACTGAGTTATGAGTTAAAGCAGACAAAGGCATGTGCTAGCAATTGCAGCATTTGTATCAAAGGAAGGTGGGCTGAATTTGAACTGCTGGCAGCAGTTGAGATGCATTTTGCTTTATGAGTGAGGTCCTCTCTTCCTGCCGGCAATGGGAACAGTTACCTTCTGCTGGAGCCTTGGCTTCTACTGCCCAAAACACAATTCAGCCTGCACAAGTGTAGATTAATGCAGGTGCTCAAGCAGTAGGACCTCATTTACATGTTGCTATTTTCTGTTGTGAATTTAGCAACAAACTTGGGGAGTCTCTGCAGGGCATTCTACTGTGAACTTTATGCATTGCCAGTGTGCGTTTTCTCCTGCTTGTTTGTATCCGTTCTTCTGTTGTCTCATATGACAAACCAGGCTGTAAGCTGCTCACAGTAGGTACTGTCTTTCTGTTCTGTCTTTTTAATATACAGGACTTGTAATGCCTGACTGCGAGTCCTAAGTGTTATGATGGTAATTCCAATAACACTTCTGTTACTTTGGCAATGATTAACTGTGCCAGGCTATTGATACCAAGTTAGCCACATTTGCATCCTGAATCTTTCAAACAGCAAGTTGCAGCACAAGGGCCTGAAATTTCCCTATCTGAAAATAATTTACCAGTATTAAATGTATATTTTAATTAAATGTGATAACTTCTTTCAGTCACTCGAAAGACTTCTGATTGCCCAGTTATAAACTTTGCTGCTCTATTTTTATGTACATCATTATTATTTATGGGATATTATTTATAATAACTTTATTTATTTTTTATGGCAGTCAGAGCACCATAGAGTCCATCTTATTCTACAGCCCTTATTCCACTGGCATGGGAATGTGCATACCTCTCAAATGGAAACAGCCATTGCTGTAATCTAATCTGAGGCAATTACAAGTGACTTCTGTCCTTGAGTCTATCTCCAAATCCCTCCCATTCTATCCCACTTCCTATACCTGCCTTCCCACATAAACACACCAATAACACATTCCTTGGTCAGCTTTTTTTGTTGGTAGCATACACATTCTTGTAGGATTTACCTCTGGTCATCTGGCCCATTGCTAAGCACTATTTTGCCTGCCTACATTGAAGCCTCTGAGGTTAAACGTTGTTTCAGGGGTAAATTCTTTTTCCATAATACCTAGGAGTACCTGGAAATATTAGAAATCTCTGTCTGGCTCCTAACACTCTGGCAGCATCATTTCTGTATGCTGCCAACACTCACAATGGAAATGTCAGCACTTACCTGCACCTCCACAAGAGCCGCTGCAAAGTTGGTGCTGGTCACAATTCACCAAAATAATGCAGGTACCTAGTTCTGACATTAGCCTCGAGACTCATTAGCCTCGAGATGCAGTTGGTGGCTGCAAGTGCTTTCTAAATGAAGTGTTCTTGATATGGATGAGTGGGAGTCTCATCATCTGGCCAATGGCCAGGACCCAGAGACCAGGGAGACAGAAGAGTTTGCCTCCAACATCTGTTTCCGGTGTGTCTGCCTAACTCTCCATTTATCAACCGTTCACATTGTCAAGTTAAAAAAAAATGCATAAAATAATTGGCTTATATATTAAGACTCTTGAGAGAGTTGCTTATTGACCTTCTTCTACTCCAGTGAATTTAGCTGTGAAAAATTGGGTAAAAAGCAGGGCGTTGCTGAAAGCAAGATATTACATCTGAGCAGTGCACTCTTGGATAAGCAGAAATTACTGTGTAAATAACAAAATGTGAAGAAATAAGATCCAAGTTGAAGTGTGGAAATTGTGGAGTGTGGAAGTGATTGCTTTTATAAATACTTTTAAATGCATATTTGAGCTCTGAGTTTCACTATAAATTGTAATGATGTGCCTTTGAGTTCAGATGTGAATAAGGCCAAATGTTATTTGGGGGAAAAAAACCCAAACCAAACCCCTTGAAAAAACAATCTTCCAAGTGAAAATAACTGTGTTTTACCTCCCTAAACATAGCAGGTTTGGTTCTGAATATCACAGAATATCACAGCTGTCTGATTCTTGATCTAAGCATTTGCTTTAACCTTTTGGACCTTCCTTGTCATTCATGCTTGATATAAACTAAAGCTACATAAAAAATAGTGGATTTAAAAAATCTCATACATTCTGTCTGTAATTATCCTGGTGGCATGGTGCAACCTGCTGATTCAATTCTTATTGAGATGAATATGAGCTGTTAGTAGACCAAGGTTCAGTGAATACATTAAATCTTGAGGCCTCAATCAATTACCAGCTTCCTCATGGCAGTGTCTAGGATATCTGGAAAACAAGAAGTATCAGAGCTGATCAGAAAATACCTCCATGGATGTAAAATGTATCTGAGAAGTTGAATATCAATTTTAGAAACACTTTTCCTGGTGACTTATTAAGTTTAACTTGTTTTTCTCTATTACAAGAGAAAGCAGAATGTTTTTCATTGGGGGCTAAGGAGGGACTGGCTAAGCTGTGTTACAACTGATACACCTGCTTCGTTGGCTGTACTGGGTCACCAGCACACGGCAGCCTTGTCCAAATAGGAGCAGAAACACCTCTTTTTTTTCCTCTGCCAGAGTCCACTTTGTAAGTGGGGCCTGGGATGAGAAGCTGTCTCTTCTCAGCAAGCAGCTTCAGAGTAGAGAGCCAGAAAAGGAAGAGCAGTCACTTTGGTCTAAATTTAAAAAGCAATGCTTTAACCTTCCACAGAATTGGTCAAGTGGCTTTTGTGCTATTTCCTCTCTCAGCAGTCTGACCCAAAGCTAGAAAGGGATTTTTAAGTATGTAAATATGTTACCACTATGTACATAGAAATGACCATCATGATTAATCCTTTTAGGGAGAAGAGAGGCACACAGCAACCTATGGAGTGGTTCTGCTTGTATTCTCCTTGTTTTATTTCAGTAATTTGACTCATTTTTTTCACATCAGCTTCTTCCTGTGTACTTTTCTGTATATGTATAGTACATAAAGTCTTTCTCATTCACGCCCACTTTTTCTTCTTTCCTGGTGGGAGCTGTTCTGCTAATGATACAATCAGGGAATACTGTGGAGAGACAAAGGGTGAAATTTGCATCATCTGCTGAGCCTGTTAAACTCTAAATGTTCCATTTCATTAATTCTGTATGGCTGTGCTGGAAGAGCAAAGGACTATTCCCATACCAAGGGACCTACTCACCTCCTAGTAAGGTCTTTAGTTGGCATATACTGGAAAATTTCTGGTTGTAATGTGGATGCCAGCCTACAAATGCACATGGAAGTAGACCAACTGGACTGAGAGTTGTGGATTTTGTTTGTGAGTTTGTGTGTTTTGCTAACTGGAGTGTGTAATTATATCTAATTATTTGGGTAATTCACTAATTCTTTCATGTTAGAGCAAGCGCCAAGGTTCCTTTTATTTTTTGATCTCAATAAACTTTGCAAATTTTTGTGTTTTGTAGACCTTAAAAGAAAGAAGCCACAGACATCTACTGCTATATTTTGAAGACCATAGTATTATAACAGGACAAGTGTCTTGTCTGGGATCACTTGGCAGAACTGGGAACAAAACTTTCCTTCTGTCTTTCACCAAGATGCTCCATCCATCACTGCCTCTGAAAGAACAGTTAACTGGATAGATGAGACTTGAATTTCTGCTTCTCAGGCCTCAGTGCACCTTCCCCTAATCTAGTGGGAATTATGATACATAGTCAAATAATTATCTGCTTTTATAAGAAAAAAAGAGTATGTAATAAGATAGCAGAAGCTACTCTTATATGCAATGGTTTCATTAGAAATATTTACATTTTGGAAGTGGCTTCTTGTTCAGTTTTCAGTGTATAATTTACAAAGATGCAACTAAACTGCCTTTCCTCTGGAAAACAGTTTATCAGGCTGTTCTACACTAATATGATCTGTCATATGCTGTACATGTCTTCTCCTTCTCTTCCTACATATAAATTATTCAGAACTATCATAGCTAAAACTGTGAGTAGATAATTTTATTTCTGTTTTCTGAAATGCTAGAAAGGATTTGGTTTAAAAGGAAAGGGATGACATCCTTGTGAGATACTGGGAAAGCAGGAATCAATTGTGACTGGCAGGCTTACTCCTGGAGAAATGGAAAAAATGGTTAAAAAGATCTCTTTTACTTAAAAATATTAGCAGACTTCATACAAAATATTTAAGCCTTTAGAGCTTCCTATCAAATATTAACAATGAGCACATCAAAGTTTATGGAATGTCTTCTTGAGATAACTCTATTCCCCCTCCCTTAACTGAGATGCTGTTAATGTGGCCCTGTAGAAATTTAGCCTCTTGCAATGACCCCAACATTTAGGTCTTTTCACCTGAAAACACTTGATTTAGTCTTCTGTAATCAAGGGATAACTGGTTTCTCTTGCATACAAATACACAATTCTGTGAACTCACAGTCTAATTCCCTCAGATCCACTGGCTTTGCCACTGTAACTGCCTTGAACTGCACATCCCAGGAGCACCTGGCCTGAGGAGCAAATACCAACTGAATGCCTTCAGGTGTTTTGGGACTGGGAGGAGTTGGGCTCTTGATGCCTCAGGATGAAATGTGAAGCTATTGGTGTTGGGCTGCTTTGTGCAAGCTTTCCCCTTTGTTCCAGTGCAACACAAGGTTAAGGTAGGTTTTGCCTCTTATTTGTGTTTTTTTCCAAATAATCTATAGCAGGCTTTACCATCTTTTACATGGAAAAACAGTCCTTTTCTTTGACACAAGTTAGTTTGTGCACCTTGTAGCTCCTATAGAGCACTTGCTGCTTTCTGATGCTCTTTGCCCACTGGATGAATAGAGCTCTATAGAGCTATGGGCCATTTTATCTTGATTCAGCTGCATGGTCTGGACTGCAAAACATGTAAAATTTTGTTTTAGTGATCCTGTGGAAGTACTGTAACTGTAGAGTGCTTCGGTGGTTCCTTTTTTGACCCTTTGTTCTCCCTGAAGGGTTATGTGCTCTTAATGTGATCTGTGGTGGTGTGGCCAGTGGTGTTATTCTCAAATCTTACTCTAAATACCATATGCCTAACGTTTTCCAGATAAATGATCACTAAAATCCCTTTCAACCCAAACCATTCAATACGTCTCTGACAAGGTTTTGTGCTTTATGGCAAGTGGTTTATAGGAAATGGTAGTGATACAGTCTCAGAAAAATGAGATGGGGGTGTTGCTTTGTAGTGCTGATTTGAATGACTCTGAGTTGGCATGTGGCAAGCCAGCAAGGAACAACCTATGAATTTTAGGAAGACTATTCAGTAAAATCTAGTAGCTCAGGTTGGTGGTCTGTGATACTGTAGGATGCCATCCTAACTAGTGATGGTCCTGGCCATAAAGTTTGTGTTTGGATTCAGTACAGCCTGAACTTCAGAGATACTTCATTTTCATGTGAATCCAAATATTTTTGACAACATGGGGCACTTGCAGAATCCTGTATATGTAATTTTCAAATTTTTTTTTGTTTTTCTCTTAGAAGTCTGAATCCAAATGTTTTTGCCTTTGCCTCATCTTTCAATGCACTTATGCTGAAAACAGAAGTGCTGTTTCTGGCAAAAATCTCAAGTTTTTACAAAGTTGTATCTGTAAGAAGTTTCTTCCTGTTATTTTGTTTAGTGCGAGGAAAAAAATTAATTCTGTGGTGACATATAATTTGTCCTCATTAGGAAGAAACAGAATTTATATGACTCAAAAGCTATTTGTTAGTCTAACACACCAGCCAAAAATTTTAGCCACCACTGATTGTGCATTGTTGACTTGACAGCAGAAGTAACCATAACTTAGGCTTAATGAATGCTTTCATGCAGCATGCACAGTCCTCCAAGAGTCCTTATTTCATACTATTTAATGCTGTGCTGAACAGTTGAGTTTGATAAAGGCTGAAACAGTCAAAATTATGCTTCTATTCGAATTTTAATTTTTAAAGGGGGAAGGCAGATGGTATTGTTTTACAGAGAGAATAGCCCAGCATGTCCTGCCATACTAAAAGTCTCTTTGAGCCCATCTGATACTGGTCTCTGAGTTTTTTTCTCTGCTGGTTTCCTCAGCTTATGCATTGTCTTCAAATTGCATATATTAGTTTGCTATCAGAATAACTTGCAGGCATGGAAATCGGCCATGTCCTGTGAAGGTCACTGAAAAATTCATTCCCAAATAGGCAGCTTTTGTATAGCATTGATGCTCTTCTTGGTGCCAAAGCCTTAACTTTACAAATGGCTGCGAGTTCAAAGGCAAATGCTAATTCAAAGCAGCGGCATGTCTTTGGAAGTACAGGCTCCTTGTCTAGAATCCAGGAACAGATTATATTTAAATCATTCCCACTCAAGGGATAACTTCTCTGACCAAAAGTTAAAGTGTGCTTCCTAAGGCTGTTGTCCAAATGCTCCTTAAACACCGACAAGCTTGGGCCATCAACCATCTTTCTTGGAGATCTGTCCCAGTGCTTGACCACCCTCTTGACAAAGAAATAAGTATCCTAACAAGTAAAATAGAATGATCTGATAATTTCCTTTTTTTTTTGACAGCTTCCCTATTTTTTTTCCTGCATGTCATCTGCCAGTAAGGCTACTTGCTTCAGAGTTTGTAATGGATACCACTCTGCCTCTTTTAGATCTTCTCTCCAGAGCTCCTTTAGCCTTGCTAAGAAGATGCCATCTGACTCTTCCCACCTGTGGTTTCCTGGCTCAAACATCTGTTTTAAAAGCTGTTGTAATCTCAGTATAGATTTGCTTCAAAAGGGACCAAACTCCTCTCTCATAAATCTTTCCTGATGCTTTCACATCCTTGCTTTTTCCCAAAAGCTTAGGCAGCAATATCTCTTATTTGCTTGGCTCAACCTCCTAGATAAAAGTTCAAAGTTTTGATGCTGGCACAAATAGGTTTAAATTATATGATTTAAAAAAAACCCCAACAAACAAAAACCCTTCAAAAAAAAAATCACCAAGAAAAAAGTACTTTGTTTCACGTTTGGTGAATTCCGTGCAAGTAGATAGGAAAAAACCCCCAAACAAACAGACAAAACAAATAACACAACACTAGATCTGATTCAAAAGCATTGGCTGTGCAGGAAAAGGCAGCGATCGAAAATCTCATTCCTTGCAATACTAGTAAAGGCGATAAAGAATCAATTCTTTGAAACTGAAGTCCCATTTCAAAACTTATTATGAAGAGTTGATGGACAGTCAGAGGGTGAACCCTGCTATATTGTGGGAAGTGGAGAAGGATCAGGCCAGTCACTAATTCTGTCATGAGTGGGTGAGTGTGGGACATCCAGGAAAACAAGGCTGGAGCCTAGAGAAAAGCTTTCTGCCATCAAGACAAATTCATAACTGCAGTGCATGTTGCTGGGAGGTGCTTGGTGATCTTAAGGAGTAGACTAGAGTGATGGATATGCCAAAACAGTAGTAAATTTGTTTTCCTAGCTGCTGGAAGGCTTCTCATGATGTTTAACTCTTCCTTGGTGTGGAACTACAAGTCAGAGCCTCCCATCTGGGAGCTTATGGTGGTGGAAATAGTTATGATAGAGGGCACCAAGCCACGGGTCTGGGCTACAGTTAACCCAGAAAAAATAAAAGGACTGGAAAAGAGAGTGGAGTTGAAGTATTCTACCCAGATTTTTTCCCCTGGTAACCCCAGTAGACCTGCTGCTGCTCGCGTAGAGGGGAGGACCAATTCCAGTACAATAAAGTAAGAGTCAGTGTAAGAAAAAATGTTAGCTACTCAAATTTTTTTTTTTTTAATAAATGCCACTAAATATTATGAGCGTTCTCAATGTGAAGGTTTTGCACCTCAGAAATTTTTGTGAGTTGACTCCCTGTTGAAAACAGAATAATATGGCTCTCTTCAAAGTGATGTGAGATTTATTTAAATGTTCAACTGGTTCCTGAAAGAGAAATGATCTCAAAGTTAAATGCATCATGTCTCCCAGCATTTCCAAGGTACATCTTGACTTCTGCTTCATTTGCTGACTCCTGTGAGAGAGATTAAAGTGGAGAGAGAGCCTCATACACTTTGGAAGACCTGTCCTTTTTTTTCCTGCTCCCCAGAAAGAAACTTCACTGGAAAACCTAACAAAGACATAATCCATCTCCATATCAAAAAGTATGCCTATCCTGTAAAAGTGTTAAATTATGGATAACAGTGCCACCTGCTGAATCCCAGCCTAACACCTTTCCTCTCAAAGTGAATGTGAGTCTTAATGAAATGGTGTTGGTTTTGATTAAGGCACAGGCACATATCCTGCCTGTTTCTTATGTAGAACACAGGGTACAACATGGTTGAAAAATAAAATTAAATATTCATCTTTGGAGCATAAGATTTGTTTTGTTAAGTGTATCATAAGGCAAAGCCCTTGGAAATTATACCAAGAATGAGTTTCTCTGTTGTTAAATTGGTCTGATGCATTTTTCACAATTAGTACTGAGATGTAAAAAGACATCAAATTTGAATTGCAGTGCTAGTAGTAACTTGTCTAGAAGATGCCAATGTTCTCAAGTTTCAGACAAAGAGAAATTCCCTCCTGAATTTCTAAATTTAGAAACATTTGATTCTACCAAGGACACTGTCAAATTAGTCTAAACTGACTGAGAAAGGCAGTCATTTTGTGGAAGTGAGCAAATGCCTTCACTGCATTCAGCAGTTTGATAGAACAGCCCCCATGCTGTCTAGAATCACTTGACTTTTTTTAAGCCATTATGTGCTGAATTCTACCCACCTTATTAATAATTAATATGTCTTTAAATGTTCCTGGTCATTTTAATGGGATGCTGATGCAGGACAGTGATGTTGAGAGTCTGTGTGGCTGAAATGAGCACCTGCTCCCAAGGAATGTCCTGGGTGATGTGAGGTATTTGTGAGTTTGAGTAACCTCAATGACACCACCTGGTATATGCAGTCCAGCATCGCATGCATGTTATCAGGCTGTTTTATGCATCATATCATATATGGAAAGACCTTTCTGTTGTGTTTAAATCCTACACGTGCCCTTGCCTTACCCCTTTTCTACCTGGTGCGGTGTTAGCCTGAAGGGGCTGGTTTGTTTGATGAGCATCCTCTGCTACATGCAGAGCTTTGCAAATGCCAAGACCAGTGTCCACTCTTGTCACAAGTATAGCTCTGACACCTTTGGGAACGAAATCCAACATGTAAAACTGTAACATACTGTGTACTTCTGGCATTAGCTGGCAGAAAATGCTATGCCAAAGAGCTTGCTGTGAGTCTGTCTTAATTGGGAAAGTAGAAGAGAATATAATGTAGTGGACAGGACTCATGTAAAAGCATCTAGCAGTAAAATGCATCATGCATGCCTCCCCTTTTCCACATCCCTGCAACAGTCTGAGGAACAACAAGAAAAAAAACCCCTCTCAGCACATGGCAAATATGGCTTTGTTTAATTAGAAAACTAAATATGCATATTTTGGGCATCAAATTTAGGAATTTGAGACTACCTGGCTCTCATAGTTAAGATGCATAGGTATTTTTCTTTTTGCTTCCTGTGGCTCTGACATTACGGCTGTGAGTGTATAAATATAGAGAGATGCATTCTTGTGTTTCCATTTCCAGTGTGTGCTCTGTGTTATTGGCCTCAGTGTTTCTAAGCAAGAAAAAGGGATGTTAACAGCCATGTAAATGAAACTGGACACATGCTTAACAGAATGTGACAGCAAAGTAAAGCCACTGACTTTGTTCCATCAAAAGATACAAATTTCCCATACTCCAGCAGATCATTCGAAGTGCCAGCATTCTCAGAGCTGTTTTCACTCTCTGATGTGCTCTAACAGTCAATTTGTTTAAAGGGGAAAAATATGCCATTGCAAATGCAGCAAATAAAACGTAACAATGCCGCAGCATGAAATTCTAGCAGATATTCTACTGCTGGAGTCAGACTTCCAAAAACACAGCCATTCATACTGGCTCTGGATGGCAGCAGTGGCACAGAACAGAGAACCTGTTTTCTTCCATCGTGGAGTGCAGACAGAGATGGAAGCACTCTTGTATTTTGTCACCTGTGCTCAATACCTGTGTGTTGAAGTGTCTGATAAAAGCTTCAGAGGCATCTTGAGAACCATGTACCATGAAACAGATAGTGTTGGCTTCAGCTTGGGCTCAGCTCAAAACTCTAGGTGAACACAAAGGATTTCTATATGTTTGTTATAATGAAGATGGTCTCTAACAGCTCTGCATTCACAGCTGCAAGGAAGCCATAAGCTTCTGTGCATTTAGTAGTGACATTGGCATGTTAAACTACTTTCTTAAAACCAGGCTGATTCTAGTGACTTCCTCAATCAAACCTTTTGCCTAGATGTCTCCCAAAAGGAGCTCTGGAATCTGTACTGAGCAGTAGCTGTGTTAATCAAACTGCTGAAAGCAATACAAGAATCATTGCTTATTTAAAGGACTGTGCCCTTTTTTAGCCTGAGTGAGAGTTTGAGAGTAGGACTGAGTAGTAGATTAGCGCAACACACTCCAGATTTAATTTTAAGGAGAAAAATTTTCTAGGGGTTCATTGAAGTTGTTCACATTTGGAAACTTCTTCTTGTTTGTTGTGAGTGAGGATGAAGAATCACAGAATGGTTTGAGTGGAGAGATGCCTTAAAGATCTTTTAGTTCCATACCCCTGCCATGGGCATGCAGATGTTCCACTAGACAAGCTTGCTCAAAGCCCCATCCAACACTGCCAGGGATGGGATATTCACACCTTCTCTGGGCAACATGTGCCAGTGCCTTGGAGGGAGCTGCTCCCTTGAATGAGGAATGAGTGGTGAGAAGGTCTTGGATAAAGCCTGAGGAATAAAAAGCCAATGTCCCAGGTGGTTTTGTTTCTGAGATACCAATAAAACCACACTCTGGGAGAAAGGTTAGCACAAACATTTGTTAAGACATCCATGATCTCAGGTAGTAGACCTAAAGAAGCTATTTACAATGGCAAAACCTGTCCTCAACCTACTAGCAAAGGCATTCGAGATGTTGTTTGGTAATTTCCGTTGGAAGCAGGAAAAGCAAACCTCTCCTGTTTGGATGTTTTGAAACGTGTGTGGTGGTTCAGTGGTAGAATGAATGATGGAAATGCACTATAATCTTTCTGTAGCGCTGTCATGAGTCCAAATGCACAGGGCTCAGTGGGAGAATAAAACCCCCTAAATATGATTTCAGATCTCTTTTCTAGGCACCCTTTTCTTGGGTACACTTAGGGAAGAAGGAAATTCTACGCTTTTCAGAGTAAAAAGTTGAAATTCTTTCCTTTTCGCTGCAAAACATTTCCTTCTTCCAGCTCTGCTCAGACATTAGATGTTGGGTCTAAAGTTTATCCTGTCTCCTGAGAGGAAAAAATACTCATGTTCTGCACAGGGAAGGATTTCTTTGATAGGTTAACTTTAAAAGGGATAAGGGAGAGACAACAGATTTGAAATGTTAAAAATAGCCATGGACCATATGTAGGTGGTGTCAGTTTTGTAGCTTTTCTTAATATAAGTACAGAGTTGAGAGGGATAAGATGGCCCAGGAACAAGGTGCTGTGGAGGTGATCATGAAGCTGAGAGTATGTTTTCTAGCCTCACCATTTCTTGAGCTATTTGACACCTGCCTTGACCCTGAGTACTTTGTCTGCAAAGCTGATACCAGGTTTGGAATTGGACAATATTTTATGGACTTGGTATGTATACTTGGTAAAAATGGAATTTATGGTGACAAGGACTTTAGAATTTGAAAATCCATCAGCTTTTATTGAAAGGATTCTTTTTTTTTTTTTTTTAAATGGGGAAAATAAAATGAAATTTTGTGTGGTTGTGAATATTTCTCTTACAGTTAGAAAAATTTAATCTTTAAGAAAATTGACAAGAAAATCAGTGGAAAATTACTATTACCACAATGCAGGAAAAAAAATCTTTATTCCATCAAAACCAATCACTGCTTGTTTTGATTTTGTTTAGATTCATTGCACAAGAATATGAGCCCGTGACCCCTGGGATGGAGTGTTGGGGATTTGTGTGCTGGAAGACTGTTCCTTCCCAGGGGAACTCCTGATGATGCCCGTGTGGGTCTTTTTTAGCTGTGCAGGCCTGGACAGAGGGGGCAGAGTTGTTGAACAGGCAAATACTTCAGAGGAACAGCTAGGCATGTCCCTGCCTTGGGATAGAGAATGGGTTTTGTGAACCTGGAGCCTTCTCCTGCCCTTTCTTGTGTCAGTTGTAGGCTGAGGCTTTCGGGGATTCCATGACACAGACTGTAGATGGGGCTGAAATTTTCTGTTGGTTTGTAGGTCTCATGTAGTTTAGCGGTTTCTGGGATTTTCATAATTGGGAGGGAAGCTTTCTAAGGGCACCAGCAGTGCTGCCTGTGAGTTATCCTTGGATTTTTGCACACAGACTGATTTGTATTTGTTCTCTTTACAGCTTATGGGGGTAACCCAGAGCAGCCTCATGGATGTGCTGGTCATTCACCTTTTTGATTTTTGTCAAAATACATTTAGTGAGAACAGTGGGGTGTGAGGAGAACATTAGGAGTCTTCCAGCAGGTCAGTGTCAAAGGGGAGACAGACCATTGTTAAAGTCCTCTATCATAGTCAGTGGAAAAGGGAGAAAGAACAGCCTACCAAGAAACTGTTGTGTTAGACCTCAAGAGATGAGCTCTGAGACTGCAAAATTCTCTTACTGAATTGATAAAATAGTAAATGAAAGGGGAAGCAAAATTTTATTGAAATTAACATGAAGTCCCTTTAATCATCAAGCTTAATCCTCAGTAGAAAAGGGCTGCAAAATTGATTTAAAATCTCAGTACAACTATCCTCTCTAATGTGAAACAGAGATTCAAGTAAATGAATGATTTGCTTAAAAAATTCTGACTAATCTTGAGAACATTAAAATTAATATAAATGTGTGATCTCAAGTTCTATCCACTTTTGGATCCCATTTCAGTAAGTGCATATAATTTGGAATGGGACCTAAGCCATTTGGTGTGTAAGTGTACAGGGAATGCATTCCAGTACCTTTAATCAGAATGTCAAAGAGAGATCATCTTTGCTGTTTCACATAAGATATGGAAATATCATCTGAGATGAACTGGAACAGAAAGAAAACATACTATAGAGTGGAAATGCTACAGTTTCCTTCAGGGTATGAGATGATTTAAGAAGGTATTTCCATGGGGCAAACAATACATGTAAGGTTGAGAGAGCTGTATGTGTTCATATTGTAACACTTAAGTATTGCATATGTGTCTGAAGTTCTATCAAGAACCATGATATGGATTCCAAGATCCACTGGGATAAGAGAGACTATCTCCCTATACTCTTGGCTTTGTGGAGGAATGTTTTCTACCTTTATCACTCCCATGACTGGCTCTTTGGACCATTCATTGCTTCTGCTAGGGAATTTTGAGAAAGGCAACCTGAGCCGTAATCTTAGGTGCTATATAGCATTCAAAGTTCAATTTATTTTATGTTCTGTAAGAAAAAGTGAATTAGTTACTCAGTTTAGAGACGATGTGGTATTTCCTGCTGAACATCAAGAGGAATTGGCTATGTGTACTTAAGATACTGTCATCATAGGGTTAAAGGTGGCATGAGGACACTGTATTATCTTAAATATGAAGTAAATTTTGTATAACAGAGATCATTACCTCTCACAAATGCCTGCACTGTCAACCCAGTGCTTTTAGTCTGACTGAAGTATTTAGCCTTTGGAAAAAGCAGATGTGTGTCACAGGCAGAGAAGTCAGGCTATGCCTCCCCCCTGTGCCTTGCAGCTCCCAGGAGCACAGGAGTGCTCTGATGCTTTAGGGCTGGAGGTGGAGAAATCTAAAGAACTCAAGTACATCTGCTCAGCTGGGAGGAAAACAAATTCTTCGTTAGCTCTGGGAGGTGGTCAGCCACTGACATGAAAGATCTGATTAGAATAATTTTTCAAAAGTTGAGCTGAGTACTGAGGAAAATAAAGAGCTGCTGTTGCTTGCTGTGCCTTGTGGCTAAAGGGCCTGCCCAGGGGCAATCCTGTACTTGCTCCTGCTCTTCCCTTCTATTTCCAGTTTTAATAGTGGGTTCAAACCCCATTCTTTAGTTATGCCTCTGTGCCTCTGGTGTTTTATGACGCCAGCAATGGTGACTTCCCTGGATGCTGGAGTTGTACTGGTCCTGCCATGGCTTCTCCCCTCTGCCTTCATGCTGTCAGACTTCTGAGACCAGAACTGTCCTGTTACCTACAAACTCATGTCACACCATGCAGACTTCCTGTAGCTGAGATTCTCCTGTGTATTTCTCCTGCTTTGGGAGGTAGATGAGAAGCACAGTAAATAAAGCAGGAAGCACTTCTTTTCACAGAATTAACTATTTATCTTTGCATTTGTACTTTTTTGAAAACAGCACACGTATTAACATAAACTGCTGTCAGCTGAAGTGAAATCACTTGCTGCAGTTTGTAAGGGATTTTACACATCCTTCTTCAAGCCTAAGAATTAGACATCTGTTAGGATGAGGGTTAGAGAAAGTGATACTAAATACTAAATTGCAGAATTTGGGGAAAGCCTGGAAGATGATATTTGGGGCTTCTGAGTTCTGATGTTGCTCTTCTGAGGAGTACAGAGGGTATTTAAAATTGCTGTCTCTTTATCTGCCAGATGTGGACAGGTTCCATTGAAAAATTCAACTGTTTGTCACAGACTTTTCAGTGGACTTATGTAGGTTGTGCTATACTTTGAGAAGGTGCTAGGCCAACAGTCTGGGGGAATGGAATATCCTTTCTTTGTTGCACAGACACAGCAGAGCTGTTGCAATGCCAGCTTCCCCATAATACCCAGTGACCAATTATATTGCTGCTAAACCAAGCTACAGTAAAATCTGTGTCACGCTTAAATTGTTGTAACAAAAATGTGCGGTCAAGTGTATCAGAAACCTTTGCTAGATCAATAAATAAGGCTCCATAAATGTGGACAATATCCAGAGAAATCATAGTATCATTCCCAATGCATGCAGCTATACTGCAGTATTTAGTCTGAGCATGGTCCTGCATCCAGAATGAACAGTTGCTAAACTGGTGTATAAATCTCCTGTGAACACATGGCTGTGTGGGTGACACTAAAATGAAGAATGGCCAGGGTAGATCTGACCTTTTGTGTAATTTTGTGAACCTGGAGGATAACTGCTTGTCATGTAGCTTCTTCCTGATTCAGTCTGAGGGTAGAATTTGTGCTTCCATGGCTGATCAGATGCAGAGTGTGACTATCACATATGAAGGGCTCATAGGCAGCAGGTAGGTGCCTGTTTGTCAGAACCAACATTCTAGACCAGCAAGAGTTTCCAGTATTGTTTCTTTTCTGAATTTTTACTTTCTGCCCCATAAATTACTTGCTGTAATACCTCAGATAGTTTTGACTCATTTTTATTGTAGGAATTGAAGTTAAATAACATAATGCTGGTGTTGGCTGGAGTAGGGTTAATTTTCCTCCCAGTGTCTGTGGGGCTGTGTTTTGGATTTGTGCTGAACACAGTAATGATGATAACAGAGGTGCTTTTGTCACTGCTGAGCAGGGCTTACACAGAGGCAAGGCTTTTTCTGCTTTCCATACTGCCATGCTGGCAAGGAGGTTGGGGTGTATGGGAGGTTAGGAGGACACATGGCCAGGACAGGTGACCCCAACTGACCAAAGGGATATTCCAGACCACATGACATCTTGCTCAAAATGCAGAATGGGGGGAAGAAGGAGGAAGAGGGGGACATTTGTGGTGATGGTGTTTGTTTTCCCAAGTCACTGTTACATGTGGTGGGGCCCTGCTTTCCTGGAGATGGATGAACTCCTTCCTGCCTATGGGAAGCAGTGAATTCATTCCTTGTTTTGCTTTGCAGGTATGCATGGTTTTTGCTCTCCCTATTAAACTGTCTTCATCTCAACCCATGAGTTTTCTGGCTTTTACCTTTCCAGTTCTCTCCCAATCCTACTGTTTGGGGTGTGAGTGAGGGAGTGGTTGCATGGTGTTTGGCTCCTGGCTGGGGTTAAACCATGAAAAAATGACTAGAAGTCAGGCTGCATTGTTTATCAGACACATTTATAATCCTGTTTTCATGATGCTTTTTCATTGCTGGGTAACTTTTGAGGGAGGGAGAGTTTAGTGATTAATCATTATTATCAAGAAATTAGTAGTGATGTGTATCAGTTGTAATTCTGACTTTGTAAAACCAGCTATGAGTGCCAGACTAAGATGAAGTCCTGCTGTAGGTAATGACAGTTGCGTATCCCCTATTGATTTTGTGAAGTTTTGGGTTCTGCTGAAGCAATTTTATCTGGTATTTTCTGTGTTTGGGAATTTGCATTCCTTCCTTTTCCTCATGCCTATGTCTGACACACAGCACAGGCGTTGCCCACAACTGCAGTTATAATGGGAATCTTGTCCATCAAAGTCTATGGATATGTGATCTGATCTAATACTTTTGTTGGCCTGAATGACATGTGCTGTTTATTGAGCTGGGGATTCTGGAACTCCCCATTCTGGCTGTTGTACCCTCCTCAGGGTTTGTAAGTTCCTGGTCATTGCATACCTGGTATAAACTGCAGCCCTCTGGGCATTGTGAAACAGCAAGGGGTATAGGTAAGTTCCACAAAATACAGATGTGACGTTATGTGAATTTTACACCATCTGCCTTCTTAATGCTGACACTTTCTACCTAATAATACATATTTGGATCTGGGAGAAACAATATCTCACCTAGTGTATTCTAACTCCAGAACATGGAGCAAAGGGCAGACAGAGTCAAAATCAACAGCTGGAGCTGAGATTGTGCATGTGATATTTAACCTTCAAATGAGTGGCAAGGGCTGGGGTATATGGTGACAGAAAATGGGTGAGTGGTAAATCCAGTAAATGGATTTAGTATATATGTGTAAAATGTTTGTATGGGTGATTTAACACTACAGTTACCCAAATTTGTCCTGGCCAGGGGCTTGCCACTGAAGCAATTAATTGAATGAGATGGGCATGGTAATATGAGTTCTTACTGTTCTTAGCTAGGGCTGTGTATGTACATGTGACAAATAAATTGCTGGGACTGGCAGGGATTGTAGTAAAAGGTGGCATGCCCCTTAGCCAGAGGCAGGCTTTGGAGACAATTAATCCAATGAGCTGGGCAAAGATATGTGACACCTGTCGCAGACAGCACTGCAAATACACATGCAATTACTGATCTTGATGAAAGAAAGAAGAGATAATTTAAAGTAAGGTGTTCTCTTAAAAAGCTAAAAGCTCCTACTAGAAAATTTCTGGCTTTGCTGCAAAGGAGCCCTAGTATTTTCAAAGCATCTGGTTTCCAGGTAATTCAATGTATGCACATATGAATAGGAAACACAAAGAATTTTCAGTGTCCTAAAATACCTTCAGCTTGAAAGCTGCTTGCACAAAGAAGGTGCATGCATGTGTTAAAGTGCTATAGCTTGATTGCCAAATTTAACATAAAGATAGCAGTAATTCCCAAATGTTGTAGAATGCTCTTATAAACATTTTTGCATCAGGTACTAGATAATACAACCTAAGAGTTTGCAAATGTACCTTGCTTTATTGACAGGAGGTATTTTAGAGCTTTTTAGGTCATGACACCTTTTTACAATCTAAAGGAATATTGATCTAATCATAGTCTTCACCAAATTTATGCTGTATTGCTCCTTTGCATGGCAAGCATTAATTTCTAATGGTGATCTTGAGATTTAAAGAAAAAACTAAAAATAGTAATAATATTTTTTTCCATGGAGATTTAACTCTTTGGCTGTTTTTAGCTCTTGTTCCTTCTTGCCCCCTGCCCTTTTCCTGCAGAAAATCACACTTACTCCACCCTGAAACTGCTTCTCCATTATAAGAATATCCTTGAGTCACTACTAGCTTAACCAAAAGTCTTCCAATGCAGTTAACTATGAAGGCTGATGATGTGTTGAGGTTTGCCTGCATATCCTAACAGAAGCTCAGATTTCTGTTCTTTTAGGAGTTCCACCTAAAAATGATGACCCTCATACAGGATATTGACAGTCTTCACTTTGTTTGTCTGCTTCTTTTTCATACTGGAAAAATAGTCTGTCCCTCTCATATAACTCTGTTCTGCACTGGATGTATAATTTTGGTTTTGATCCTACCTATCAAAATGAGTTATTTGGGAATCTTGTCCTTAGGTTTATCTTCTACTGCTGTAGCATCACAGGCATTTCTCCTGAGTGAAACTATCCCTGATGCAAACTTCTGGAGACTTCCTTAGCTCTTCTTTTGTAGTTGGATTTTGTGTGAAGTCTGCAGAGCTCTTTTCTGAAATATCCCTACCTTGCTGAAATGGACAGGAACTGATACTTAGCCTTTATTAACCCAAGCTTAACATGTCATCAATTATCTGAAGAAGCATTTAAGATTTTTTCTCCAGACTTGTCATGGCAACTCATGGACTTACTTTTAAGATAAAGCAAAGAGATAATGTTAGCTTAAATGATGGGCAAACTGGTTGACAAGCACAATGGGAGATGCTCTTTAGTATGTACATTAACAGCTTGCCATTTCAGAGAACTCCTTTTAGCTGAATTGAGTGGCACTTTTGTTCTCTTTGCAGTTTCATTCCCACAGCAGGGAGAATACAAGAAAAGGAAGAGCAGGACCCTACAGATGGCAGTCTGATCAGTTAATTTCAACAGCAACTGAAAAGGAATCTTTTCATCTCTTCATAAGTCTCTGTCCATTGGTTGCAGGGTCCCAAAGAAAGAAAGAGAGCATGAGAGCAGGGCACCCTGAGGCTCCCACCACTCCTACAAGGTCAAACTCGTTACCTGCTCTATTGCTACTTCTAAAATGTACCTGTCAAGAAAAGATTAACAGAGATCTGTTAATTTTTTTCTCCCTACCCTAAGTGAAACATAAAAGCAGCAGTAGAAAAGTCTTAAGGAGAATCAGGATAATGATACAGAGATTCTTTAGCATAGACAAGAAACAACCTGTATTTAATGTGTTCACAGACATAGAAATCATTTGCATGCTGGTTATCAATCCTTCCAGTAGCCTGCTGGAACCTGGAGATATGAGGCAGCTGCTGGAGTTGTCAGTATTTTGAGTTAAAGAAGAATGAATGCATTGCTGTCAAATGATCCTTCTTTATTTTTTTAACCCTGCTTCATTATTCATGTGCAAGCAAAAGAAGAGGACAACTGGATGGGAATGAAAAATTAACTAAAAAAAAAAAAAGAAAATCTGGCTGAAACATAGAGACTTAGTCAATTGAGCTGGGTTGTCTTTTTCTGGAGAGAAGTTTGAAGAGAAGATTCAGATTGGGGTCGCATTTCACATTTCTTGTTGGTTTCTCACCAAGCCTGTTCTGTATGTCTTTCAATATGCAGATGTTAATGAAATCAGTTTAATTCCATTCATTACATCTTTATCGGAATTGGTCCAATATAGTCTAATAATGCTCAACCTTCTAATTGCTTCCCAGGGAAAATAGAGATGGGTCAGTCTGAACCTATAGGACTTTATTATTGATTACCTGGAAGCTTGACTGATGGTCTTTGCTTAGTTCTTAATGAATTAATCTGCATTAGATGAAGAAAAGTAGAAATAGTTTTGATTTTAGTCCTACTGAAGCTGGGGAAATTTCTCAAACCAACAGTGGATAAATGAGAAGTCTCCAGCTCAGTAGATTTCACCACAGGCTTCAGAATACTAATTTTTCTCTTTGTTTTGCTTTTTCTTAGAATGGAGCCTGAGTCTACAAGTATTTTTTCTTTCATCTCTAACCTTAAAATTGCTCAATATCAGTTTTGTGGTAAAGGAGAAGTCAAAGCTGGAATTTGGGTTCTCCCTTTGTAAGCCATATTTAAGTTTGCTGAAAATCCACTTGACTAATTGGTTGGCAATGAGGTAGGATTTTTGTGCCAATTTAATGTGCCGTGACAGAAAATGACATAAATAAAATAGAGTTCTCAGAAGAGTACCTTTAGGGCCAAAAATAATCACCCTAAAATTTAGAAAACCCCTAATTCAACAATGCTGGGTTTTTTCCTTTAAAGAGGGACAATTCTTTTCAGCTTGTGCAATTCTGTACCAGTAATTATAAGTAATAATCTTAAAAGAAATATCATGGAGTGGACATATATGTGCACATGCACACATATGTATATCTCTATGCACAAACAGCTAGATTTTGAATTTAGCTTCTAGAGATTTATTAAAGTGACATATGGTGTTGCCTCCTGCTTTATAGGAGCCCTTAGTTAAAAAGATATGAGGGTAGTGATTGTAAAACTATCATGTTACAAACATTAGTTAATGCTTCTGTCAGTCAGTTCTCTCTGGTGTACAGTAGTCTCACATCAGAAGGCATTAATCTTACACTGGCTGATAGACAGAAATGCAGCATTGCTCTTCTGTTAAATCAAAATGGGCCCAATCCTTTGCAGAAATGTGTTCCACTCCTGCCAGTAAGAGACTCTGCTCTTTTGGCAACATGCTGTGTTCTTGCCTTCTTGTAAAAGATTCTGACTTTTCACTAATGTACATGAATATTTGGCTTTCAAGACCGGAAAATAATGCAGCTCACTCTAGACCTAAAAGGACTCCAAATCTCCTATATTCGTTCCCCAAACTAAAAGGACTTGAGGGAATGTAGTTGTACTAAATAGTAAAAAAAGCAACAGTAAAAGCCACAACCTGGTGCTGAAAGTCCAGTTCTAGTCTTGCTTCCCTTCACTGTCCTTGGCCACAGCCTCTGTGAGCTCACACCTCTGCTTCAGTTCCAGGAAAATCTCTTCCCTTTGTCTGTTTATATATGTCAATATACACATATGTATGTGTATGAACACCTAAATCTTGCATGTTTTAGCTCTTGTCTTTAGAACCCTTTTTATCTCTTTTTTTGCTAGACTTTCTGAGGAGGTTTCTTTGGGTTCCTTATTGTCAGCCTTGGTTGCTTCCATGGCTTCTCACTGCCAGACCCTTTTGTTTGGTTTCCAATTTTTGTTTGTCTTTGGACTGCTTTCCCTGTGGATTCTTTAGCATGTTTGCCTTTTCATTAGGTTTTTATCTTCTTGAAATGTCAAACCCACTGCATCATGTACTTTCTATTTTGTAAGGCCTTTGAAGTGGGGGGTGATATTTATTCTGTTTACATGGTACCTTGTACAAGTTACCAGCTTGATAGGCCTCTGAGCAGTGTTATGTTCTCTGTCATATTTAATGGTAAAATATCATTATATGTAAGTCATTGGCTTGCAAATTACCTTTTTGTCTTTAAAATGTAGAAGTATTTTTTCTGTATTTTTTCCAGGATTGATAAAAGCTTTGGCCAACTACAGATGTATAGGCAGGAAGTAAGCTTGGTTGCTTCCTCCACAGTGCTGTTTTGTATTTATTAATTGGGTCCTGTACAAAAACAGATTGCAACACTATTCACTTCTCCCTCTTTCCAAGTTTTAACTCATCTATTGCTAATCAATGAACTTAAGTGTAGCACTGAGCTTGTTTTCTGTCTATGAATTGTGCTATCATTGCTGTACTTATTAATCTTTATATACTAGTGTTATACAGTATAGTCTAAAAAGCATTCCTGGACCTTTTATTTACAGTACCTTGTATTTCTAGCTTTAGTCCCAACAGCTTTTCATTGCTGTGCTAACAAAAGTTTTGCTGAACATGACCTCCCCTTTGAAAGCCTTCTTGGACCAAGCTATGGAGCCTGTCTGAATAGACTTCTGTTCTTTGCCTTATCACTGAGTTTAGGATCTTTGCCTGTACTACAGCTCTGTAGTTTTCTAGCTTGACCCTTAGTTCTGTTTTAAGCGTGGATGCGATGGAAGCTTTCCTCAAATGCTTAGCTCTACTAAAAAATTGGGGTTTTCTAAGGTGGTGTACAAGCCAGTGCTGTTAAGAATAGTGATGTTACAAAGGCTTTGAGCTATATAATGCTATGATTTTTTTTTCAGAGAAGTTCTTTTCACTGAGGGTCCCATCCCAAGCTGAGCTTTCTGCAGTTCAGTGTGAGAGAAGAGCTCACAGTTCTGTGATATTCAGAGGGATGTGAGCTACTGCTGGTTTTGAAAGAGAAAGTACCAAAAAGGGGTGCAATAGAAACCCTAAAGCACATAAAACTGCTTCCACAGTGTTTGTTGTGTGTTTTTTTTTAATCTCTCCTTGCTTTACAATTCTGGATACAGAATATCCTTTGTGGTTTCTCTTGGACTGAATTCTTCTTTTTTGACTGCTCTGATACTGTCCTCAGTTGCAAAAATAAGATATGTTGCCCCACTAGTAGAAGCATATTTTGTTCCTGCGCAGTTTTCTTTTCCTCCTTGCTGTTCATGAGCATAAAGGGAGACGTTTTTAACCCTCACAGTACTAATTATGTCTCCTGATCAGTCTTTTTAAAACCTACAACCCCTCTCAAGGCCAGTCCTGCCTCTGAGCAGCATATTGATGCTTCTATGTTTGGACTGTTTTAAATCCTTGCACGCTCCAGACTTATCTGAGCCATTTCTTGTTGTCTTGGGGAAGACTGCCCTCCCCCCCATTTGTATTGCCCTTGCACATTTGGCATATGCCTTGTAGCTTTAGATCTCCTGGATATGAAGTGTTCCAGTTGCTGAAAATGATGGAAAAGCAGTACTAGAGGCTTTCTGTGGAAAGCTGATGTAGGAATGTGGAGCAGGAGAATATTGAGAAAATACTTTATTAAATTCCAACCAAATATTACCTCTCCCTTGTATTGATTTGATGCTGTTGGTGCTCTCTTTCCCTGCTGTGTTCTCTTGCTTCTTGTCCTCCAAGAGGTGGAATTTATCACCTTGCAGGCAGATGGGGCATTTGGCAGAAGCAGGATCCAGATGTAAAGCCTTGGAAAGTTCCCAATAGCAGCATCTGGGCCTGGCTCTGGCTTACTGCCTGAATTCTTTGTGAACTCGGAACAGCTGGCCGTGAAACTGCCTCTGAGGTTATCTCGGGGGTGGTTGCTACAGATCTGGCTGTGAAATCATATTCTCCTGACGTACCTCTCCACTTGGAGGAAATGTACCCATACGTTTACATGCAGAAATCTTTTTGTAGCTCAAACTTCAAATGTACTGTATAAAATATGAGCATGTATCTTTTTGTACCCACAAGATGAGTAATCTGGAAACTACATGAGGAATAAGCTTGTGTGTGTGGATTCATGTCAATGCATTTCTGTGTGAGAATACGGATAATTGTTAGCAGATTCTGTACTACTATGACTGTTTTGACTCCAAGTCCATGGGCATATGCCAGCAGAATATTTGGCTAAATATCTTTTCATTTCATGCAGCAGCAGAACACTGTTGGTTTTGGGCATCTTGCCTTCTGTCCATTTTACTTAAAACACAGCCTTGCGCAGTTGAATTGTGTTACCTTCATTATGTGAAACTTATTTATGTGCACAGGTCTGATAAAGACTAATTTTTCAGACTTAAATGGCTCCTAATTCAGTGTCAGACCCTCTTTGCAGTGGGGATATTCACTAATAGATAGATTTCAGTGTAGTCAAAACAAATGTGCATTGAGTCAGTATTTTATAATGTTCACCACAGCTGTCCACATCATGAATGGAAAATAATCTGTCTTCTATTTATGGTAAATCATTGTTTAAAATACACTTGAAATATTGTGTTGAAAATACATATATGTCACCTATGCAGATATATTTCAAATATTTATCCCTCTGTGTGTAGTGTGGAATATATTTATAATTAAATGACCAGACTTGTGAATTTTGGTACTTCAGGATACAAAAAGAAATATATTTTTTGATATATATGGTTATTTTTAAAATAAAATTGTCATAGACATTTATCTGGAATGATTTCCATTGGATTGACTATTTATTAATTTGTAAAAAAGAAAGGCCTAATATTGAATTTGACTACTTCAATGTGTATCTTTGGGTGCATCCATGCTGTTTTCATCTATACTTTCATGGAAATGTAGAATGGGATCAGTCTGGGGTAAAAAGTGTTTGAAAATGGTAGAATTTTTACCACTGATTTCTACTAAATCCTTGGTAGGTGTTTTTCTTTGTTATCTCTACTGAAAATTTACTTAAATCAAGACTGGTTGAGTCTTACAAGGTGAACCGGTCCATCTGACTCACTCTGCACTCATAACCCACTGAGAATTTAGTCACTGTTTTCCTTTATGATAAATTGAAATATACAAATGATAAAGGCAAGAAAAGAAATTTTGCTTTCTGGCATGTTTTTCTTATTTCCTTGGATCAGATTTTCAATACAAGAATGGGGAGCAGTTTAATTTCTTGAGGTCATCTCTGCTAAAGCACCTGTCTTGGTGTTTTAGTGCTGCAGGTGCTGGACAACTGGTGTCCATGGAGACATTCTGTCTTTGACATCATAGGGGAAATCTGTGCAGTTGCTTGTAGTGCAGGTTCCCTGCCATCACCTTCTTCCCACAGCTCAGCTGGTAGCAGAGAATTTTTGCACTGGGGGAACACATCTGTTCTTCTCTCTCCTTTTAACATTGAAGATGCTGCTCTCACCACCTCTTGCTGTTCTGGGGGAGTTTGGTGAGTAAAGTCAGAGGCATCAGACAGCACTGGAGTAGTACCTTGTGCATGACCTCTGCCAGTCAGGTCAGGTTAGCAATTGCTGCATTAGACACAGCAAGCACTGATTCCCCTGTTGTGACTTCCTCTCTTCGTAATTACTGAGATCCATCTCTTTCCATTACCTAATATTGAAAGTGCATTATGCGTGGAAAGGTATTTCTGTCATGTGGAACAGAGATAATGGGGGAATCATAAAGGGGAACAGTATTTTCTCTGTTTCAGCCTACTTTTCTGTGACTTTTATATTCCTTTAGGTATAAAAAAGTAATAGTATTTACTTTTTTAATTTTAGAAGTGTAGCAGGTGGTGGGAAAAGACAGGATGATAAAAAGCATTTCACTTCTCATGATGCAGTTTGGGGCCATATATGCTCACTGCTTTCAAGTTTACATGATTTACTCACACAGAGCTACAGACCCTGCAAGGGTGATTGCTGCACTGATACACCTAAGTCTACAACTGCTTGGTGTAATTTAGAGCAGGTGCTGAGTAGCAAGTCCTGCTGTTGTGCTACTCATCAATGCCTTCCTAAAATAAGTTGGTAGTTGGGAAGATATGTTAACATTCTAAAAAGCAGTAGTCTTACATGCGTATCTAAGTAGTCTTGGCTCATCAGATATAAAGTCTAAGAGGTACAGAGCAGAAATTTGTTGAGTACATCTAAAAGCCAAAGTACTATCTGGACCTGCTTGGTTTCTCATTCTGTGTTGTCAGAAAAGTGGGTTTTCTGGACCCTCTTGTGATGTTTTCTGGAGAAAATGGTAGAATCTATAGCAAAACCCTCTTCTCTAGCTCAAACAGTGAATCTGTTAGCAAGCATGATGTGTGAGCTGCTATCACATAGAGCTGTGATCACAATGGAATTAAAGCTAAAAACAATAATTTTCATATTATAATGCCATTTAGTCTGTCACTTGCAATCTGCCTTTTAAGAGTAGTTCCAGGTCGCTGACTTGTTCTTAACTTACAATTTCAGAATGACCATGGAATTTTGCACAAAACCCTCTTGAATAAGATAAAAGCTGTCTGTTCAATTTCCTGGGTGCAGCAGGAACATATGTTTATTAAAAAGATATTAAGAAAATTATAGAAAAAAAAATCTTCTTTCTCTCCAAGAGTGTAGTACTGCTTTTGAAAGGAACTTTCCCTTTAACAATCATTTGGTTTTGGAGTACTCTGAATAACAGAAACTCACTTTTTCCGGTGTCCCAAATGATAGAGAAAACTGTTTAATCAGCATTGTATCTTCAAAACAGCATTTAATAAATAAAAGTGTGGTGAACTTTACATATATATAAGACCCATCCTTTGGATCTTCTTTTAACTGCAAACCTTCAAAGAAATTATATTTTTACTCCAAGCAAATTACCTAGGAGAAAAAAATGACAAGAGTAATCTATTTTTTTCACAGCTGGTCGGTTGGCCAGAGTTTCTCATCAAGGAGTACATGCTGTTTGCTCCCCAGATGGACAGGCTGTATGACTAACAAATCCACAGAGCCTGGGACGCAAGGTAGAAATTATACTGCCTGTGCTTTTAATCTTGCACAGCTCTGCTCATTGGTAATTGCAGATGGCCCATATCCAAATGAGACTCCATTGGGACAATATCCTATATCTTGTCAAAATGAGTCCCATTGAAGCCTTAGCTGGAATTAGGCCAAAAACTGAAACAATTGTGGGAGAGTTATTTTTAAAAAGTTGAAGCCCCATAATGGAGACAATTAGACACTTAAACACCATCAACTGTAACTGCAATTTTAGTTTCTTCTACTTGGTCTGTTTTGTCTGGCTGGCTCAGTACTACAATGAGAGGTCCTGAGCAAAAAGTACACAAGAATGTGACTGTGAACACTTGTTCTGGGGCATCTATATAGTGCTGGAGCAGCAGTGCTTGAACAGTGCCTCGTGAATTCCCTGAGGCTTGGACAAGAAATGCTGCCTGTACACTCGCACACAGATATTTGGGTCACATCTTGCTCATCTTGCTTTCCCTTTAATTTAAAGCATGTTTGCTGCTGTCCTCATTCTGCCCAGGGGTACTCCTACTTTATCAGTCAAAAGGCATGGAGATTTCAGACCCTTTTTTGTGAAAGTCTTATTAGAAAGTCTGAATTACAAAGTGATTCCATACATAAACCCTGAAGTGTTTCCTTGGGGACACCAACCTTCCCCTCTCCTCAGCCTAGATGAAGACCTGTATTTTCTTCTTCCTGTGCTTTTGAGATGCCACACCAGAGCTGAAACATCTCAAAGGTATACTGAAATGCTATTGGGCATGTTTGAAAGTGATGTGTCTAATTGCTAAAGAAAGCCTCATGGCAAAATGCTTTTCTCTTACTCTGGTGTAATCCTACCGACTCCTAAATCATTATACTTTTAAACTAGGCATGAAAACAGCAGAATCTAGATCCATTAGTGTAAGACTTGGAGGGCTGCTGTCTGGGATGTAATGGTAACTGGAGTTCTTTGCTTTCCCCACCATTTCCTGAGAGCTGTGGGGCTGGAGCAGAGCAAAGGCCAGTCTGGTCTGGTGCTCATCTCCTCTGGGGACAGCGCTGAGAGAGTTCTGGTCTTTCAGCTTGGCTCAGTGTGCCTGTTGAAAGCAGATGTGCTCTCTTGGTCCCTCTTTTTAAAATCTCACTTCTGAAAATCCTGCTGGTGTGTAAACTTGGTGCTGACTGTGTGGACTAGAAGTGAGATACTTCTGGTTGTTGTAGGTGAAACCTCCTCAGACCTCTTTCTGTCCACTCTCCCTTTCTGGCTGATCTGATGCACATGTGGGAAAGATGTGTAGGCATGGATAGGAAAAGGTCGGATCTAGAAAAAATGTAATCAAATTACCTTATTTAGTTTTTAAATCTTCTCCTGAATGGAGATACTGCAACATGTCCCTGTTTTATCTGGTGTCTGGAAATCTCAGTATGGATACCCACTGGGCTCATGCAGTATCATCAAGACACAACTAGGACTAGAAGGAATCTCTCTGCACAGCCCTTTATTTTCCCTCATAATGATCAAAGCTGAATTCCTGCTGTGACATTACTTCAGGATCTCCTGTCCTCTTTGCTCTTTCTAGCTATCCTAGAGAATTAAGCAAGCTAAGGTGGATACAGCCCTTTTCCCCTGTAAATAACAGGGCATTGGCAGCATTCCTTGGTGATATTTGATAGAGCAGTTACAGAGTATGGAAGTCCTGGGCTGTCAGACTGCAATCTGTCTTGGAACAGTTTTGCTGATAGTTCCACAGCAGAGGCATGTGTGGGCTGATTTCTTGTAAGCCCTGTAGACTACTTTATCTTCAGCAACCTCCTCAAACCTCAAGGTAATTTAGATAAAGCATTTTTGCCCTTGCTCTACTTCATGATCAATATTTAACTGCTTTGCTATTATAAAGATACCTTGCTAACGAGCACACGGCATACACCGTCTGCTGGAGTGCACATTTGTTGGTAATTTTTCTCCTCCCTAAGAAAGCAACATAAGACTGTATGCAAACAACAGCATCACTAGAGCAGCATGTTTATATCAATGTGGGCAGAAAGGCTAAATCTGAACAAGCTACAGATAAAAAATACAGTGTAGTTCTTGTGTAGCTGAAAAACTAATGAAAAGTGGCTTAATTTTTCTTTTTCTGTGTGTGTTGCTGGTTTTTTTTCTTTTTTTTTTTCCTTTTTTTCCCCCTACTTTGGTGGAAGACAAGAAAAATATTCCTAAAGGAGTTATTTTCCCTGAAATAATAAACCTCTGCACCACAGGCATGACACCTGTGTGATTGAACTTTTAATCTGGAAAATAGTTGTTGAAGATTAACAGCATTTTGTTTGGTTTATGTCTGTTCCATCCTGGTTTTGGCAGCAGCAAGTGTAATTGTTGTTATTCCTCTAGAGTCTAGAATGACAAGACTGGTTGGAGTTCTGGAATGCCAGGTGATTCTCTGGTACTGCTGGTTTATCAGAAGGAAACTGAGAGCTTAGGATTTGGACAGTAACGATTTATGCTCCTTTATGGTGTAAGAAAGAGATGAGAATAAGCCAAATAAAGTTTGCTGAAGGGACAGGTTTGTTACTGACCTCAGTGAGTGCAGAGTAAAATACCTTCTAAAATAGGTAAACTGCTATTTTTGCTGTCATTCTTCTGAGTAGAGGAAAAGCTCAGTGAAGCCTGGAGAACTGTTTGATGAGCACCATGGCAGCTCAATGTTCCCCATGGCTGTGCGTGAATGGCTTTAGGAATCTGTCTTTCTGTCTGCCAAAAAAAAAAAAAAGAAAAAAAGAAAAGTATTTGGCCATTCTCTTCTTTCAGGCCAATCTTGAGCAGTAGTTTCTTATGGTTGTTCCAGCAGCCCTGCATGCAGATTCACTCTCAGCATCACCCAGTGACCAGGTCCCAAAGGAAACTGTAAACTGTTCACAGAAAACAGGTTTCAGAGCCTTGAATAGGATGTGACTCATGGGTTTGTGGCATCTACCCCACAGACGTCCTGATGAGCCTACAGCATGTCAGCATTTTCCCATTGCCAACAAGTGCCCAGAGAGATTTCTTCTTCCAATGGGTCATTGCTTTTGTCATCCTGGGCTGCAGTAATCAGGTCAAACCAGGCTGAACTTTGTGCATTTGCGTGAGAGAGAGGAACCTTTAGTGCATCGTTTCAGTATTATTTCAGAGTTGATTTAATTAGCCTTTTTCATTTTTAGCTCATGCAGGAAGTATTTTTTTTTTCTTACCCACTTAACCAGAAACATCATAGGCAGTTTTATGGGCTTGCTACAAAAAATATCTGAGCTGCAGCCTTGAACATTCTATGAAAGCAGTGTCTGTGTCACTTCTATGTGGCTACATCTGCCCAGGCAGGCGTCTGTGTCCCAGGAGAATTAGGGTCAGACATTGCCCTCTCTAATGATGAGCAAATAGGGGTTTTAATGGGAGCATATTTGGGCTGAGATATAAAACAAGGATGCAAGCTGTTCATGGATTTGTTGTAGCATATTCCAAAGGTGTGAGAAAAATAATTTCAGCTTAATTTCACTGGGATATTGATACATCTAGTGAGGATGGTGAATAGCAGAGAATAATCAGCCACACTAGAAGCCAAAAGCTGGTAAAGGCTCAAGCAAAATGTGGTGGAATCTAGAGTTGCATCTTGGATCCCATGGAAAAGCCATGACCTGATCCAGAATTCAATGCCAAACTTCTTTTGGCTTCAAGAAGTTGGAACATGAAGGCTGGAAATTAACAGGATATTTACATAAGGCTGGCCTTTAGTTTTCCATGAAAAATGCAGCATGAGGGAATTAGGAAGCTGATGAAAAGATGGATTATGAAGTGAAAAACTTAGGTAGCACCTTGGCCAAGGCAAAAATGTTTTAAATATGTGCATGAATACACATGGAAATACACATTGAACTCATGTTCAAGACAGGAGTGCAATAGTAATTGCAACTTATTTATGTAAATGCTGTTACTCATTGGACAGTGGTGCATTTTATCATAAGCAAATCTTTCCTCTTCTAAGCCAGCTTTAGCAAAAAAAGGGATGCTGCTCCAGCTGTCAAAAAGCCATAGGATGAACAATTTCAGGACATGTTGGACCCCTTAAATGCAATGATTTTCTTTGCAGCTCAGTTTCTCCTGAGCTTAAGTTTATATTTTTCTTTCAAGAGCCTCGGCTTCCTTGAAGGCTTTTTCCACCTGAGGAGAGATGTCCCTGTCTTGGTGTCAGCTTTGATTCAGAAGGTAATACTGCATGGATCCAGGAATCCGTGGCCTTTCCCACCAGCTGGCCCTCTATCATTTCATTACAGTAAGGTTACCAAATTGATGTGTCCTGGCTAATTCTTCCAAAGCAGACCTGTCCAGTATCTCACCAGGCAACGGTACACGCTGTCTTTGTTGATAATACTCTGTGATAGCATTAGCAGATGGCAGAACATGGCCTACCTGTGAAATCTGACCCACAGGGATCTTCTAACAGTGCCTGTTTTCTCAGGAAGTTTCTTGAGACATCCTCTTATCTTTCTGGTCCAACATGCAACTGTGTTTAATTTTTCATAGAAATAAAGGAAGGTATCCCACTGCTGGTATCTGGCCTTGTTACTGCTAGTGACTAGCTAAGAAATGAAGATTTGCTGTTAATATTAATTCCTACCATTTCTTCAAATGAGACTGTAATGAAATTTTTAAGTACCAGCACAGGAGGTATTTTAGATTTAACAACTGTGGTATCTTTGCTTCTTATATTTTTCATTAATCTTGATGTGCTTAATTAGTTGCTGTTCCTCAGTGGAAATGTTTGACCAGAGTAGAATGAGACTAATGAAATCTCTTGGGTTGCTGTTGCTGAAAAGGACTAAGTGATAGAAGGACACCAAGCCTGGCTAAATATAGTGTTTGCTCCTAGGTTAGCTCCATGTGGCAATGTTTGCATATGTTAAAAAAAAAAAAAAAAGAAAGCTTGAAGATAAAGGCACGGAGTAACATGCTTTCTTACTTTTCTGGTGTCCCATTCCACAGGAAATATTTTTTTTAATTCTGACCACTATTTTGTAGGGCAGGTATAGGGAACCTCTGTGCAAACTAAAAGTCTGTGCATAAAAAGAGATAATGGGGCAAGTTAAGCTCTGTTTTGAGAGTCCAGCATGGAGCTTTGCAAAAACCAACATACCGAGACCCAAATGTGTAAATCCTAACCCTAGGATATAGGCAAATAGTACAGTTCTTAATTTAGAAACAAAAAAAATTGAATTATGTTTGAGACATAACTCCATACCTGGGTAAAGTCTGATATCTGAAGAAAAGACCTCTGTTCCTAGCAGTGAGATCACCCACATTTGCAGTGGGATTTGGACTAGGTTTTTGGACTTACTTTTGCCTGAGTACAGAATTTATCATTTTTAATTTGCTTGTTCAAAAGTCTGCATCCATGGCTTTCTTAATTTTTAACCAGGGTATGGCAGCTACCAGGGTACAGTATAAGGATTTACACTGAATATTGGCTTATTTGAGACCAGATTCAATCTCTCTGTTCATTGTTTGGAAGCAAGTAATAGCATTTATCTTCTCCCCAGCATTCGGCATTAGTGGTCACTACAGCAGAACTCCTTCCATGCTGTGATAACAGTATAACAGATAGTATCATCTGTATGTCTTCAGAAGAATAGGAAATAATGAGCCAGATTCGCTTCTGTTCCAGTTCCATTGAAGTTGGAGAAATTATATCAGCAGGAAGTTTGGCCTCCTGCATGTTAATTGAGCTCTTTTCAGTTCAGTGCTTTGTCTTAGTTTAATTTTTAAATTATAGCCATAAATTGTGCCTAACAATGCTATATCAAGACCTGCACTACTGCCAAGTGCAGCCTTTCAGATTCAGTTCTTGCTGCAGCAGTGAGGTTGTGAGGCACCCTTGGACTGGTTTTGAAATAAAACACACCATTTTCAACCAGCAGTTACCTGCTGCCTGTGTGTGCCACGTTTCAGTGCCTGATGAGACTTGTACCTCTTAAATTAAGAGTAATGTGGCAGAAGAACGGGGAGCATATGTCTGCCTAAGGAGGCCCAGGACTTGTCACAGTGTGAAGACTACGTGTCTTCAGGCAGGTGTCTTCAAGTGAGATTCATTTCCACAAAGGACCTGGTAAACAGATGTGAAGAGGTTTGGTTTGGATTGGTTTCTCTAGAGATGGCTGCCAACTGGGGCTGATCTGTCTATCTTGGTCTGTTTTCCTTTCCTCACATGCAAGAAAAACAGCTGGGAAGGAACAAGGGAGATGCCATTGCCAGAGGCTCCCAGGTACAGAGCAGCTGCTGTGAGATGTTGGCAGTAATGGAGGAAAAGTGGCTCACTGAATTAGATGTGAACTTTGGTGCCTAACGTTCAACTTATGAAATACTCTGCAGTTCCTGGATGAAATATGTGTGTTTGAGAAAGTGTCTGTTTACTGGGTTTTAATTTTACCTAACTTCATTTAATCAGTATTATATTACTGTATTCTCTGTAAGTGATCTCTCTTCTACTAGATTGCTCACTCTTTTTACTGTATGAACAGCCTGAAAGGCGAAAGAGATGATATCACAGAAATTGTTTTTTAAGTTTGTAAGAATTCACGAGCATTACTTAGAAAGCAGATTTTGCATTGTCTTCAGGGGTAAACACATTAAAGCCAGGTACTTGTAAACTCTTTTACAACAAATTAGCATAAAAACATGCTGTAAAATAAGCATCTTCATAATCTAAGAACATCTGATGTTGGTCCATTAACTGCCCTCCTCTTTGGCTCAAACTGTCAGTGGTCTCCATATCTAGCCATCATTTAGTATTATAGCCAAGGAATTGCCTGCTGTTTTGTAGAAGTGACTAAGTTTAAATAATGTACTAGGTGTTTAGATTCTTTTCCTTTAAAAATATATTATGCCCCATGTCAATTGGAAATCACCTTGAGAAATATTCCTGTATGCAAAAACCTAATAGAATTACATCTTGAATCTCTTAATTTTGTCATTAGCAATTGTTATTTCGTCTTATACCAAATAATTAGTAGTACATGAGAAAAATATAATTCTTCCCACATTTATTTATGGACGTATCAAGGGTTACATTTGGAAATGGTATTATGGTACACATCTGTGTCTGTTCAAATTAGGAAGGTTTTAATGACACCTCAAGAATTAGAAAAGCAATTGCTTAACTAAACTGAGGGAATTCCTACAAATGAAGGCATTATGTTTATACAAGTTTTGTTTAATCTGTGAATTGTTGCATAATTAGTTACATTATGCAGAAAAAAATTAGATATCCTTATTTCCAACTCTTTGTTGCTATGCTGTCATCAAGCTACAAAGAGCTCTGACTAACTGCTGTTCATTAAATATCGTAATTACTGTTTTGTAGGTAATGTCTTGCTCTGGCAATATGTGAAATTACTGTCCTGAGACATTCTGAAAGCTTAAAAGTACACATGTTAAAAAGCCCAGACCAAGTATTCTTTTAAAATAGAGAGTTATTGAGATTTCATTTTCCTATCCTGTAGTTTTAATTACTGATACTTAAACCATGTTATGTATAATGTGGAGGGAGCAATCTGACAGCTCCTAACCGCTTTTTTTTTTTCTTTTTGTCTTGGTACAAGCTTACCTTGTTGGCTTTGTTATATGGAAATACAATCATTACATTATGAAGAGATGTTAGTTTCCCATGTGGCTCATTTCCCTGTACCTGGCCATTGATATTACATTCTAAGGATATCATTACATTTGTTAAGAAGGGTGAAGGTTTCAGAAGGGCTTACTGCCTTCTTCAGTGGTGGTTCTTCCCTACATTTGCCAGAAATGCTAAAAGAGAAAACCATCACAGTTCATGCAACCTCCTTCTGTAGTTCATCTGCATGCCAGAACTATGGTTCAGAAGAAGCTAAGGCAACAATTCATGTTTCCAAAGCTGTAAGTTTTGGGATGTTAGGACATCAACTATCAAAATAAACTCATTCAAAACCATTGAATAATCAACATTTCCACACAGTGTGAGAGTGAGCCCATGGGATTTTTCTGGGTTTTAGATCTGCTGCTGCAATTGGGTGCTAGTTCAGGATTTTGACAATGAAATAAAAGTGGTATATACATATCCATGTTTTGGATTTTTGAACTGTCTTCCATCTCAATGACAGCAGGGAGATATTAGGAGGGTTTTGGGGTTTTTTTTGACACCTGTGTGCACCTTTTGGAAAAATGTTCGATCTCTGCTTTAAAGTGGACAAAACTCTTCTGAGAATTTGTGATGAGAGAGTCCAGGAAATGTGATTGCAGGGCAGAGAACTGACCTGCTGAGATGGCTGCTCACAAGAGGCTGGTGCTTTTCAAGTACGTTGATACCAGTGAATATCTGGGTTCTTGGCAATGTAGACTCTTTCCCTTTAAGTAAATGCATTTGAGAATAGATTAGTTTGCAAGCACTTGAATTGATTTAATGTGTTTACTCTTCAGATATTCACTGTGGCTGTTTACCTCTGCAAGATAAATATTTAAAATTGCATTTGAACCTCACATTAACATTTATGTTAGTGTCATTACAGTTTCCTTTTGTGAATGAGGTTTACCTATCAGTCTTAAAGCTGTAATAAGAATGAGTCTATTTTTGTAATTTTCACGTGCTAACGATCACCTGCCATAGGGTTGAATTAATTTTGTGGTATGTTTACTGCTCATTCATCATCAGAGTCAAAGCAATGAAGCAGTCATCAGGGGCTTTCGAAAAGCATTGTTATTTTGTGAGCAGTGCAGGATGACAAGACTTGCAGTGGAAATCCACCTACGGCACAGTGCAGCCACCTATTTCTAGGCAGTGAAAATGTATCAGAGAACTGAACAAAGGGTTTCCAGGGCCAAAGTCATGACAGCTGAACAAGAAACTGGTTACAGGCATTTATTTCATTCTGGAGCTTGTCACTAGAAGGGAAAAGACTCAGGTTATGGCCACAGTTGTAAGTCTCCAGTAACTCATTTGCCAGAAGCAGAGTGCAGAGTTTCTCTGTTCCATCCATGGCTGCTCAAGGAGTGGCTTTGTCATGGTTCTTAGGTGTATCAGGTTTGTGTCACTGATTTAGGAGTGAAGGGGGTGCCTTTGCTGTCTCTGTGTTTGCTGATGTCTGAAAATATGCCACTACCTAAACAGCCTCTTTCCAAGAAAGGATTATCCTCCATTTGCTGTTTTTCCAACTTTGCATTATATCCAGGAGTCCATCTGACAGGAGTTGGGGCACTGCAGAGTTTAGTTTTGCCACGTTCTCACTTACTGAAGAAGTCTGAAATTCCCTTGTGTCCAAACTAGATTTTTCTTTTTCCATTCTCTAAGGACTGATATGAAACCATATTTGGTTGGACTTAGGAGTTTATGGTAAAATGCTTAAGTATAATTCTGAATTTCTGTACTTTGTGGAGAGTTTTTGAAAGTGTTTCAGAACTTTTCCATTGCATAGGCAGTTAATAACATCATTATGAAAATTTTAGATTTCTCAGTTCATGTAGTGCTAAATTCTATCAAGGGAGTAGCATGGTTGTGTAATGGCATGTGTTTCATTAGTGGGAGCTCTGTGCTTACAGAAATATTGTACTGAAAGTCAAATACCAAGGTATGCAGTCAAGGCCCTTCTGGTTTTGTAAAGGATAAAGACTTTCATCTTTCTTCCTAATTTCCCATTTAATAATGGAAAATTATTTAATGAATAACTGCAAATACATTTTTCCCTCCCCTAAGAATTAAGAATGTAATTATGTAGCTGAAAACGTCTGAGCATATAAAGAAGCTGATTCCAGTTAGAACACATTACATGGCAGGTTACATGGCAGTGTCCTGGTGTGGCTGGAAATCAGTGCAGGATGTGGCCAGCTTCTAAATATTCCTCATTTGGGTTTGTACACTTTAATGTACAAACTAAATAACATTCTGTTTTCTCCAGCACAGACCACTTTTCTGGTGTCTTGTAAAGGAGAGCAAGCAGTGATGGCAGAGATTTCCGTGCAGAATACTTTTCATGTTGAGCTTTGTATTGCCTGTGAGATACAATCTAAATATGCTGTTGTGCCTCTGCAACATGGATCAAACACTGTATCTTGAGTAGGGACAGATAATTGGTGCTCCTTCTTGGGAGATAGAAGATGGTTTAAGGCTGGACTTTTGGCATCAGAGAGATCACTTTTATAACCAGGTGTTATTTTTTATCAATCTTTTTCTGAAAGGCTATAGAAATGATACACCTTGATCAAAAGGCTGATTGCCCACCAATTTTTGGGTAGGAGATAAGCCCTCATTTTGCTGTATGTTTCTTATTTCATAAAATATCTAAGATATTCAGAACAGTAGAGAAAGATACATTTACAAGAAGAGATACTGTTTGGACCAAGTAATATGACCTTGTTTGATCTATTTTGGAGTGTGAGATGAAACTTTTGCATGTGGCTGCCTATTTCAGCACTGACCGTAGGACAGAACTGTCATAATTTCCCTTGCTGCTGCTTCTGTGGAAAGGGGCTGCCTGTATGAGGAGGAACTTGTCAGTGTAGGTGGAGTTGGTAGGATCAGGCTGTGTGGCTGTCAGAAGTCTGAGCATTGTCCTGCCTATAATGTGCAGATGTCTCAGGTGACCCTCCACTGACATTGCTAAGAAAGGGGTCTGGAGTTGGTCCATTAAATCTGTGCAAATGAATCTTAACAACTGACACAAAGACATTATTCTGGAAAGTATCTGCACCCAGATGACAGGCAAGTCCAGGATGAGAGCACCGCCATGATTCAAATGAAGCATGTGCTTATGGTATTACTGTGAACAAAGCCAGAGCTGACGGCTGCTGCACTGCTTTTCTGGGTTTGAACTAGAGGAAATAAACAGCAGGTGAAGTGTCAGCCACATTCCAATTCTGAATTTTTAGTGGATCATTAAATCCTACTTGTCCATGTCCTGCCTTATACATACAATTGTATTGGTAGGATGGTAAGGAAAGAGAAAACAAAGATGTGAAGAGAGTTGTTACCTCCTCTAACTGGTTTGCCTACTAGCTCAGGATGATGCTTCTGTGTAGATGGTTTGATATTTTGGTGGTATTTGGAGAATGATGGGTAAAGTTTTGCAACCATAGAACTGGCCAGGAGCACTCTTGTCCTCCAGAGATTAGAAATAATCCTGGTCAGATCAAAATCAATTGCAGTAGATGGAAGTGCAGCAAATATTAATATATCCATAACATTTGCGGTAATGGGTATTGTGGCTCACAAATTCTGAATTGAGTCCTCAAGTTCTTGAAAATCTGAAACAAAGTCAGTAAGAAATGCCAATGTCTTACAGTAAATAAACACTGATTTTTCAATTCCATACTGAGAGTATTCATTAAGGTTTTCTGTAAGCCAAATACTTTGTAAAACAATTTATTATTATTATTATTGTTTTACTCCTCAGATAGATAACATTTTGACTGTCTCCAAAACATGTTCAGAAGAAGTTACTATGTCTGGACTTAACCGTATTTATATTCTTTGCTCATCTGTCTTGCAGGAAAATGCACATAAAAGTTAATTTTAGACTAATACTGTAATATTCATGGGGTTGCTGTAGAAACTTTGAATGATGCAAACTATGCACACTCTAGCTGCAGAATAGACATATAGAAACTTCATGCAGAATATAATAGTATCTTTGAATATTGATTTTAGCTACAAAGACCTGTAATGTAATAATATGGTGGGCTGTTATGAAAATGAATATAAAATCTAGCCCAATGATTCAGGTATACAGCACTGAAGAATCTGTCTAAAGGGCTAAGAGAACAAATGGTACTGATCGGAGTGTACCAATATAACATTAAAGATATCTGTGTCAAATGGAGAAAGGCATTGACAAGTAAAATATTTTCATGGCAGTGTGTATTGGAAAAGAATGCCAAATTAGATTGTGTTCTGACTCCACTGGTAATATATTTTATACTTTCTAGACCTTTGATTCCCAGCTGATACACCATGTTCAGTGAGATGCTTTTAGTACTGACCTTTCAACAAATACAATTCTGCTAAAATTCACATTTTATGCAATACAAACATGCATTTATTGCTATTAATTCTTTAAAAAGTGTACAGAGATACGAAAAAGATTAACTTTACTCTGGGTGAAATGAGAGACATCATACAGACAAGGCTGGAGTGGTTGTTGCTTTATGTCACAAGATTTATTGCACTGTTCTCAACACAGTGTATGTTAAACAAAATTAGTATTAGTGAATCAGTGGTGGCAGGCAAATGTGGCATAATTATGAACTGAAAATGGTAGCACAGTCCTTTGTTACTTATGCATTTAAGTCATTAATAATGAAAGTCATACACTGAGATGTGGGCGCTGAAACTACTTTAGAAAATTATAGAACATAATTACATCTTATCTGCTTTTGGGTATTTTTTTTTTCCTGCCTGATTTGAATGTTCTATTAGGTTTAGCCTTTTACAGACCCTAAATATTCATGGTGTTTTGATACATAGCCAGCTCTTGTAAACTACATGGGTCTAGATCTTCCATTCATGACAACTAGAGCAACTTCATGGATTTTCAGCATGCTTCCTATCCTACAGGACTGTAGGATACAACTGTGTTGCTTTTTATCTGCTGAGTAGCTGCCACAAGACTTGCCATTGAAATGGAGCTGGGAAAAAATATTGAACTTTGTGGGCTTTGTCATTTCTATGGAGTCCGTGGTGGAAGTGACTGTATGGGAAATGTTAATGCTCTGGGGAAGACACCACAGGGCAAGGGTTTGTCATTTTGCATTTTCATTCCTGAGCTGGAGATGGCAGAAGGTGACCTGGAGGGCTGCCTGGGGGAAGGTGTCCCTTGATGTAAGTCAACATGACAGACTGGGGTTACTCAGGCATACTCTGTTTCCTGCCCTGTGATTTTTTGTTGGATTTTGTCCTTGCAGGGCAGGTAACAGCCTTCCATGGTGGCACAGGCACCCCTGCATTGCTTAGCCAGGAGACAATCCAGCTTAAGAGGGGTTTTGAACTGTGGAGTGGGGCAGGGACTCTCAGCTGTGTGTGAGAAGAAAGTGTGGTGCAGAGAGGAGACTGAATAGTGGATGTACAAACATGGTGACAACCAGCTATGGGAGGGGGTGACCTGTGAAAGCAATGTTCCTGCGAGGCAGAACTGATAAACAAACCTCCTGTTACTGCATGTGACAGCTGAACCTAGAGGTAGAAAGGGAGTGAGGAGATGAATATAACCCCCACATTGTGCTAAATTGTAACAAAACATATTACAAGGACCAAAAGTACTTGGATGAGATCCAGATTACATAAAATAAGAACACCCAATAGATGTATTTGTTACTTAGTTGACATGCGTCCCTGCAGGGAATTTACCAAAGGGCCAGGTCAGCGTGAACAATGTATGAGGAGGGAGAAGTTGCTGATCTGCTTGAAAAAATACTCTCTTTGGGGTTCACTGGAGGGTCAGAATGACATCTAACTGAAGGGCAATGTTCTTACCTTAGTGAAGTCGGTGGCAAAGCTCCCATTTTTCCAGATGTCTCTCTAGATGTCTAAGCAACCAGAAAAAAAGAACTTCAAGCTTTAGTCCTCTGCTGCAGCCACAAGATATTTTGTGAAGATCATCTGGCAGTGATATTTTCTTCCTCCACCTGACATGCCCTCAGAGTCTACAAGCCTGCTAGAGAGAAGCTGCTTCAGGTGCTGGGCAAAGTTCAGCCAGTTTTGGGCTGGTGATGTGGTGCATAAGAACACAAGTTGCCTTGATTTCCGGTTGATTTTTCTTGGCACATCTCTTTCATCCTGCTGGTGCAGAGTTGCACAACTGCAATGTGGCCTTAAGAGGAATGCAGTGAGGGACAATTGACATGTGGGAAGAACAGTAACACTAAGACCTATATGCTTTTATTTTATTTTAATATATTTAAATTTTCATTGAAGAATTGTTAACAGTAATAACTTAAGACTCAATTCCATATAGCTCTTCTCCTTGGCTTCATGAACTTTTCAGTCTGAACAGCTTTGTCCAGTCTGCAAAGCAATTGTCTTTTCTTCTGAGATCTGCTTTAAGTAAGGTTTACTTTGTACTAATTTAACATTCCCTTACTGGTTAGTTGACACAATTTCATTAACTTACATTGAATTGGTTTTAAATGCAAATTGAGCAGTTTAACAAAATTACCAAACAATCAAATTACATCAGAATTAGGCTAGATAAATGAGAACAGTAAATGGATGAGAAGATCATCACCTGTGAAATAATAAATTAACAGAGCATCAAAACCCACTTTGATTGTTGTGTAACAATTAGATAATGACAGTTTATCATTCCAGTAAAACCATTAGCTCATTCCAAAGTGCTTCTGTATGTTCTCCAATATAGGATGTGAATTGCTAGCACAGGGAGATGAGGACAGCACATGAATCTGTCAGGATACAAACACGTGATAAAAAGTTCATTTGTGCACACAGGGATTCTTTACTCTTTCCTGCTGTTGGTTTTGAAACAGGTTAATTTTCTGGGAGCTCCCAGTTAGAACAGTGCCAAGAGACTTCAAATCTTTGAACTGACCTTGGGAAATAGTGCAAAATCCTACATGTCTAGGCCTTGATCTTGCTTTCATGTCTCTTTTTATTTGGATTATTGTCCAAGTATAGAGGTCACTTGAAACTACAGGTCTCTTGTGACTGTGAGGATTGGAACTAATATATCCCATCACAGGGCATAATTAGACATGAAAGGCTAATTTTACTATGTGGAGGTTAGTCTAGGTTAACCAGTGTGGTTTAGGGAATACTTAGTATAAGGGGTGGATGCTAATGTCAAATAACATTTTTCAGATGATAACATTGAAAAGTAATAATAAAGTTTACTTGGTAGGTAGTTTTAACGAAGACCACTTCCTTAAGTGGTAGTAGTGAGAAATATATACTGTGTGGTGTGGTCCTTCTGAGCAAAGAGATAAGGCAACACAGGTATTGACTAGAGCCTGCAGGCAAATGTAGGTAGTGGTGCAACAATTTTCATTTGAAAATAAGATATTGGCTATGTACAAAAAGACCTCCATCTGCACTGAAGAAAGGGTCTCTTGCCTTCTAGCCAGAGATAATAGAATAGAATGCTTTGAAGTACTATTAAAAGCCCCCAAAACATCCTAAAGCCCCAGCATAGCTACAAGTTATTTCTGCTGATTGAGATGCCCATTGGATGGACTGCTCAGGTTGAGGATTAGCACAGATATGTCCTGTTACAGTGATGGGACATACAGTGTATGCATGTGTAAGACTGTATATATATATATATAAATATACGTATATGCAGATTTTTTATCATGTTATGCTAGAAGGACTTATCTTTAGGACTCTGGAATTACTCTGGAAAGCCAAAGTGTCCAAGACTTTTGAAAGCACTTGATCTGAGAGCTTGTCAATGCCTAATACCTGAATCATCAGACTGGAAAAAAGAGTCCTCTCAGTAAGCTTTGGATTTCAGAAAACTGGGGCAGTACTGATCTATTTTCAGACATAACAGGAGATACAGCAAGGACTGCTATAAGAAAGCATAATGATGAGATTAATATTTTGCCACTTTTTACTTTATTTTAAAATGCAGCATAATAAAATCTGCTCCCGGTAAAAGAAGAATGCAAATGAGTTTGGAGTGCATTAGCACACTGCTTTGCATACTATGGGGCTCTATTATATATATGGATTGAATTCATCCAAAGGTTTTTTTGAATGTACATAGGAATTGAACTACAGCACGGCCCAATTAAATTGAGACCTAGGAGGGCAGTAACCCTGTTGGAAGATTACATTACCCTTCGCTAAACCTTAAAGACCAAAACAAAGAAACCCTTCCAAAGATATGCTGGTCATAGGGATAAAGTGCTTAAGCAAGGCATCCAATGTGCAAGCTTGAGATTAGCAGGTCTTTATCTTTGTCTGAAATTATTTCATAAAGGGAATCCCAGCCCAGAGCAAGAGTTGGAAGTGCTGTGTGCCAGCCTGGGGGCAGGATCGTCATTACCCGTGGCCCTTATCTGTGCTCTGCTGGTGGTGGCCAAGTCCAGAAGTCAGCCTTTCCCTTGGAATTTAAAGATTCCATTTTAATTAGGTTTAATCTTTTGCTACTGTAGATCCAGCTGTATAAATTATTTAAAAGGCAGAAAGCTTTTTTCTCAGTAATTAATGACAGGTTTGTTAGTTACTGTAACAGCCTGCAGCTTCGCTTTCCTTGCATAGTTCTGTAACCGTCTCATGATTACCTAATATAACAACTAGCCTCTATGGCATTATAAAATTATAATTGATGGTTTGTACCAGCAGCACTTGAAGGGGTGATACAGCAGTATTGCTGCATGTATTTACTATCACAGAGAAAATAGCCTGGGGAGCACAGCTGCCTGTTGAGTTTTCACTGCCCAGGAAGTGTTGAGAGTTACTAAGATCATCGAGGCTAACTAGTTTTATGTCCAGTATTAGTCAGTGTTCCACCACACCTGAGAGATCACAGAGAGAGTTCGAGCAGACAGAACACCCAGGTAGTAGTGGTAATAGAGTCCTACACAAAAGCTTTCACCTTCTTTCTTCCTTTGTCTGCTTGGTAAGGGAATAGTGTTGCATTAAGTATCCTGTGGATGTTCCTGTGTAGGACTTGCTGTCCTCCTAAATCATCATAATACTGGAGGTCAGATCCTTAACTGAAGCCTTCTCCTCCATCAGGTGTGAGAGTCTCTCTTGAGGGGTCTAATCGAAGGATCTCAGGTTTCTGAAATGTTAGAGAAATGCAGTTCATCTGTCAAAGCCCAGCAGTGAAAGTTACACTGCTGCATCCCACGTCTTTGAACATTGTACCGGGTATTTGATGTCTTTACACCTTGGTCTAAGTTAGATTTTTGAGTGCAGCTAAACTAGAGCCTGCTCCCTAGAGATTGAAGCCTCTTCCTTCCACACTTGCTGGCAATACTTAAATGATGTCCAGACTTCCAGGAGCCTGTAATTAACAGCTTTTTGCTCATTTCAAAATAAATGATAATGAAGTCTTGCATTTTAATATCTTACTTTGAGCAGTAGAAAAATCCAAGTTCTTTTGTGCTTGTGTCCAAGCATATCATGACAGAAGCAGCAGAAGGGCAATTTGTGGCTATGTATTCATGAGGTTTTTTGTAACCCTTTGCCCTGAAGGGTTTAAAGACTAAGATTATCTGAGTGCTTTCTGGGAATCCTAAGGCAGAGTAAGAGCTGTCATCTATGGAGATCAAAGATGGAATATCAAGGAAGGAAAGGAAGGGGAATGGGGCTGTCATCTCTCAAAGTTAATATAAAAAGCTCAGCCTGATGTGAACTCAGTGAATTGTGTGTGGGGTTTTTTTTTAGTGTTGCCCCTCATCCCAGGTTGCACAGGAAGCGTTGGGAGGAAGGGCTTTGCCAAGATACTGCATTGTGTGGTGACAGAATCACACTTTCTGCTCGTCTTGTGAAGCCCTTGGTGATGACTTTACATTTGAAAGGAAAAAAGAAGAAAAAAAATCTGCCAAGATATCTTCTATAAATAGATCCTTTAGGCCAGATTTTTTTTCATCTTCTCACTGGCAGTAGAGAGGTATCTGATCTTATGTATGTTTGTAGATGTTTCATAAATGTAAAAAGCAAGAAAAAGTTAAAAGTGAAACCCTGTGTTAATACTGTGATTCTGCAGGGTGCCATGAGCATGTTTTAAGTGTCTTTGCCTACACAGTTGTGAAATTTGGGTTTAGGGGTCTGGTTGTGGAGACTACCAAAGCTGTCATGTAGTTTTCTGCTCTTTGTGGAGATCTGATCAGTATCAGCTCTACATTGCAAAGACATTGGAGAGTTAAAAATGTATGGAATCCATAAAATGCTGTGATCTGTTGGTTACAATGGCAGAAGTTACTCTTTTGGCAGCCTGTTCTGTGACCCCTGAGGCACCGAGGAACTGGTGTAGCTGCACATTGCTTCATACCAGTAAGTGAATTAGAGAGAAGATTTGAAAAGGTGAAAATCCTGAGCCTCGGGAGGCTTTGCCATCTGCATTTCCCTCCTGCCCCTGCTGCGAGCTGGGATGCAGGTACATAGGCACAGCCAGTGGCCTGACCTTCCTTTGCTCATGGGCACTGGAAATGAATGTGAATGACTCGGTGTCTGTCTGAGAGAAACCCACTCCCACGGTTTCAGCTGGAAGTTATGCTTTTAAAAACTTGATGGCCCTTAAAGAGCAACTCCTTTCACATTTAAATTTTGCCACCCCATGTATCTTACTTTCAGGATGATTCAGGCTGCTTCAGGAGTAAATGAGGGGTGCGTGAGAACAAGCCATAAGAATTATGTTATCCTGATCTTTTGCTCCTGACAACCCTGCTGATGTGCAGTGAAATATAAAGGCTTTAGAGCATAATTCACTGTTAGATGTTAAAGAGAAAAAGTTCAGCTATTCATAAATTAATATTAAATCTGTTTTCTGCAGCCACTGTAGGGCTGGTGATGACTCACTTGCCTGTACTTAGTAAAGAGCAATGCTCTCTAAAGAATCACATCCCATCGTTTCTGCTGACAGCTATTAAGAAAAATATTTAAAATACCTCTTAAAATTGTATATGTAATTCTTGGTGAAGTGACATTACATTCTTTTCATTCAGTCATCACCCTGTGCTAGAACTGGAGTTTGTGACACACTAATTAGCTCTGATTTAGCACAACCATTATTTTTGGAGTTAATGGTTAGCAAACGTTGTCTAATATTATTATATAACCATTAATATGACTAAGGTAAAAAATGAGTTAAGTAAAAATGGGAGGAAAGTTAATATGGCAGTTTGGAAATACAAATAGGATTTTGAGTTTCCCAGCACTAAGTCAAATAAAATATCTGCACCATCCATCTTTAGAAAATAAAGCATGAAAATGGAGAATTTCTCATGTATTAAAAGGTTAAGTTCAGGGTGAAATTCATTCACTTGCAGATGGACAGCTCCAAATCTGTGCATGATGCGTGCTTTGTATTGCCCTAGTCCTGGGTATTCTGTAGGATGTAGGTGGGAATTTTTTCCAAAGAGTTTGAATCCTGAAAGTCAACACTTTCAGGGAAGGAAGGATCTGCTTTGCCTCCCCTGAGGGGTCTGTCATGCACTCTTCTACCTTAGGACAGTTTAAACATGACTGCCTATTAACTGACCAGTTTCCCCAGCCTCCATATTGGTGTGGAGAAGGGCTGCTGAGTCCTGACAGGGCTTCTGGGTGAAACAAAGGCCTGTTTGAAGTCATGCCTTTGATTTTCTTTCTTTTTCCTTTTGCTGCCCTGTGAGAGCTTCTGTGACAGCCTTGTGATTTCTGCCCTTTCCTTCCTGCCTGCTCCCCTCCTGGGATTGGAGCAAGGAGAGGCAGAGGAGATATTCTATGGACTCTGGATCACTATGGACAGAACTGCCCATGGAGGCCAGGAGAAAAGCCATGGAGCCAAAAGACTGGCGCTAGGCAGGGAGGGAGTAGGGAAAATGCTAAGACCAAAATTGGTACATAAAACTTGAGTCGAGATCCCCCAAAATGGTTTTCTCATTTTTCTTTATATTCAAGGAATTGTCTGAGACCTGAAGCCAGGACATGGAAAGTTTCTCTCTCCTATGTCCTTCACCTATACAGGCTGCAACTTAAAGAGCAGAAAAAGCCAGCCAGCCTGAGCCAAATACCGCCTGTCCCTCTCAGGTCACCACAGCAAAGTAGGACAGCATGGAATAAAGGAGGCATTCCCACCAGAAAGATCCAATAATGGTTTGGGAGAAAAAGGATTTAAAATATTCTTTTAATAGTAAGTTTTGGTGATTGTTTTGTTCTCTATTTATGAAGGATATTTAGCCTGTAGGGAAGCTCTTTGCTTGTCTGAGTTTATCTAAGAAGATTAAACTCCAAAAGCTCATGACTAAAAAGCTCATCTGTGTTCATCTGTATTCCTCATCTTGACCATGTAATCTGATGAGTGGTTTTGATATAAATATAGAGATGGGTTTTGACTTGGCTGAACTAAGCTCAAGACTTATCTCTAACTAGCAGGAGGTGGAAACACTGCAGGGATGGTGTGTTTGTCAGCAGGAGCTGTAAACTGTGTGTGCCAGCACACTGACATTCTGTAGAGTTTGTCTCCTCAATCTATGCAGAGAAGGAGGACAATGCTCATGTAACAGGATCCACTCAGGAAAGCCATTGGTGGCTATACTGTTCAGTTCAAGAAGAAGATGGCAAGGGGATTTCTGAGAGCCACTACCTCACATGCCTGATGTCAGGTCCCTGCCCCACCGTTCTTGTGCTGTCTGGGCACGGAACAGGGAATAAGAATTATTTGCAAGAAGACAGCTGCACTTGCTGGACTGACAGTGCAGGTCAGGATGTGCCTTGGTAAGAGGCTGCAGGATTGTCCTTTAGGTTGTCAGTTCAGTTCTGGTCCCCCAGTGCATCGCTCCTGATGCACTGGGTTAATCCAGGCTGGCCACCTACCCCTGCCTGCGCAAGCTGCTTTGTTTTCCCTGTGGAATCCCTTGTTCCTGGTCACTGAGTGCTCAGCTGTTACCTTTCCCTGTACCTGCCTTTTTGAGGACTGACAAAAATGAGCAAAGGGAAGGAGAGAGGAAGTACCTTACTTCTAAAATCTTACTTTACCACCATGCAGGTTCTTCCCTATGCAATGGTACAGACCAAAAAACCTGTGAGGCATAATTAACTGCATTTAAAATGTTACCCAACATCAATTCCTAAAGGCTCTATGATCTAAAAGGAATATGTGCATTCTGGGTTATCTAATTTCCTGTGTAAATATTCAAACAGGTTCGTTACAAAAAATTTATCTCTAAAAATACTGGTAAAATTTTGATTACTATGAAGCTTTACAAGGGATTTTGAGTTAACCACCCAAACTAATTAAGTGAAATTTTCCTAATTTGTTTATTATGTTAATGATCTGAATTAATTTATAGTAATTTAGCATGTATTACTAAAGATTTATTATGTTTCCCACCAAATGACTTAAGAGCTATAAATCCCATGGTTAACTGTAATTACTAGGGACATATTTATCGAAAGGGATAATTACATCTGATAAAAGTTCTTCAGTTAGGCTTAATTAAAACAGATTATTCCCCCATAAATGAAAAGTAAATATGGTAATTACTGGATAGATATTCACTGCAAAAATGAATATCTCAGCTTTTAATTTTTTAAAGGGGTGGGTAACTCAACTAAATAACTGATTGTTTCTCAGTAAAGTGTAATTAACAATCCCTAGGAAATGGATATTTTTATAGGAGTAAACATTTTGCTAGCTAATGACTAAAAAGTANATTTTTAGTGGACTGTTGCTGCTTTGAACTAATGAAGAACATGCTAGGAAAATAATATTTTCTTACAATAAGACAAGTATATCTAAGTAGTGGGACTGAGAAAAAACCCACAACTTTTGCTGTTGATAATATGGATTATAGTTTTTTAGGCATACACCAAATTTACAGAGTTTTCTGATGTTAGCAATTTATTCAATACACATCACAACATATGAGAAGATTAGATTGTAAATCTGCTTTTTCATAATTTATTACTATGTTGTGTTAAAAACACTTTCTGCAGGGCTGTCACTTGTAAATCAGATTCAAGAGAGGGGTCAGAGCTGAGAGTAGAAAAAGTGTAAACACGCAAAACCAGATCCTTTTCTTGGCTGAAATTACTTATTAAAAACACTTGGAGACATGAGAGAATAAGTGGGCTCTAACTTCTTGATTCACAGCTGCCTGGGTATAAAAGAGTGGAAACAGACATTTAAACTCAAATCATTGCCACAGAATGTGGCTTTCTACTGAAGAATTATGACAGTGTTTTGGTTGGTTTTCCCCAGAGGGCTTAAATTTTCCAACATTATTAATATGGTATGTGAATTGGCATGTCAGTGAGAGCTGCTGCTGTGTCTCCTGGGATTTGTAATTGTGGTGGTACACAGTGAAGGATATAAAATTTTGGGACTGTGTATATGAAGTACTTCCAATTGTTGTAGCTTGTGAAAGGTTTTATAGATGGAAATATGTGGGTAAGCTCAGGCAGCTGAGAACTGTGGCTGCCCAAGTCCTCTGGGGCACACTCCAAGGTCTAGCAGGGAAGTGTCTCAGGAAAATGCATGAGCCTAGTGCCTGGGGAGGAGTGGGGGTTCACTGGATTGCAAAATTGTGGAATGAAAACTTGTTTCAGCTGTGCCTTTTTCAAGTGTCCAGAAGGTTTGGAAGGAACTGGTGCTATTTTGGTGAAGTGTGTGTATGCTGAGAAAGGAAGATTTTGATGGTGTGATGTATACCATTTACAAATTTAGATGGAGTTCTCTCAGTAACTCAAAATAAAACAGGAACAGAAACTTAGAATATGTCAAAGCTCTCTTTCACAGGTGTCTGAAACCTCTCTCCTCTTGGAGGCACTGCCAAGCCCACGATGGGGGTTCAGACCTGTGGTGTGGCCTGAGCCTCACCCCAGTGCAGCATCCTCATGTACTCTTCCGCACAGGAATTAAATGAAACATTTCACTTTGGCACTGTACAGCCACACTGCATCGAGAAAAACTTTTCAACCTGTTGTTACAAAGAAGCATTTCTCATGAAAAAGTGTGACCTGAATTTCAAGGTTAAAAAAAAATAAATTAAATAATCCATATAGTGAAGCTAGAATTATTTTCTTTTGGTCAAATGAAATGCTCTGGATCAATCCAAAATGAATTTTGTAGAAATCCCCCAACAAGTATTTCAGGTTGAGCAAGACAAGTCCCTTCCATCTCCTTAACATGTTTTCCATTGATCACTTCCACACAGACAGCACAGGGTGAAAGTCAAGACTGAGGTCAAGAGGTGTACCTTGAAGTCCTAGGAAGGAAGGAAACAGGTTAAGCTCATTCAATGAAAGGAGCTGGTTTCTACAGCTGCTATTTAAGAACAGATTTTGCTTTTTGCAAAAACAATCCCTGTACACAGGAGGAGGGTAGAAATCTTTGAAATCTCAGAGCAATAAAAGGTGTTTTTCCATTTTGAAATGCAATTAACTGAGGCAAAATATTAAATTATACTAATATGCTGTATTCTTGGGAAATGTAATTCCACAGACCTTGTATTTATCTGCTTTTTAGACAATTCAGGATGTATGTACCTGTAACAATTTGACACAAAGCTGACAGTCAGTGATAAACATAATTAATGGTAAAAGATGAAGAGATGCTTAATCCAAACTGAGTTAAAACTCCAATATACATTCATTATTACTTGCCACTTGAATTAGGAGCATTTCAGCAAGTCTGTAATATATAGCACAACCTGTACAGCTTAAAACCCCTGAAAATGCAAATAGAAAGGTTTGCGCTTCTGCTTTTGCATCTAGAAGAGAGTAAAAGGAAACAGTTTCCTTGGACTGCTCCTCATCTTTCCTAACTTGTGGGAAATTATTTAAGAGGACATTTTTCAGGTAATATATCTTGGTTTTGCTATGGATTGCAGACCATTGTGAGGAACTCAGGACCTTTTGAAATGCTGGTTTTGAAGTTCCCTTCAGTGATTTGAGCTAGGGCACTCAAAATAGTAGTTAAATTCCAGTGCTGTTGGAAAGGCTGTGATATGAATCTCAAGACTGAATTATGCTCGCGTGTTCCAGGTTTGCTATGCAATTTGATCATTGTCCTTAGAGATCATCAAGATTAGCAGCTTTTCCAGCAGGGATGCACTGTACCCCTGCTCGTCCACATCAGTCCTGGTCCTTGGGAGCTCAGAAGACTTTGTTCTGTGGTATTTGACTCCCTGCTCACGTAAGAGAGAATTACTCTGGAAGCGACTTGTACAAAGTGAAGGAAAAATCACAAGCTGAAGACACCAAACGTGGCTGTGTCTCTCAAACAAACCTGGCGATACATTACAAAACAGAGCTGGGGTTGAGATTGAAAAAGGCTGTACAATGGAGGCTGTGATTTCTCCAGAGCAAAGAGAGAGCTGGTGCTTGCTGTATGAAGCAGCTGAAGAACCTGATTGTCATAGTTCAGTGTTGGTGGTTTCTTGGAGTTTATTTTTGACTAAACCATAGTAGGCTCTGGTTCACTTTAACTTCTGAGAAAGAGTTTGTATCTTCATTTTAATAGGCTGTTTTCCATGTTTTCTCTGCTGTGTGACTTGGATGATGAACACACACAATATTTTTTTCAAAATCAGAAGATATTGGTTTATCATTCTTTCATTTTTCCTGTAGTGAATGGCAAAGACAAGACATTTCAGAATAGTGAGTTGGAGATAATCAATATGCGTGCATAGATATGCTTGTGTTTCTTTTTAAAGACTTTCCTGTCTTGACATTGAGTTTCATCTGCCATTTTATCACCCCATTGTTTTATGTGTGAGCTACCTCACAGACATTTTAGGTTCCGAGTATCTGGACCAGTTCTGTACGCTCAGTAAAACTGATCACGTGAGGATTCCCATCAGTTTTCCTGTCACCTGTGAATGCAGGGAGCAGATCCCATGGTGTGTGGGGCTCCTTCCTATGCTAGGTTTGCTGCCTCTGGTCCTGTTACTGGGCTTAGAATATCACCATGTCTCATTCCAGGACACCTGAAGCTCTTGAAGAGCTTTTCATGAGGAATATGACCCATATTCAGGTCAGCTTTTCTGAAGTGGAGGTAAAATAGTTCACCTTGGTCATTCCTCCTGTTTATTTGTGAACCAAGATGTCTTTCAGTAGCCATGCTGGTGCATTCTCACAGCATTATATTTATTTAAGTGCCTGCTAATTCTTTTCTTTGTTGCAGTTTTAGCCAAGCAGTCAGATTTAATGGACCTAGCTCTTTCAGTCTTCTGAAAAGCCTGTTAAAAATTGCTGTCATTTTTTTCATTTCTTCATGTCTTTAATACTGATGTGAACATAAACGATAGGGTACGTGCCACCGTAAGTGCTTTGGCAATTTCACATCCAGTTCTATGTTGGCGCTGGTAACTTGTTACTAGTAATTTTATTCATTTATTCTGAAACGTCTCTTACTGACATTTCAGTTTGACACAATTTCTCAGACATATTTCCTATGCAGAAAAGGAAAAAAAAAAAACCCACCCTGACAAAACCCCACTCTGATATCAGAACATCCTTAATCTCTTCCATCAAGAAAGCTGACGCAAAGAATGCAGTTATGGCTACATTTTTCTCCCTCCATTTTTTCTTAATTTTAAATTTTTTGCAATGGTTTTTTCTTCTTTCAGTCTTTCTTCATAGCTCAATTTCTTATCAAATTCTTTGGTAGGATTCCTTTTTGAGTTGTGGATTGAAAAATTTTTTGCTATTTAGTTCTTGCGTCTTTGACATGTTGATTTGTCTTTGTTCATTTGACGCATTTTTGCCTACCTTCTTAAACTTCCTGTCTAATATTTCTGAGATTGAACTTTTAAACAAGGACCTCTTATTAGCCTGTTTTCTTTTTTTCCTATCTTGTTTGACAACATCACCAATCTATTTGATATTTTGAAAGAATAAGTAGCAAGTATTTCTTCTGGACATCTCTTATGGTTTACTGAATAGTTCCCATGCCTCCCGTAAATGCCTTGCTTTTTTATCTGCTGCTTCTTAGTTTCCTAATAATAATCATTTTTAGGCAGCTCTTGTTTTTAGAGTTAATAATTACTGCAGTTCTAATCTTCCTAGTGGCATCACTCAGTTACATTGTAAAGAATATTGCTGCTGACCCTCCTACGGAGGTTGGCCATTTCAGCTCAGAGGAATTTTCTAGAATAAATACTTTCATCACAAGTATTTTTCTTGACCACATGTTGGCTGTTTGCACTCTCTGATCTTGCATCTAGGACAAGCAGCTTTTCTGGGGTCTCCAGCATCCTGTCTCCTTGTAGGTTTAGTTTTGCCTCCTGGATTTCCCTCCTGTCCCTCTTGGTCTTGCTGATACCCCAGCTTGCCATTACTACCAACTCTTCTTCAAGCATTGTCTGATGTTCCCACACCCAGCTGCAGGATGTAGTTATTACTATTCATTACTTTAGTATAGTGTGTTTATATCATTCACCTTTTACCAAAAAGTAGGGAATGTTTGAAACGTGTCTTGGAGGGGAGAGTCAAAGGTGTACTGGCTGCTTCTTGTGTGGAGAAATCTGGGAGGTGTATTCTTTAGAATTCTATTTAAAAGCACACAAAGCTTGGGCTTTTATCTAAGAAAAGGAAAGAAAGCTCCTCTTTTCCTGAGCAACTCTACTTGTAAATGAAAAGAGCTTACCCTAATCCCTGCAGCAAGCGGTGATGAAAACCAGGAAATCCAACAAGAAAAGGCCCTTTTCTGCAGCAACACAAGAATCCTTGGGCCACTTAATTATTCTTTTCTTCAGCAGCTTAAATTACAAATTCTCTTGAATATTCTTGACCTGTAGTTGAAGAATATGACTACTCATCCTCAGTATTACATTTCCTTATGCAATGCCCCATCCTCTGACAACGAAAGGGTCATTGTAAGAGACTTAATAGTGCCTGAAGGTTTAATAACCTCTGAGGGGAAAAACAGCTTGAAGACAATGACTGCTTAAAGCCAGAGCGTTTTCTTTGATATATTACACCAGGCAAGACTGGACTATGGCTGTTTTTGAATTCCTACTATATAGGAAATAGCAATGAATTGATCTTGTGAGTTTATTTTTCAGAAAATGTTATAATTCCTACTATATAGGAAATAGCAATGAATTGATCTTGTGAGTTTATTTTTCAGAAAATGTTATAATCTCAGTGTGTGTGTTCCTTCCTGTTTGGTACAAAGAAAAGCTTTCTGAAACTTTCTTGGAAGTGTAAGTTAAAATACCATTTTAGAAACTGAGGGACTGTTGGAACTTGTTATTTCTTTTGCAAAGCGTCGGTAATAAATCATAATATGGCATGCATAATACTGTCTTACAAAATATCCTACTCCTTTTAATTGGGACTGTTTAATTCTTTAATTTCTCTGTGACATATCAGAGCTGATTTAATTTTGGGAAGACTATCCTCACATGCCTGATTGGTTCTCTCCATTCAAGGCAATGCTTTGTGAGATTGTTCCTTGTACACTTCAGAAACTTGGCTAGCACGAAGTTTGAATAATGACTTTTGAACAGAGTGTTTTGGGTTGTAATGGCAATGATCAGAGGGGGTTTTTTTGTTTGTTTTATGT
>VYXD01008937.1:4768564-4779997 GCA_013397195.1 Hylia prasina | reverse complement strand
TTTTTTTTTTTTTTCTTTGCTGGTTGTGGAAGCCATGGGATTGCCTCAGATTGTGTGCACAACCTCATAAGTCACTTCTGGCAACCTTGGTCTTACTCAAGTTACACTAATCTGGCTTCAGGACAGAAATCAATCTAAATGCAAATCTGATTTCTTTAAGCAGTGCTTCCCTCATTAATTTCCTTCTTTCCCTTGTTTTTGCACACACACCTGCTCCTTTGCACACATGCAGGCGAGATTCTAGTACATGCAGCTAAAGTATAAACCAATCAATCTCTGTGCCTGGAGGAAAATAGAGAGATTGTTTATTTCCATACATAATTACTCCTTATTAAAGGAGCAACAGAACTTTTGACAGGACAAATTATTTTCTTGCGTAAGTAATAAGAGAAAGTGACAGGCACATATAGGGAATGAATGGGAGCACAGTACAAACTCTTTAGTGAAGAGCATAGGTAGTTTTTGTGTGTGTGGTTTTTTTTATTTATTCTACAGAGAAATAGGAAATCTGCCAATGTTCAAAGGATAGAAAAGGGATATAGCATAGCCCCCTTTAAGCAAGAAAACTCTTCCATGTCATGGTGATAATACCATGGGGAAATCCTGCGTACCAAAATAAACAGAACAATCAGGTAACACTCCAGGCTGGTATATCCTGGAAAGTAGAGAGACATTCAGGCCTCCGGTTGATAGCACTGAGATGCTCCAAGCTGGACAGGATCAAAGACAAAGTGTATGTATTCACAGGAGTAGAAAGTCATACTGTAAATAAGTAATGCTCTCCCTGGAAGGACAGGAGATGAAATACTGAGTGGCTGATTGCAGGGAAATACCTTCACTGCTCAACAGCTTTGAGCAGAGGAAGGAGGCTCTGTGTCTTGACCAAAAAACTGACCAGCAGAGCCAGGAGCAGAGCAATGCATTCCTGTGTGCTCAGGCTGTTCCCACTGAGCCATTCCCCACCTCTGACCCAGAGATCCAGTGGTGCCAACCTGTTTTCTATGTTAGAAGATGACAAACCCAACTCTGCAGAAATTGTAGCTAGATGAATGAGGACTTGAAACAACGAACCACTTTCCCTCTCATTTTTCTACGAACCAAGAGGAGTGAAAATGTCAGTTTTGCTAAGGTGATTCAGGAGAAATCTTGAATTCTTTGTCTGACAAATAAGAAGCAAAGTGAGATAAAGTCAGAGAGCAGGTAGGGAATGCATAAGAGAAGGCATTACAGAAATGCAGGAACAAACAGTGATTTACTGAGGGCTGTTACAACAAAGTGACTTAGCAATTCATAAATTCACAGTAAGCTTGTTTTTGTATTATCTCTGCTATCACCAGTCCTTAGGACTGATAAGGCACAGCACAAGTAATCTCCAGTCCTTTCAGTCTTTGTCATTTGAGTCACAGAGTTCCCTTTTTTATGCTTGTGCTTCACTTTTCCCCTTCTGCAGATGTTTGTTGCCTTTCTGTCCATCCTTGCAGCACTGAGCTGAGCACAGGAGAAACAGGAAAGGCCTGTAAGCTGCTCCAGAAACTCCCTGTAGCCCCCAGCCTCTCTTTCCTCTGGTTGAGGGCAGCACCATGCACACAGCTGCAGACAGGCACATTTGCCCTCCAAATCCTGCTGAAAGAGAAGTGCTGCCAAGACAATGCCTTCCCTCTGTTTTTGCCTCTTAGGCCTTGCAAGCACTCCTGAGCCACAAAGTGCAGTGTGAACTTCCTTTGCTGTTTCACACAAAATCAATTTTTTAAAGAAGACCAATTACAGGAATGTTTACAGCATTTCTCCACTGCAGCTAACATTAAACATTTAAGACCCCTCCTCATGAGGCAGACTGGAATGCAGTCCTATACATGCTGGGAGGGGTCACTGACACATGGCAAAGTGGTCCTTCAGGAATCAGTGTAGAGCAAGCAGTGGGAATGCAAAGGGCTGGAAGCCCTGCCAGGGGCTACAGCCTGCTGAGCAAGGGAGCCTTGGCATCCCATGCAGAGGACTCCCTGAGGATGCAAAAGAGAGTGCAAAAATTCATTAAGAACCCAAGCCATGTTCTGGCTTCTTCCATGCTCTGCCTGGAATGACCTGTGGAGAGAGGCATGGGCAATTGCTTAGCACAATAAAATAGCAAGCAGCCTGCCATTGTGAGAACTGCTTTTTGTGGCTGGGAATGAATGTTTGATGTGCTGAGGACTTCTGTATCATTTTTTATGGGCTGGCCATGACAGAGAGTGGCTGTAACATAAGGTTTAAAAGCGAAGAGTAGTTGCTGCATTATCTCGTGGAAAGCGGAGCAGTGCTGCTCAGTGTCCCTGTGACTGGCTGGAGATGGATAGGAGCTGTACCCATCCAGAACCTATGACACCTTAGACCTTTCCTGTGTAAAGTTTAGCACCTGAAATGCTGAGTCACCAGACAAGGGAATGAATTAGGGCCAAAGGAATGAAAGTCACATCTGCTTTGCTGTCCCTGGTGTCACCATGAATTTGCAGGCTAATTTATCTTCAAGTTTGTTAACCCACTTAGAGAATACTCACAGTGCAGCTGTACTGACCCAGGGCCAAGGAGAAGAGGGGCAGGGTAGTTGCTTTGTGCAGGTAGCCCCTGCTGAGCTCTAGGCTGCTGCAGCTCTGCAGGGCTGCCTGGCTGCAGCAGGCTGAGGACCCAGGGTGAGTTTGTGCCAGTGATGCTGGGACAAAGATCTGAGTCAGAGCTCTCCAAGATTCCTCTTGAACATCAGGAGTGAGGCTATATCAGGGAGGAATCATTACTGACGCACATTTTGGCTTTTTCTTGGTGGCAAACCCAAATCTGAAGGATAACCGTAGGACAGTGTTCAGCTCCTACCTATGTTAGAAGTGTTATGCTGCTCTGGTTTTGTAGACACTGAAATAGTTGGTAAAATTATAAATCAATCCTTTTATAACACCAAGCTGATTACACTGTGCCAAGACAAGTCTTTCTCTTAAATTCTCATGCTGCTTTGAATAAGATTAATATTTCCTGCTGTTTGCATGAGATGGCAAAAGCAAACACATCATCACCTTTAATTCAGAACAGACAGGTTAAGTCATAGCTGAATTTTACACCAGTGTAATTTTACAAATTTCGATCCAGTTACTGAAGATTTGTACCTGCCGAAATGGAAAAATGCCTGCTTGATGTGTAGATTAAGGCTTGGGAGCAAGGAGCACAAAAATGTGAAGCAGAAGCTATTCCATGGGAAAGGAATAGAAATGAGAAAGAAGAAGAATTATCCTGCTCTAGCTTAATGTTGTTAATCTGTATTGCCCATTATAATCTTGAGTGTCCTGCTTAGTGAAGTATGCAATCTGTAGTGCTGGTTTCTGCACAAGCAATGTATCTAATATAAAGGACTGGCTCAACATCCATCATAATAATTACTGTGTCATAATTTTCTGCCCTTCCTACCTCTGTTGCAAAGAGATAGAAGAGGCCTTTCAAGTGTTGGAGAATTTTTGCTAAAAATTTCTCATTTCTTTTTCTAATATGGAAATCTGTATTTCTGCCCTATTTATTTTGCAGGTTTGACCTGAAATAATGAAATATACTTCACTAGGGGATGTAGAAACTTAATTTGAATATCTTAAACCATGTCTATTTAATTTAATATCTGAATTTGCTCTGCTGCACTGAATGGGAGCACTAGGCATATTAGAGGTTTCATTTGAAAAATGTTTCCCCCAAAAAATCCTTAATTCAATGATACACAAGTTTAGAGACTGCTTGACTCTAAAATTATATATGAGGAGGTTACACATTATCATTGCAGTTCAGAGTAGTTAAAATTTTATTTCTTTAAGTGTTTTGTATCAAAAGAGATGAAATGATGGGCACTCCCCATGTGAGACAGCACCACTCAAAGCTGGGCCCAAACTCATGCATATGTGCTTGCACCACCTTCTGGCCTGATATTTATATTGTTATTGAATGGTTAATTCTCATAGCTGTGAAATAGAGCTTGGAAGTGTGGTGTGCATGAAAGCAGCCTGATCAACATGCACAGGACTACAGCTGCACCCAGCAGGTGCTTGCGCAAGCAGGAAGGGTTGTGCAGCAGCTCCAGCCCAGCACATCCACCCTCCTTACATTGCACCAGGCAAAATGTGTGTGTGTGTGTGCAGCACAGCAGTTGAACCGGGCTGTCCCTGTTTCTGCAGGAGCAGTTGATGCCCAGGGCCCTCTGCACTGACCCTCAGAGCATTGGTGCTTTGTTCTCGTGTTTTCTCCAACAGCCCCCAGGCATTTTTAATGTCACTGATAAGCAACGTAGTGATAAGTGATACCTCGCTCTGGTTTCTCTGTTGTTTAGGGGTATCATCACAATTAATGAGTGTTACTACAGGAAAGATATTGCAGCCTGCAAAACAATGATTCGTGTCTGTCTTTGGGATGCCTTGGTGAAGCCCAAAACCAGCAGGTGGGACCTGAGCCAGGACACAGGGCAGTATTTTCAAAGACCTTAAACTGTAGCAAAATCGAGTGATACCTTTTGGAGATTAAAAAGGCTTGCACTTCTACTTTAGTGCTTCAGTAAGGGAAGTCCACATAAAGGCTTTTATTACTGAAAAATATAATTCCATCACAGAAAAGCAATAAAGATTTCTTTGTAAGTGTACTGTAGTAAGTGTTACTGAAGAAAATACAGTCTCAGTCCCACAAAGGGATCCACTTGACAGAAAATGTAATTGGGATCAAGACCTGAATTGACCTGTTCTGCACTCTAGTTGTGTGTTGGTTTTGTTTATAAATTTTGGTTTTATTTTTAATTATAGAAACATTTTCTGCCTCTAGGTATTTTTAAAATTGAAGCTTTTTGATGTGTGGGTGCAGAAGAAACAGAGAATAGCTTTGGACTATGCTTAGGAAACACAGCTAACATGCTCAGCTGTTGAAAGAAAACAAAATAGTGGAGAGTGATGTAAGCACCAAATCTGTCTATTAAGTCTGTGCAGTTTACTGATAATTTCTTTCTTTTTAAGAATTGTCATCTTTTGCTAGTGCACTTTTTTTGTGGGTGTGTGTGTGTGCTGTTTTATGCAAGAGCTCTGGAAACTATGCCTGTGTGCCCACCTTTACACATGTGAATTGTCTTACCAAGAGCTGAGTAGAGCCTGGGGACGGTTTCGTTTTTCTCTTAACTCTTTAAATATTGGGTGGTTGTGTGGGGACCACGTGTTTGCCCAGGCAGAATTCTGTCACTGCACAAAGTGTGGTTTCTACAAAACACATAAAAACAAAATTATCTTTCATTTCTCTCAGCTACACTAACCTTAACAAGAAAAAAAAAAATCAAACAGGAATGTGATGTTTAAATTGGTGACATCTCTCTTAAAGATATAAAAGCTGATAAGCCTGGATATGAGCCCTGGAGATCCCACTGTTGGATGAGCTGCCATCCCCCAACACAAACTGGGAGAGGTTTTTCTACCACAGAGGAAAATTCAGCAACTTCTGTATCAAACATTGAGCTCAGCTGCAGCTGTCATTAAAACTAAATTTTTGTACATCTGAATTTTGAAAACCTTTTTAACTCACCTAATATTATTCTATTACTGGAACACATCTAACAGTAAATTGGAAAAAAAAATTGGTACCTTCTAAAAAATATGCCTTCCCTATCCATTTTCAGCTTCAGCATTATGTAAAGATGACAGTTATCAGCTATGTAGAAGAGCAGCTATATTAAATGTTAAATAACCTTTAACAGCACCAAATATTTAATCATAAAAATTAAATTGACAGTGGTGTGGTTCACCTAGTATCCCCTCGAAAGCCTGACAGCATCATTTCTCATATATATTGATAAGTACAAGACATCCATAAAATCATAGGCTCTGTAGCTGCCTATTTATGAGAGGCTATCTAAAATTCATTCATTGCAGGTAATATCAGTAAGTCAATTCAGCTTAGTCTGATAGCTCATAACTTTTCAGACTGTTGTATTTACTGAGCCATGGACGATCCTTTCTTCAAGTGTACTTGAGAAAATGACTTGTACTATAAGACTATTTCTTCTCAAAGTATAATTAAGTGCTTTAAAATGAACTCCAAAACTGCAAATTCAAAACAGTATTAGACTTAGGTAATAATATAAAAAATATTGCTTTAATAATGCTTTGAAAGTTGCACTGAGTATTGGCAGTATTCTTCTATCTGTAGCAACCCACCCAGAAAATCATCAGTGGGAGCTTTGTGCCAGGCAAGTTTCACAGGGTGGCAGAAGTCCCTGTAACAGAACTAATAAAGCTTCACGTATAAATGGTAGATATTCCTCATAAGGTGACACACACGACTGTGGAAGGAGAATCAGCTTTACAGGGAGCAGCAGCAGGAACAGACTACTCCATTTGGTGGATGTGAAAATGCCGGGCCAAATTCAGGCCTTCCAAGCAGTGAAAGCATGTCTGTTGATGGTGTTGGCTTCCAATATCAGCTGCTGGTTTGTAGGGTTTGTTGGAGGGTTTGGTCCTGGTCCTTTTAAAGTAGAAGTAAAATGTTGTTTCTAGAGCAATCCCTTACTATGGGAAACTCTCATTTCATGTCTGACGATCTGTCAGCACAGCAGAGATATACACAATAGAAATTCTCAAGTAAAACTGTCCTGTAAATGTTCTGGCGGTGCTTTGTTGAAATTGGCTTGGACAGATTTGTTTTTATTTGCAATTAGGGAATAAGATTAAAAGCCCATAGAAAAACTCCCGTTGACTTTAATAATCTTTTCACTTAGGATAAGAGCTATGTATAGAATTTACTGATAAATAAACAGAATCAACGGGACCCTTGTAAATATTAGTAATTATTAAAGAGCGTCAAAATCACTAATGCCCAGAAGTGAAGCTTGAAACCAAGGCAGAATTTGGGCAATGATCTTTCCCTTTGCTGTCCTGTATTGCTTCTTCCCCTTGTTCACCTAAATTTTCTGGTGCTGTCAGGGGTTGAAGGTAAAACTAGAGAGAGGCTTTATTTCCCTTTCTGCTAGCAATGGTCAGATTTGCTCAACAATCACTTCTGTCTATAATTCAAGCAGTGAACTGCTGTTTTGGAGGACTTCAGGGTGGAGAATTGCGTTACCAAGCTGTTTCATTATTTTTAAATTTTTGTTTCACTACTTTCTGGCTTCTGATGTTTATAGACACAATTTGGTTTTAGTACTGAAAACATTTCCTCTGGAGCCTGAGCTGCAAAGGAGAAGCTGCTTGCCCCTGCTTCATGTGCAGGGAGAGGGGAAGCCTCCAGCTATGGGGAGCCAGGCTCTCTTTTGGGCTGTGTGAGTGAGCAGAGTGGCAGAACGTGTGTCACTGGTGTCCCTGACAGCTGAAGAGCTGCTGAATTCCCTGCTCCCAAGGGACTGAGGGCTGGAGACAAAAGCTCTTTACAAACGTGGGCAAAATAGCAGGACATAGGTTGAGGGAATAGAGAGATGGTGAAGAATATCAGAGACAATACTTGTGATTCTGCCCAGAGCAGGAAGGGTGTGCAAGAGGAGTACTAGTCTGCCCAGGAAATTTTAAGTAATCCAGATGTGAGAGCAGCAATCAGAAGATAGAGCAGTGCTTTTACCCAGGAAACTACAGCCTAGGAGTCTCCTTCAGAGACATGTTGGACTGCACAGGAGTGACACGCTTCTCTTGCAAGAAATAGAGGATTTGGAGTGTGGATGGGTTTTCAGGGTTTGGTTTTTTGGTTTTGGTTTGTTGTTGTTGTTTTTGGTTTTTTTTTTGTCCCTGGCATAGAGGTACTGGCGGCAGCAAACTTGTTATCTGAGAACAAAGGTTTTACAGCAGCACATCAACCTCAGGTGGCTCAGTGTGTCTGGAGCCACAGCCTTGCCCTGTCAGAACCACCATCGGATGGATAAGAACCAGCAGTGGCTGATCTGCCAGAGATCAGTGCTGAGTGCTCAGGTGTAAGGCTTCTTTCAGCCTGACAAGTACCAGGACTGAATGGTGTCATCATCTGCTGCATACCATAAAATTCTAGCAGGAGCAATTGCCACCCCAACAAGCAGGGAGGGGAAAAAAAAAAGAGATGTCCTGGACTTGAAGATCAGAAGAAGGCAGACAAATTCATAAAGTTTGGATCCTCAGATATGTAGAGGAGATGAAAGGTGTTCTGTACACTGGCTTCTCACTGGATGTGATCAAAGGGGAATATGAGGTTTTCTGCTGGAAAAGTTCAATGTGAATTGGCTTTGAGTCAGGCAAATTTGACAAAGACATTTGATTTTTTTCTGGCCATCACACCATGGGCTGTCAGAGGGTCCCTCAGCTGGAGCTGGAGTCCCCTCAGGTATCCTTTTGCTCGGATAAGTTGTTGCTCCTGGAGGGAGCTGGAAGGACTTGCTGCTGTATGGTACAGGAATCCACAGGCAGAACCTGTGCTGTGGAGCCCAACAGGGGAAAGAGATTCCCACATTTGATACATTGTTTTGTCCTGATTGAGTACAAAATTGTGATTTCTGAAATTTTTCACAACAGCACTGCCTTCACTTGGAGTTAGAGTTGTGGCATAATATAACTGCCACTGTATCATAAACTTGAGTTCTCATATCATGCTCATCATGATCCCAAAATGTTTGCTGAAGAGGAAGGCTACTGATTCTATCCCCATTTTCTAGATGTAGAGATGATGACAAAGAGACATGAATCAATTTAACCTGCAGAGAAATTGATTTAGTGAAACTGAGTGAAAAATGGTCACAGTCCCATCATCTCTGCAAAGCTGAAAGCACAATACACCACAGGAGCAAGAGCCAGGTCCTTGCCTAACACCTCCACCAAACACTTGATGTTTGTCTTTCTCTGGGGCAGGGATGTAACCTACTGACACTGCTAGCAACACACACAGATGTGTCTCATAGCTCTGTGCTGAGTCTGTGGCAGCTTGTTCTGACTATTGCTGTACAACAGCATCCCATCCTCAGAGTTTGATGGCTCTTGTGCTTTGAACACAGATTTTATCTTTGAAAGCAAGCAGTCTTTTGGGTGCAGGTGCCCTGTGTAGTGTGTGGTTGGTGAGTGGTCAGCTTTCTGACAGCAGTGTGGAACTCAGCCAGGGCATGCTACTAATGCTGCTACCTGAGGGCAAAGTGTTTAGGGATCTTGCCTGGCCCCAGGGGTTGAGATCTTGTTTATCTATGAAAGACAGTAGCTGCGGCCGCACCAACATGCCTGGTCAGGGTGAGCTCAGGCAGACCTATGTCATCCAAATTGTCACACTGAGACCTGTTTTCATCTCCACATACAGAACAATTTTTTCTGTTAACAGGTCAGTGGAAGTGAGAGACACTTGGATTCAAAATGACTGAGTTTAGGGAAAAATACTGCTGTTATCAACTGTAGATGAGTTGGAATGATAGTGGGTAGCAGGAATGTGCTCAGTTCAGGGAGGGCTTCTCCAGGGAGAGGATGTTGTAGCTCCTGCTTGTAGCTTTTGGTCTGGCAGGTGCGTTTAATCCAAATACATCATGTTTTGTGTAAACATCCAAACTTTGGGAAGTAAAAATGTTGGCAACAATGCTGTGCATGAGGTGAAGTATTTCCACAACCTGGAAATATTTTTTTTTTGTTTGCATCTTTCTGCATAGTTAACCTTGATGCTGTTACTGCTTCTGCAACATGCATGTTCCAAACAGTAATAGGATTAATTGTTTTCTAAGCTGGTAGCACATCTCTTAGCATATGCAGGAGGCAGGCAATAAATAACTAAAAGAAGCCCATGGAGCAGTGGCTCCCGCTGAGAATTTTACTGAGCACATAGAAAAATTGATTCTGTTAAACTTCGCTTGCTGAAGTGGAAAGTTAAAGAAGAGAGAAAAAATATTAAGAAATAGAGTAGTGCACAAGACTGTCATCTTCATTTTAGGATTCTCTCTATAAAATATGCACATCAGAGGCTTGGAACGGCTTCCTAAGGAAAAAGAGTTTTGGTACAATGTCTCAGGGGCAGAGGGAACCGCAGCACTTGACATGCTGTTTAAGAGGCTGAGGGAAATGCTTTTAAAAAAATTGCTGTCTGTTCCAGATTCTGGTTCAGGGTCCATGTGCTGTCTTTTCTCAGTTAACACTTCTGATGAAATCAACAGGATGCCAAATGGAAAATGAAATGTCTGCAGGCTGTGAAATTTGGCCCTCGCTAGACTGAGGCACTGATCTGGAGACTGGCAGCGCTTGGGCAGATGGTTGTCCCCACAGACATCTCATCATCTCCAGCAGAGCCCTGGCAATCTCTGGGAAAATCCCCTGACTTTTCACACAGGAGAATGAGTGAGAGGACCAAAATGGTCCTTAATGGCCTGAAAATCAATTAATCAAAGAACTAATCTTTCAGTTGCTTCTTTCCAAGGGTGCTCCCTTCTCCTTTTTAATGAGAGCTGTTATAAACAGGTTTGTATCCAATATGTAGTTCGTGCTCTTTGTATGCCTCTTGACTCTCTAAAGGGGAGACCTCCACAAGGCACAAGCTTTGATGCATGGACTGTGTGCCAGAATCATGACTGGACATTTGCAGCTATATTTTAAGGATATATACCAAATTAATCTCAACCTGAGACATCCTAAAGAGAGAGAAATATGTTGTTGTTTATTTTTTCTTACTGTGTATTTTAAGTGTGCAATAATAGCAGTCATTCACAGCCATGATATATTCCTGGAGCTGCCAGAAGGGCTTTTCTACTAAAATGAAAAGCAGTGAAATGGAGGATCCCCTGCTGCAAACATGTGCATAATTTGCTGTGCTCCAGTGGCAGATCCCCTTGATTTCCTGGGCCCTGTTCCCAACTCTGGGATGGAAGGAGCACCCTCTAAAGGTTCTCTCTTCCTCCTCTTCTCTGAGGTGCTGTCTTGCAGTTAGTATGCCTAATTTGTAGTTTAACAGATGCAGGATAGGAACAGAACCACAGAATATGCTGAGTTGGAAGAGACCAATCAGGATCATCAAGTCCAACTCCTGGCCCTGCACAGGACCATCCCCAGGGATCGCCCACGTGCCTGAGAGCATTGTCCAAATGCTTCTTGAACTCTGTCAGACTTGGAGTTGCGACCACTTCCCTGACCAACCTATTCTAGTGGCCAACCACTCTCTGGGTGAAGAACCTTTATCTATTATCGAACTGTTATGGGTTGACACGGTTTGGTTTTTGCTTGAAGGAAGGTGTGAGGTATTACCCTTACAGGACCTAAATTTCCTTTAGAAAAGTTGAGCACCTGTCAGAGGCCAGTCCTTGGCTGTTGGCAGGTAGTTTAATGACAGAAAACAGGATGTGACTTTTGTTAATACCCTATAGAAGCTGAGAAGGCAGAGCAGCCACTCTCTTCCTCTCCTGGTGAGGGACCAGGTAACAGCTCTCGGCCGCTGCCGTGAGGGGCCGGGCCAGGCTGGGCCCGGCCGGGCCCCAGGGAGGCGCTGCCCCTG
>VYXD01008937.1:4749358-4768155 GCA_013397195.1 Hylia prasina | reverse complement strand
TGTGTGGCATAAAAGCCACCCAAGGAGTGTTCCTCATGTGACCATGTCTCCGTGGGACTCAAAAAGACTCCTTCCTAAAGAACTGATGGAAGATTATTTTTTGTATGGTAAAACTGACTGAAGTTACAGGTTTTGTCTTTCTTCATGTTGTGTGTAAGAAAGTAAATACTTGTAGAAGGAAAGGATGGTCTGAAAGTTTCATTTGTTGTTTATTTAGGGTTTTTTTCCTTTTCTTATTTTCTTCTTAATGTGTGTAAATGAATTATCTTTGGTAATTTTTCTAATAAGCCTGTTTTGCTTTTTGAACACTCCTAGTCATATATATAAAATTGCAAACACCAAACCCCTCACACTAACCTAAACGCCCCCAACACATTCCCTGCCATTCCCTCAAGTCCTGATGATCTTGTGAATTGGCTCCTCAAGCTCCAGTCAAGTTCATCCCTCCTCTGCTAATGGCTGAGTGCTCTAGATCAGAGCATGTCCCCGATCAGGATCCATGTCCCTGCAAACATGTCCCCATGGCTGGCTGCAACACACCTGTTCCCTCAGTCAGTCCCTGTCCCTGCAAGCATGTCCCCATGGCTGGCTGCAGACACACCTGTGCCCTCTGCTCTCTGGCTGGCTGCTTATGAGACAGCTCCTGCCTGGGAGCTATTGGCATGGTGTTGTGCCAGGGAAAAGGGCTCTGCTGAGCAGCTGAGCATGGCCCAAGTACAGCAGCCTGTTCATGGCTTCCAAGCCCAAACAGATCCACATCCAGACAGCAGGGGAGCATGTGTCTGCCTGCACCTATCCATGTAGGCTAGACCCTTAATCTCCCTGTGTCTCAGTTCTGTCAAAGGGTCTAATAGCCCACTGCATCATGGAGGTAGTATGGGATAAGAACCTATTAATCATTGCACAGTGCTGAGACAGATGGGTTTCATTCTCAGAAGGAGTACATATATAGACCATGATCACATAAAGCTAACCATACCACATTGGTGTCTGTGATTTACATAAACTGGTCCCTGAAACCACACTTGGATGGTGGTATAGAAGAGTTTCTAGGCTATTAAATGTTTAATTTGGCGGATACAATTCAGTCATGAAATGATCTGCTCTCCTGAAGTGGCAAAATTGGAGGGTTTGCATTGCTTGGTGTGTAGTACAGGAACAGGAAGGGTTACTACTAAAAATAAATGTGGTCTCTGAGTGGAGAGGTGCATGGAAGGTCTCCTAAATGCAGAAAGCTTTGGCTGCTTTAATCTAAGATCTGACTAATTTCTAGGAAAATCCTCCCCTTACTACAGAACATACTGGAAAATTGTGTCTCACATTGTAAAGGAAGAGATTTATCTTGGAAAGGTATTAAAAGCTTCTGTTCCCCAGTTGTCATCTGGGAAGATATGGTATTGATTGACCCTGGAGTTGGGTTTGATAGGTTGCATTGGTGATTACAGTATTGATTTGTTTCACATGCTGTGTTTGCTCAGTGCACAGCTCTCTTGCAGCAAGAATTAGTCTGACTTGCCATTTGCTGCATGTTTTTCAGCAGAGGAATCAGACAGGATTCATTTTTCACCAGGCAGTCTCACAGAGTAATTAACTGAAAGGAGGCTGGTGAGAATTCCTGAATTACCCAGGGAACACAGCAGTCAGATTTTTTTTTTCAGGCATGTGTAAATAAAGAAATTTGCATTCTCCAAATATTTAAATCAAATACTGTGTTTGAAGGGAAATGTGTAATTTTAAAAAGCACAGAAATATAATAACAGCTGCAAGCAGTTTCAAAGTCTGGCTGCCACAGCGAAGGCAGGATGGAAATCTGCAGAGTTGCTGCTGAGCTGCCCTTTGGAAACTGTGAGGGAGGAAGAGGAGGTTGACTGTAACTTCCCATGTCAATTCACACCCTGGCCTGAGATTTGAAAATGGCTTGTCTTACCTTGTCTTTATCAGCACTATTGCCTGGGGCCTGAGGAGCTGATGTTTGATGCAGGGATGTGCAAAGGAGCTGGTCTAAACCCAGAAGTCATTCTTTTCAAGTTGTGCAAAGAATTCAAGTTGCACATGGAATGCAGAATCCAAGTGAACACTCCACTGCTGGAAGGTGAGGGCCATGAAGATGATCACAGGGCTGGAGCACCTCACCTGTGGAGACAGTTTGAGAGGGTTGGGAGTGTTCAGCATGGAGAAGGCTTCAGGGAGACCTTATAGCACCTTCCAGTACCTAAAAGAGCTACAAGAGAGCCAGAGAGGGACTTTTAAAAACATTATGGAGTAATAGGACAAGGGGTAATGGCTTTAGCGGATTTAAATTAGATATTAGGAAGAAATCATTGTGAAGGTGATGAGGCTGGAACAGGTTGCCCAGGGAGGTTGTGGATGCCCCATTTCTGGAACTGTTGGATGGGAGATCCTTAAATAACCTGGTCTATTGAATAGCATCCCTGCCTATGGCAGGGGGTTGGAACTGGATGATCTTCAAAAATCTCTCCTAACTCAAACCATTCAATGACTTTATGATGATTCTTTGAAGGTCCTGAACATTGCCTGGAGGTCACAGGAGCTGTTTCTGTAGTGACCATTTTTGTCCTGGAAGGGATGACTGCTGTCCCATGACTGGAGCGGGGACTGTGTCACTAAATGACATCACAGGCTTCTGCAGAAGAGTAGTTTTGCACATGAATTTTAAACTCAGGCTCTTAGTCATCCCATCTGGTATGATGCTAATTAAAAAAAGTGAGACATTTCTAGGCCTACATGTGTAATTTGGGAAGAAATAAACGTACGCAGAATGTGAGGCAGTGTCGCATGGTGTTGCTGTTGCACTGAACCAAATTTTCATTGGTAGACGATACCATAATTAATTGCTATGCTAATTGTTATACTCCAGAGCATGTCTTGAGTCCTTGGTTGTTCTCCCACTGTAGAACTAAAGGTGAAAATGACTTATCCTCAATTGCCTGACTTTTTCCTGCCTGGAAATAATTAAGAAAAAGAAATGAGAACCTCAGAGGTCAAAGTCTCACTTTGAACATTGTAATGTAGAAAGAGATTAAGAAAGAGGAAAAGCAAGCCCTATTTTTCAGTGCTTTAAGTGTATGGTGTGTGCATGTGTATGTAGGCATAATCTGGGGAGCTGGAAGATATTAAAAATGCCTGAAGTTTAGCAAAATGAAGAAAAAACCTCTTAAATTTTAAAAAATTTCTCCCCTTTGACAACTGACAAGATGAATGGGATAGGATAATAATTCAGTTGTTAGCTTTCATCAGAAATATTTCTATCTCTAAATTAAAGCAATTGTGCATTTTGTGCAGGGAATAGTCTTAAATTTGACACAGAATTTATAATTATCAATCCATTGCAACATAATTTTTTGACTTGTGTTCAGAGTATAATGCTTTATCTGAATTTTTAAAGGAGTCATACTGTAAAATCATAATGAAGATTGTTAACATCAAAAAAGGGCCACTTTCCTCTCTGTTTTGCTAGTTCCAGTTGGAAGCAGACTGGGATTAAGCAGTCCCCTAATGCTGAAGGTGTTGCTGGAGGGTCATGAGCAATTTGCTTCTGTGCTTGATGGATCTGCACATGCTGGGAAATACAGCTCATTAGTGGTGTCTGGTTTTTCCTATGGAAATTTCTATTTTTTAAAAACAAATATTCTACACTTTGCTGAAACAGTAAAAGTGCAAATAGCCATCTGAAATCTGGAGGTGTTTATTTGTCTACAAAGACTGAGTGTTCTCAGATCAGCTGGGGCAAAAAGAACCCCAAACCAAAAAAACCAAGTTGTGATTGGAACCTGAAAAAAAAATAAAGACAAATTCATTAGAGGGAGGAACCATTGCTGAGAATTTTAATGTCAAAACCTCTACTACTTTCTGGAAGAAATCTTGCTGAATGTCCTGAAATGCAGCATTTCAGGCTGAGACAGCAGCATTGTCTCATTGCAGGTAGCTCAGCATCTGAGTGAAGGCTGTCCTGGTGTCCAGTGGGGATGTGGATGTAGGTCATGTTCACTTTTCCAGAGCAATTCTGAACTTCCCAGTGTCCATAAAAGAATTCTTCTCCCAAGATACAAATGTTCCCAGTGCAGATATCTGCCTTCCTATACAGACCTATACACATTGTTTTCCTGTAGAAAACTTGTATAGAAGAAGGGAAATGGCTCACAATTTTTACATAAACCTATTTGCTACAGCATTTGGGTACCTCAGTGCATCTCTGCTCTCAATATACTGACTGTGTACACAGTGAGGTGTTCAGTCACCCAGCTGCCAGGACAAATGCCCAGTTTATGGACAGACACAGGTATTGCATCTCGCTATCCATGACAATATGTTTCATAGGAGAGAGCTTTTATTGTTCTGACAAAGGAACTGTATTTTAATGAAGGTGACCCCTATGCAAGTTGAAACAGCTGTGCAGCATCACTCCAACCCAGAAATCAATTCATACTGCTGCTTTCCAACTTTGGCTTGAAATTCTTTGTCCAAATCTTTCAATCAGGCTTTCCTGATCATCCTAATACATGGATATCTGCTGTGTCATGGCTGTGTGATCATTAAATTGGGGGAAAACCTGCTACTGCAGGTATGTTGATAAGCAATTTATTCATTGCAGAATAGTGAAGCATTGAGTATCCATTCTGTGTCAGTTGGAGGGCACTATGCTATATTTGTTGCTATCATCATTATAAAGGTTACAAATGATCTACCTGGAGCTCAGCATATATCTTCTAGGAGGAAGTGTCAACACAAAGATAATGGGGGTGAATTTAGAGTACAGCTTTAGGTACACTTGCTGCTTTTCTCTGTAAGTCAATAGGTGTTGGTTGGAAACTGCACTAAAAAGAAAGTAATAGAAGCAAAGGCTGTGTCAGTAATCTCTCTCGGAGCATTTTTTGTTTGGAGGCTGATTGTTTGCCCTGCCTGATGCTGACAGCAGCTAAGTACAGTAGAAGTGATTTTTTTTATTTTTTATTTTTTTTTTTTTAAATTCAAGAATATTCTTCGGTCCAAATCTTTTGTGTTGCTGTCATGAGGAAGTACATGGAAGGAATAATCAGGAGACCAGATGGCATTTTCAATAGTAGGCCTATTCAGATGTTTTCAAATCTCTAATTGGTCATTGGTTTTAAATGTTAATATGCTTCAATAGTAAATCATTTATATTCTCTCTCTCTCTCTCTTTTTTTTTTATGTTTGCAAAGAGTTATGAAAGAATTAGATATATTATAAAGAATGGTATAAAAAATCAGCATTCAAGCAATGGTTCTGTGTAGTGTCTGTGAGCTCCAGCAAATCTGAATAGGATGATTGTCATTCCAACTGATTAAAAAGTGACAGGCTGAAAAGAAATGTAGGGATGTATTTTGCGTTGTTATAAACTGGCAAAACTATGGGTGAAATGATGCTGATTAACACCAGCAGAGAATGCAGTTTGATATCTGTCATCCTATCCTTGCTTCTTCTCCAATGCATATGGCATTTCTTGCTTGGAGGAGAATCCATCTGGAGCATCCCCTGCAGCACAGCACAAGGGAGCTTGGACAAAAGGGTTTGGGTCAAAATGAATATATCTGAACTTTCAAAAGACGTGTGGTATTAGATGGTAGATGAAATGCTGTGATTCTTTACTCACTGAATATGCTGAATTCAGTGGGAAGGCACAGTGAGAATGCCAGTCAGGTTATATTCCTAAAAGGTGCTCCCTCAGTGTGTTACCTGATCACAGATTATGTGGTGGCAGCCATCTGGTTCATCCCCATTTCAGATGTTACAGGTGCTGGAGGAGGAGGTGTTGCCACAGAGCAGAACACTGGCCTTGCTCAGATACATTTCTGCTGGAGAGAAGGGGGCAGACATGAAGGTGTGCCCTACTAGGACAAAAGTGAAGAAGAAAAATAAGCCAACCAAAGGATGACAAGAGAAATCAATCTGACATCACTGAAGAAAATAGCTCAAAGTTGGTGTTTCTTTCCAGGAACATATTGGGGAACTTTTCAGTTAAATGCTGTCTCTGTACCATGCTGAAGACTTCTGTAAAGAAACATTTAGTAATGTTTCTGTCTATGGACATTACAAGGCACAAAAGAAGGAATTAAAGAAACAGAGAGAAAGAAGGCCTTGGAGAAGGGACGGGTTCAGGTGCTATGCCAAGGTACAGAGTGCAGTAGGGTCTGCACGTAGCCCTTTGTGCTATGGGTTGGTTGGCATGATAGTGTTTGATCAAAGGTTGGACTTAATGGTCTTGGAGGTCTTTTCCAACCTTAATGATTCTGTGATTCTGAGTCAAGGAAAATACCAAATGTAAAATTGGTAACTGTATGTTTTAAGTAGACATCCACATCCACATTTGAATGTGGTGAAAAATACCTGCAGTACCTCTGAGAAGGGTGGTGGGTGCTGACATCACCCTAGACAGAGCAGGTTAATGGAAATAGCACTAACACAGCTCTGAAGGGATGCAACAGATCCAGGCTTAAGTTGCAGTTTACAGCTGAGGACAAGTGAAAGAGGGAAAGACCAGACAAGGAGTTTGTCAAACTTACCTTGCCAGGGCTCTGTCTTTGAGTTTGATGTGTGTGTTCATCACTGATACCTCTGACTGCTGGCTTTTCCAGATGTGTTTGGACAGCAAGGTCCTCAGTGGACTTCAGAAAATTTTTGGCACTTGGTAGGTTTACCAGAGGGCAGTACTTGGCCTGGACTTTCTAGGAGGGGTGTAAGTGGTGGCTATGTAGTAAAGGGGAGGTGGCCAGTGAGGAGGTACTGCTTGCACAACAAGGAAAATAAATCTTTGTGAGCACTCGCATTTTTTGGCTTTTCTTCATTAACAAACTGTTGTCTTGTGCTGGCCACAGCAACCTCCAGTCAGCCACTGCCAAGGTGTAGGGAGCACTTTGGTGTCCAGGTTGAACATTTCTACACATTTAAATGTTATTGAGTATGTGAGTCAACAATATAGTTGCCTTAAAGAAGCAGAAATATGTTGTATGTTCTTGCTAAAGCAGCTTGTTCAGAGACATTTGGATCCACAGGGGTTCTTTGCACTTTTCATGATGCGGTTGACAAAATAAGATCAAGCTATACTAAGAAACAGCACCAACTCTGAAAAAAACATCGTCACTATATGTGAAGCACAGATGGTGCTTTTGGTACTTGGTATTATAGCTGTTTTTAAGTTTATTGGAGAAAAATATGGATTTTTAAATCTTACACCTGCATGCTGAGAGGAAGCATATGTAGAGACTCACTGAATCCCTTGGTGTATTCTGAGTGGATCGTTACATATTTGGAGATAGAATTTACTGTTCTCCCTCACCATGAGCAGTATTTAATTCTGCAGTGGTTCTCCTGAAGTCACTCAGGCACAGTGGAGGATGAAAAGGGCTTTTGGTTTCTGTCCTGTGTTAGTGGTCTGGTTGCAAAGATAAAAGGCCTGTACATTTTTTTTTGTTTGTTTCATGTGCCCTATGCATTTCCTTGTGCATGCATACACATACTTGCACCCAAATGTGCACGGCTGTATTTGATGCATTTTTTGTACAGAGGTGTCAGCAGGGTAAACAGAGCAGCTTACAGGGATTAGATCAGAAGGACTCCTGAGAACAGCTTTTTTGCAAGAGTAGCAGATCAAAGCTCACTGGATGTTTAAATACAACTTCATGCAAATATCAGGGAGCTGCTGTCCCATCACTGCCTCTGTGCCTTCTGTCAGTATTTTCCATACTGCTGAGCCAGACTGGTACCTTACCTCATTTTCTGCAATCATGTATGTTTTCCTTTATATATATTTCCAGAGAAACTGTGCCCCTAGTTTGTTGCTGGTGCTCTCAGGCACTGTTGGAATGATAATGTTGCTTTTTTCCCCCATCCATTTTGTTGTATTTCTTTGCCTGTTTCTGTGTTTCTTTCCAAACCTTGGTGCATTCTGGAATGCCCTTATGTTTCACAGAAGGGAAGCTCAGAGTTGTACTCTGCACCCCAAAAGTTGGATTTTCTTAGGCAGGGCCTCACTTTTTGCATGCAGAGGTGTGTGCTTTTGCACTATAATTTAGGTGTGAAATTATCCCTTGGTCCAAGAGGCTGGATGGATGTGTACACATAACTTTGTCAAGGTACTCTCTTCTCTCTTTCTACTCTTACCAGACTTCCTCTAGGTTGCCTGGATAGCTAAGCTAACTCAGAGCTGGGGTGAGCTCTCTGATCCACCAAAGCTTCTTGGGACTCTCTCTGTCTTTGCTCCCAGCTGGAGAATAAGTCACTTTTCTAACTCCTCGGAGTGCTGTAAGAATATACTCGCTGAATCTCATGCCCCTCTGCTGGGGAGAGCCTTGTGAGTACAGTCACAGAGGCAGGTTGCTCACCGCAGTCCTGTCTGCATGGAAACTTCTTTCCTGTTCCTTGATATCCTTGCTGTGATCACGCCAGAACCTGTGGAGAAAACCTGTGATTCTCTCTCACAGCTGGTCCTCCTCAGCCTTATTTGCAATGTGAAAGCTGCATTTTGGAAACTTGATTTTACTTTACTTTTCCTAAATTAAGGAACAAATTCTTATTTTGAGGCACACCAAATACCCTGGCTTCACCCACACCAAGACAATGCAAGAGAATGGAAGATTCTCCTTTCACCATCAAGTACCTGCCCCTTGTGAGAGGTGCAGTTTTCAGTTTCCCTTTTCAAGAACGTAGTGAGGGGTCAAAGCAGATTTTTCTTTTCAGATTTCTACCTGTTTTGTGAGCTTAGATGTCTTTTTGACACCATGAACTAAAGGGCAGAAATATCAAGTAATAGCTCTTCCCCCATGCTAGAATGTCTCATTCTTTCCTCCTTGGGCTGTGTGATCTGCAGGCAGGGTGTTTGCATAGCATGCCATGTCCAGTCAAGGTTAAAACATGATTATTTATTCCTTTTTCCAGCTCAGGATCAAAGTACAGTGCACATTGTATGGAAATCACATTTGAAACAGCTGAGTTCAATTACCTTTTCAAATAATTGTGAGAAACATGCAGCTGCTTTTGAGGTGGAGGGTATTACTTAGAGTAAAACCTGACCTTGGACATACTCCCATGGCCCTCTGATTTCAATGTGTGTCTCTTCAGGCAGAATGTAAGTCCTGCTGAGGGTCAAATCCAAGCTGCTGAGTAGCAGCATCAGTCAGTCATGGGCCAGATTCTGCCAGCTAATCAGACAGCATGCCACTGGGATCTCAGAAAAAAGGACTTGTGCCAAGCATGCCTCAGTGCAGTTTGCTGCTTGTAGTTTTGGCTTGTAAGTGCTGGCCAGGATCTATCCTGGGTATGGGAGTCCAGCCTAGCTGATTCCCAAGCTCCTTGTGAGGGCAGTGAATATTTTCAAGCTTTGGGTGGCTTTGGCTGTAGTGCTGACATTGAGGGGAGCAGGCCTGCAGGACCCCTGCTAGCACTGCTGAAGAGGCATTGCTGGTGCCTCTGGGTTTATATCTCAGTTCCAGAATTGCACTTCTCTATTTGTTCTTGCCAATGACAACTTTTAAACTTCCCTGATGCCAGTTCCAAGTGGGTGGAGAGGATGCAAAATAACCTGCTTTGATTTAAGTGAGTGAGGGGGCAGTGCTACTCTGTCTGCCTGATTATTTATCTCCCTAGTTACACACAGCACTTGCTTTCTCTGGAGTGATTCAAGCATATCATAACCTCTTGCTTTAGCTCTTTTATCATGCTGGTTTGCTGCTACAGTGTAGTCAGAAATCTGTCTTGTCCTTTGCAGAGCAGAGATGTCATCTCACGTTATTGCACTTTGATGTGCCTCCCCCATGTTTTTTTAAGTTTCCCGTTTATCAAGTGGAAGGTTCTAAGAACTGCACTGGATGCTTTTGGGCTGGGCAGAATAGTCTCTGTCAGTAGTAAAAGCCTCCTACCAATGTCATGTGGAGATAAATGGGTATGGGGCAGGTGCTCAGCAAGGCTTGAGTCCTGGAGAACGCTGTCTCTGCGAATGCAAAGAGCATCTCACTGTGCTCAGGGATCCTCAGAGAGGTTTAAACCAAAATGCCCATGGATTTCAGCATGAAGAGTAGCAGACTCCTGCTTTTTCTCTAGTCTCCTGCTATGCAATGGATACATTCACACATACAAATGCTGGAAATGATGCATGTGAGTTCTGAGCTCAGATTCTGGGCCAGTGGGAGTCCTGGAGTCAGTTGCAGTCTGAATTTTGCATTGTTACAATGAAGCCCATTTACTTCTCTCCTTCTCAGGCACAATTTCATGTTTCCATACCTGGTATCTCTTATTACTTTCCAATGTAATTTGCCATGTGTAGGAGATTGCTTCACTACTTCCTGTGAGTATATTTGGAATTGCCTGAGGGAATGAGGAATTGTATCTCCTGGAAGGTCCTTTGTGAAGATGATGCCTAAATGAGAGTGTATGATGTACAAACTAAAAGAAAGAACATGTGGGTTAGGCTGTGTTTCAGTTCTTGGGAATAAGTCAAGAACATAAAGAGGGGCAGGTCCTCTAAGTGTCTTGTCAACGGGAGTTGAGGTAGCATTTGTGTGTGTGTGGAGAGGAACAGCCAGCAGAGGTAGTAAGTGCTCACATGGTGTGGCAATTCCACCCAGAGACAACGTGCCCAGAGCTGGAGTTTCACTATAGCTCCCTAGCTGAGGGTTGAGAAAAGTTGTTTTCTCTCTCTTTGTGTGTCTCAAACTTTAAGGAGAAGAATTGATTTAATTTCATCTCATCTGAACCTGATTAATGAAAAGTCATTTCAGCTAGTTGTGGGCAGAAAAAATAATCTTTGACTATTTTGTAACTTTGCAGATATATGTAGGTGTGTGGCTGGAAATTCTATAATTCTGGAAATTATGACAAGGCATCCATAAAGATGAGGCTGAAACCCCATGCAGCAGCATTGTAGCTTAAAGGAGTGTTATTTAATACCTATTAATGGAACTGCTGAAGCATAAATACTCTCAGCTCAAACAGATTTTGTTAACTCTTTTGTGCTGGCAGTTTTGGAGTGGGATGGCAGATGATTCACCACTGTCTGGCAGAGTGATTTGCCCTCCATTCAGTACCAGAATTGGTGTCATGGGGGCGAGAGCCAGACTGCCAGGAGGAGGAGGAATTGCAGGAGTCCATGGGCAGGCAGGAACCTTTTACAGGCTAAGTCCTGATGTCCCTGGGGTCAAAGGTAAACTGCACTTGCAGCTCTGATCGCAACACAGATCTTCCCAGAACAGTCTTTGTTCATCATATTTTAGGGAAGGACTTCAGCCTTCCTGTGAGTGATGCTGGGGGTGTGAGCACTGCAGTCCCTGCCCTGGCTCCCCCTTTGGCAGAGAGAGCAGAGCAGGACCATTCCTGTGCACGCACAGAGGCTGAATTTGTCCTGCTCGATGGCCAGCCTTTCACAGGACACTCCTGGGCTTTTCAAGGAGACTCTGGAAAGAGAGGTGCCACCAAGGGGTCTTCCAGTATGGTCAAGATCAGGACCACTTCTTGGGATTCCTGAATCTTCTCAGGTATTTTGAAGATTGTAGAGGTAACAGCTCAGTCAGCTGTCTCAGTTAAGTGTTTCTGAAGTACTTTTGTTCTAGTTTAATTCTGTTTATTCATGGGTTCAAAGATCTGGAGTACAGCTCCTGCACAACATGGGGCTGGCATAAAAATAACTGCTATTTAAAAGGAAGAACAATGCATATTGGATAATTTGCATGCAAATTTTTAAGTAGTTTTGGGACACAAGGATATCTTTTCATGTCATCCTTTGAAACACAGGATTAAAAGAAATATGTAAGTTGAATTTCCTAGACAATAATATGACTCCAGAAGTTAAGACTTGAAGAACAATTGTTAACATGAAATCGATAATAAATGAGAGTGAGAAATTTTATAATCCATTTGCTTCTGGGTTATGCCTACACAAGGAGAGTAGTCAAATTGTTCCGGAGAATGATTTAATTAAAGTTCATACAAAATCCCTGTGTGGACTCTAAGATGGGTTAGGTTTGCATTGTGCTGTGAAATGTGATTCTTTAGTATGTATAGACAGGGCACAGATTGCTAATTATAAGTGAGGAAGCTGCAGCAGATCAAGTTTCTGCCATGCAGCGTTGATGCCCAAGCTCATAAGGCATGCACCAAAATCTGTGCTCTGTCCTCTGCTGCCAAACCAGCCACTTGAATGTAGGAGTCACACTTCAATGATCTTTAAGAATCATTGAAATAAAAACAGAGACAAAGAGCAGCTAAAATATATTCATCATGGAATTAGGGCTTGCTGTAGGACCAGACCTTCAGCTTTGTCAGTGGCAGCTAAGCAGAGTTTTCACATTGCACTGCAGCCAAATAGGAACTTTGTTTATCTCTCACGTCTGTTCATTCACGCTTTTAATTAGTTACCAGCTCTCCTCATGGTGAGGAGTTGGTGCCTGGTGTTACTGAGGTTCTTATTAGAGTGTTCATGTTCATGCACGTGAGTTCTTTTTATATTGGATTTCAAGCAGTCACAAGTCATAGTAAGGAATTAAATGTCAAGTAAAGAAGAAATGCAACCCATTGATCAAGAGATGCTGTCCCACCAAGCTATGCTGGCTCTGGGTCTGAGCCCCAGACAGGTGAGGATGTGTCCTGTTATACTGGAAAATGAGTATTTAGCAAGGCCTCAGTACACAGAAGTACTCAGCAACGTCCTACCTGCTCCCTCACTGCAGCAGGGCTGCAGCTGGGTCTGCCGTCATTCCACTCCTATTGCAGAGGACAGGGCAGGACCAAAGAATGACAAACAAATTTAAAATTCATCTTGATATAATCAAGGAATATATTTTTAACTGAAGACTCAGGACAAAGATAAGGAACAAGTAAGACACAATCTATTTCCCCCTTTAAACTTGTCCCACATAAGGGAGCAGATCTTCTCATGATGTAAATCAGCACAGCTCCACCGGCTGGAGAGAACAGTTGTAATTTATCCTGCCTGAAGGTCTGCACAGAAAGTGCTTGAAATTTCTTGCAATTCATTGGAAACTCAGGACATTGAGAGCAGACATTTGACTCCACTGTCCTCTGAAGCAAGTGGCAGCACAGGCAACTTATAATTACAAATACTTGATAAAAGTCCTTCAGAGAAACTGAGGAGCTTGGTAAGATGTTTGAGTCAGTGATGGCTGATTTCACGTCTTGTGAGAAAACTGTATTGCTGTGATTCCAATCTCAGCACAAAGGTACCATGCAGCAACACTGTGGAAGAGGTTCTGGGGATTCAGCCATGCATTCAAGTATTTTCAAGGATCATCTCTACTTTGTGGAGATCAGTGAGTTCCTTTCCAGAGAGCACAAAACCCTGAGAGAAACAAAGAGAACATATTTCAAGCCATTTTTGTGAAAACAATGTCTCTCCACAACACCTGACACCTCATGCAGCTGGCAAATACCATTCCCTATCAGCTATCTAATCTTTTTTTATGAGTATTTGGCCACCTACACCTGACCACCAAATTTCCACTCTGTTTGCCTCTGCTGACATTTATATAACAAAGAGCTTCTACCTGTTCATTTGTCAGCACAAGAAAGTTGAGCACAGGAGGAGACAAATATGATGGGCACCATACAGCAGCACTCAGAGCACTGCTGCTACCTGTGCATCCAGAATCTGTAATAGTTATGTTGAGCCATTGTTTAGAAAAAAATGCTGCCAGGTGCTTGGAATGCTTTAACTCTCTTGTTCTTGGACAGAAATGGATGCTGTTGTATACTAACTCCTTTCTCTGCTAGATGTCTCATTATTGTTAAAGATTTCATAATACTGTGATATAAAGGAAACACACAGCTTTGGGCATGGTCTTTTCTGTGAGGCATATCTAGGGATCACTTGCATTGTCCCGTAATTAGCAACCAGTGAGCATAGGAATGGAGCTGACAGTCTCTTCTTTCTCATCTTTCTGCCAGTCCATGGGTAGGAGAAGGAGAGAGGAAGAGGGGAAGGTCCTGCCTGCAAAGCTCAGCATCTGACTAGAGCTTTCTGGACTTTTCCCTGTTCATCCTTCTGCTCCCCAGAGTCTGAGTTTCCCAGGCAGTAGCTGTGCACATCCTGCTGGTTGGTGTGCTCCACTGGGAATGGTGTTTGGTTGTGGTCTTGTTCTACTCATGGGTCTGTGGGAAGCCTTGCATTAACACTCACACAGACATGGTCCTCCTGTGTACCTGAGAGTCACACTGAGGAAAACTGCCATAGTAATTTCTCACTTGATGTCCCCTAGCACTGGAATGTGGCTTTTGGTTGGAGTTTCTGCCAGCTTCTAGTAGCTAAAGAATTTAAGGTATTGGAACAACTGCTATCCCTTGGGAACAGAGCTGCCTGAGAGCCAGCTGACACTAAAAGATTCAATCTTGATTTCAATATCTACAGAGTCATGGGGTTTTTCTGAGTTTCTAAATCTAGAAAATGGTCAACAGGATTACCTTACCTTTTTCATTTGTGATGGAGAGCAAGCTTTTATAGTGATACATCCACGCTTAGTTAGAGCTGATATTTATTAAAGATGAATATAATTTGGCCAAGAGGTTTTTAGTGCAAAATACATAAGAAAAAAAAACAAAAACCCCACCTACTGCAAACAATAACAAGATCCCTGAACTGTCTTGAACTGTACAACTGAGATTCTCAAGTACTGTCAAATCATCTCTGCATAAGGCTGAACTGCTGACATTTGTTTAATTACAATGTATTTAGGAAATGGAGCAACATCCCTAATTGCTTGTGTATGCTTACCTTACATCCTTTGTACAATATCTTTACTCAATTTGAATAAATTTTCATTGAAATGGCGAGAAAAATATTTATTTTGCAACAATTGGACACAGAGATTGCAGTGCTTTTCCCTTATGTAGGATTTTGGAGTATTTGCTGCTCACCTTTTTGTAGTAAAAAAATGGTGCTGAGAAGCCTTTTTTCTGGTAAGAGAAGACTTGCAGAAACACCCCGAAATTGTGGTTGAGCTAAGATAATGCATTTCAGTAACCTCAAGGCTTCTCTCAGTGTAGCAAATCAACTTATCCAGGCACTGATGTTTGAAGGTTGTGTTAGGATTTCCTGTATTGTTTTCAGGGTGTTTTTCTGGTTATTCATGATTAAAAATTTAGCAGACTTGCCTAGCTGTAGCTTAGTGAAGAATGAACTTTCTTACACAGCTTCTTTAGAAGCTGAGGTGTACTAAAAATTCTGTCTGGTTTCCCTGTGCTCCTGAAGCTAGAGTGTGGAACAGAGGAAAGCCTGTCTTGTTTGGGAGTTTTTGGAGAATTCCAGTTTCCTAAGGGTGTGGCACAGTTTCTCAGGTATGAAAGGCAAAGTGATACAGTGTAAGTGAAGTGATTTCAGCGTCGTTGTAGTCACTGATCACTGCAAAGCCTCAGGAAAGATGGGGAAGGGGGTGTGTAATCTGCTGGTGAGTGAGTGGCAGAGTGTGGCTGTGCCTCTGTAGGAAACAAAGATCAGAACAAGCAGTGAAAGCTAATCCATAAGATGATTCATGTGATAAGAACTTATCAGGATGATGAAGTATGTGAGGTCTGTGTGGTCTGTTGCAATTAAGGCTCTCTGAATAAGCACAGCAGATTATGTGTGTTGATATTCACACCCTGCTCTGTGACATACGTGTGTCAGAACTACTGGCAGGGTGGAGATTTCAGAAATTATCAATAACTTCCATTTGGTTGGCCCTAAGCATTAGCACTTGGTGAGCCAGAATGCCTTCTAAATAATTAAAAGGATTTGAAAACACGCATCATAGAACCAGGAATTTTGTTCTTCAGGATCACAACGTTGTTACATGTCTGGATAGTTTATCAGGTTGAGGACATTGGATTTTACATCCTTGTACCACCCTTCACATTCCCTACTGGGAAGTCTTGCACATTTTAACACATTTGCCATCAGACTGGAAGGAACAAACCCAAGGCCATAGACCTCTGAGATACTATAATTTGAAATTGTGGCTCAGAGCTGGGAAAGAGCAAAGAGTTTTGCAGTAAAATACTGATTCTGCAGAGAATTCTAAAAGCAGGGTTTGGAAACTGCAGCAGCTAAGAGGATATTTTTTTTCCAAACAGCAATAAAATACTTGGAGTATCTGTGTAAGTTTTGTGAGGAAAATCTGTCCCTGGAAGCTGCTGCAGTTGTCTTTGAATGAGTTATTGTCTCTCAGCAAGCTTTAGGGTGTTGTTGAGATCCTTCCTTTCAAGGCTCAAGGGATGAAGACAACAGTTTTAAAGATTGCACTGCAATCATCCTTACAAGACCGGGCACTGGGGAACAGGAGGGCAGTGGCAGTCAGTGTTTTTGGGTCCAGAACTGTTGTCCTTGTTTCCTATAATTTCAAACATAACGAGCATCTTAGTGTCAGGTAAGTTTTAAAAAGCGATGCTCTATTAAAAACAAATAGTCACTGCCAGTAGGGATGCAAGCTGGGACTAATAAAAGATGATCTGATGAGGATAGTTAACTGCAAATGGGATGTGGATTTCACTCTAATAGTTTATCAACAGGAGCTTTCTAAAAAGCTCTTGTGTGCTGCCAAATTCAGCTTCCAAAGCAAGCAAAGTAATACAAGTCCAATGTTGTTAATGTCAGTGGTTTATAATTAATTATATGTTACCTGAAAAAAATCACTGGACAGTACAAAGCATTATTTAAGCCTTTTTGTCTGTTTAGTCAGATGTTCCTTTGTTATAAAAATGTTTTCCTCCTCAAAGCCGTCAAGCTCTCGTAACAGACTATATAGGTTGCATTATTCTCATCATACATCTAGGAGATACTTCTGCTGTTAAAAGAAAAATACAATTTCAAAAGTGTGTGTGTATGCCTGGGTTTGTACGTCCTGAAAGAAGAGAAAAACCTATAAGGAAAACAATAATCGCTTATGGTGCTCCAGCAATTATTTTGTCTGCCTTCTATTTTATTTTGAACTCCCTTTTAAGCAGCCCTATAAGTCTTCTAGCACTGATATCTACTCTTTGGTCATAATGTTTCCCTGCTGCCTAGTTAAAGTAAGGAGAAAAGAAGCCTCGTGTTCCATATGTTTATTGAGGGAATTTTTTGTGTGTGCAGTTCACAATAAAATTGCATCCATTTGGCTCAGGATCCACAGTGTAATTCCATTAACAAAGCAGCTCTCTACCTTTTGTGTATGCTGTTATCCTTAAAGCCCATTCCTGTCATTGTGTCTCCCATAAAAATAGAAGTTTTTCAGGTGATTTAGTTCAGTTCATTTCCAGTTCTGTTCTATTTTCTTTCTTTGTAGACCAAATAACTTTTCAGAAAACACTTGATAGAATCATTTTCATTTTTCCATTCAAGATAAAACTTCTACTGAAAGTAAAATGCATTTATTTGGTAAAAAATTCGCCTTATATACAGCTTGAAGTTGTTTTTTTTTCCTGCTTTATTTCACTATGTTCCTCCCTCCACCTCTGAGGGCTGAGATACCCTTTACTGTAAAATGTGAAGAACACATGGCATTGTGTGCCACACAGCACTGAGGGCTCCCTATGCATCCAAGGTGCATAAAGGTTTTGATTCAGCCTGAAATTTTGTCTTCTTCCAAAAGAGGGAGAAAATATGACCTAGCTCAAAACTTCTGAGGCAGGAGCACAGTTTTCCTAAGTTCCTCAGAATCAGCAGTTCTTCTAAAGCCAGTGGCTGCTTCTCCTGGCTGAGCTTGTTGAGTTTAATGTGGTGACACTGTTGTTGTTGTGTGGTGACACAAGAACATCCCTTGGGAAGCCCTTCAGAATTTGGGATATCTAGAAATTACATGTTCAAAGTAAATCATTCCTCCTTAGTAGATGTACCTCAGCAAGACTCTTACAAGGGCACTCTACAGGACTGCTGAGGTTTAAAAAATGGGACTGAGTTCTCCAATTCAATGCCTTGACCAGAGACCCCAGAGTAAGGCAAGCTTGCTTGCCCTCTGGTTTACAAAAAGACTGACAAGAGCAAGGCTGTTTATTGCCTGATGTACTGATAAAATGGTCTTGTGGCTTCCACATACTCTCCAGCCATCAGCCCACAACCCTCTGGCATCTTTCTGATGGCACAGGCCATCCTTTCTTCTTGTGCTTTCCACAGCACCTCACACAGTGAGGTCTCAGGCCATGGAAAAGCAAGAGTCATATAAAGCAATAGCAATAAGTTACCTCACTGAACCTGCTTGCTTGTGCCTTCCATCATAAGGTTTTTTAGGGGCAAGGAGGAAACTAGAGGGAAACAAAGGGAGATTAGAAAAAAAAGACTTTACTGCCCTGAAGTGTGGGCAGAGAATCTGCCTGAAATAAGAGAATATATGCATGGAAGCACATGCAAACATCTACATGAGACTCTTTAATGTGATGAAAGCAGCTCACCAGCCCTCATGAGTTGCACATACACTTGTTTTTTCGAGTGAAACTGGAAATGAGTGACTGCTTTTTCCCCTCCAAGTTAAACAGACTGCTGGGCTTGTGCTTCACTGCTGGCCCGGGAAGGTCATGAGAGACTTTCTTTGTTCACCCTTCCCATGTGCTGCTGTATTACTCATTCTGGCATGGTGGAGAGAGTGCCCCTTTTTAGAAACTGCATTACTGGACATTTGCTAAGGCATATTGCCAGATTTAATAATTGATGGGCAGGAGAAGATCCTGTGTCCCCGTCTTTTCACCTCACGGAACATTGAAATATGGCAAATAACAATGCACACGTGACCCCATGGAGGTGACTGGTGCAATTTTCCATTTTCTCACTCTCTCTTCCCCTTTTCCTCTTTTTCCAACCTTCCCATCCC
>VYXD01008937.1:4516389-4749332 GCA_013397195.1 Hylia prasina | reverse complement strand
TTTTTTTTTTTTTTGTTCTGGATGTTTACACATCTCTTCGCCTGGCTTTTAGAGTATATAACTTCAGTTTTAGGATATATTCATATTTCCAGGTACAGAATTAGGATGCTGCTAAGTGTCATCACAGATAATGATATAATAGTAGACCTCTTTGTCTGGAATGTGCTTTTAGGTATTACCTTGGTCAGTAATTTAATTGAATTGGAAAGTGACAACACACTGACATTGTTAAGGTTAATGACCCAATGATTTACAAGACAAGGCACATTTACCGGCAAATGGATTTTAGTAATTGTTCTACTGAACAATGAGTATAACAATTTGTACATTGATCCACAAAGTCCTACAGCAAAGCCTCTGTTCTTACTTTGCCAGTGCTGCTTCCATAAATTCACTGCTATTCAGAGAATGTTTTCTTGGCCCTGCTGTATTTTAACTGCATTGAACTAGATATCAAATTATTTCCTTTAATGTGATCCCCAGCTTTTGTTGTCTGTGTGGGGGAGAAGGTACGAATGGGAGAATGTGATCTGTCCAGGCAGGGCAGTTTTTGTCCTGGCTGGGTTGGCCCAAGTGTTTCTCCAGTCAGTGGCTGCATCTCTTTGACACATGCTTAATGTCTGTTTTAGTAAATTTGGATTTTTCTGTTTTCTCTTCCAAAATGCTGTGGAAAGCCATGCCAAATGGGGTAGAAGAAATCTGATTTAGTCAGAGCTGTGATCTGTATTAAAAAATTCTGTAACCTTATGCAACACAAAGCAAAAGTGTTTGTTCTTCTTGAACTTCTGCTAAGAGCTTGCTCAAAATACTTTCTATTAATTCTTTGTTAGCTAAATTGCAGATTGATTTTTTGGGGGGATATATTTTGGCTTCTTGCTTTGAAACCAACAACCAAGTCATTACTTTGGCTTAAATATTTTAAATACTATGACAAGAGTAACTTTACTGGAGCCTGGAATTTTGTGAATATTCAAAACCAACTGGAAAAGGTCATAAGAAATCTTCAGCCAGAGGCTTTAAGCTCCTTGATATTAATTGTCTGTATTGTTAATTAAAGATGATGACTGTAAGAGATGGTGCTTACACATCTTTATTAAGTAATTATTACTGGAAAATGCACTATTTAATCATCATTGATCTGTTGTACGGCTCCATCATGGCATTAGCTGAAACACAGAACAGAAGTGTTTATTGAACATGGTTGTCTTTCTTACAGTATTATTGACAGAGTTATCATTTCCATAGTGGTAATGGACCAGTAGCAGTTTGTTAGATACTCTTTGTTATGACACAGTTTATAAACTTCATTTTATTGTCCTTAGTTTTATTGACCATTGATTTCTTCAGTTGTCCTTTTACTTCCCTTATCAATTTTGTGTCATTCCTGGCTTCTAGTGTGTTGCTGCCAACTTTCTCTCTTTTGAATTTGACATTTATTGGCATTTCCCCTACTTTTAACTACTTTCACTCCCCCATCATGTCACATTGAGATGGTTTGTTCAAGGTATGATTGCAATTATCAGCGCTGCATTCTTCGATGCACTGCATGTGGTACACCCAAATAATTGTAAGACTTCTGACCTTCAGCACAATATTCAGTAGTGCTGAGGTCTCAGGCCTCTCTCTGTTTGGTCTTAGCAATGTTTTCAAATAAGTAAATACCTCTGGTTCTATCATCAATAGTAAAAAGAGAAAATGAAGAAGATGTCACTTTATCCCATTACAGTGTGAACTAAATGGACATAACTGGATTCTTTTAGTTTAAGGAACAATGTGTCTCTTACAGTTATCCAGCATTATGACAGTGATGCTATGGTGGTGAGTTTTTTGACAAGTCTGTAATTTATTTATTTCTCTCAGTGGGCCCACAGCCTGCAGTTCCGGAGATAGGAGGGTTGCAAAAGTTGGGTGGGCATTATTTCATTGGTTCCTTACTGCTGTCTGTGATTTCAAACAGATTGTAGAGACCTTTAGAGATACCCAAAGGGGTGGGAAGAATGCCACAGTGGAAAATATTCTGTCCCTTGCCAAACTGATACTTTTGAGTTTAGTCATTAGTAAAATAAAGAAAAAAAGAATATGAAAGAACCAGCTGTAGATATTGAGAGTAACAGAGTGATGAATGACTTTGACCTTTTAAAGAACCATAGCAAGTTACGCAGAGGTCAACAAAGACTTTGAAAAAAATATGACATTGAAACTGTGTTTGCAAACTAGAAAAGGAAATGACACAAACATAAGCTTAAGAAGAGAATAAACAGTGAAAAGAGAAGCTGGAAGGATATACTAACGTGTGTCAAGTGTTTGGCTTACTTTGCAATAAGAAGCTGCACTGTAGGTAAAACTCCTACAGATTTCCTAATTCTCTGTGGCACAGGCAGGTGGAATATTGAATTGAAATATTCAATGAAGCCATCTATAACTTCTCTGATTGTATTTTAAACATTTATGTTGGTAGCCTCTACAGCTAATAAACCTGAGACTTTAAATGGAGCATGGCTTATTAAATCATATCTTTTCCATCAGTTTCGTCAGTGGAGGGGTACTGATAATATTAACATTGAATGGGAACCAACCAGCACTGCATTCCCTTTTGTGCTGAACCCCAGTCTTTCTTGCCTTGATGGATGGTTATTTGGGATTTCCTGTTTCCAGTTGTTCTCATACAGAAATTTTATTGTCATTAGTTTCCACTTTTGTTTTTCCAAGAGTCTTACTGAAAACCATGGGTTAAAGGCCTTACCCAGAGGGGCAAACAATAAGCTGTACATATAGTTATTGCTATAATTACCTGCCCAAACTATTATAAAAGGATATGTTACCATTTAAACCTTTGATTGAAGGGTATGGTGAGAATTCTACAAAGCCTGGTTGCCAATCTAAAATAAAACATTGGGACAAAATTAAAAGATGTTATAAACTAAAGGAAAGACTGGAAGGTATATAATTTCATATAAATTTTCATAATTGATGGGCATTAAAAAACTTGAAGGAATACAGGAATAAGTACACATTATTTTCAATTCAAAGTCTTCATACTAATTATCAGATCACTATAAGCAAATATTTGTCTTCACAGAATCGCAGGGAAATGAAAACTAGGCTAAGTGTTATGGCAACAATGTAAAAGAAGAACTTAATCATTGATGTTAATTTACTTGCAGCTGGGTTCTTTACATTTCTGGATTTCAGGCTATTTTAATGTAAAATTAGGCATAGCATAGAAGATAAAGCAAATTCAGCTAGGTGCTAGGTCTGGATTGTGATCAGTCCTGCTGGTTTGAAGTGGTCCACCCCAGAGAGTCAAAGAAACTCACCCCTCTCCTTCCTCTGCATAAAATTTTTAGCCAATCTGGACTGTTTTGTGAAGATTTGATACAATGGTATCATGTTTTTGCCCACACTGTATTCACGTTCCTTTTCAGTTCAGTAACAGTGAAGCACTGTTGTCAGAGAACACCACACAAGCCCAGGGATTGTTTTTAGCAGGTGAGATATGGCAGATAGGAGGCATTTAGATCTACATTTCTTTAAGGACTTTTTACAGAGTGTCAGGAAGGATGAAGTGACAAGGTCTCAACAAAGCCTGGCCAGGGCTGTATCAGGGGCTAATGGCTAAATAGGAAAGTAGAATATTTCTGTAGAAGGCAAGTGCAGGAAAATAGCATCAGAGGAGCAGAATGCTTTAGGAAGCTGCAGATGGAGAACAAATCCCCAGGTTTGGTCAGCAGAGGTTTCAGAGAGGGTGGTTGCAGGGGGGTTTGTGTTTGGTTTGGACAAAGAGAGGAGGAAGATAAGGTCAAATCTGAGAGAGAGCACTAAGGCAGTCCCTGAAGGAGAAAGCAGAAAGGTTAGACAGCAGCATCACTATCGGCTCTGCTTAGCAGGAAATGATGTGCCCATGGGATAAGTGAGGCAGGGGCACTGTGAGAAGGGTGAGAAGTGAGGGAAGAAATGGTGTTGACATCTTTTGCCTTTTTGCTTCATAGAAATTGGTCAGCAAGAACAGGTGAGCTACCTGCAGTGCATGGGCTGGAGCTTTACTGCTGATGGTCTGTTGAGCAAAATGATGTTGCTGTTAATGCAGCTGTGTGTGCTGGTGGGAAACAGGCTGCAGAAGGATGCAGAGCAGCCATAGCAGTTTTGTGGACATGACACTGCACTCAGGAGTGCAGAGCAGGCCTGGAATTTGTGCAAGTCTCACAAAACCTGAGTGCAATGAGGGGGGTTGCTGCTGTTGTTCTTGGAGTCCGCTGAGTTCCTCCTTCACAGACACAAACCATCTTCATTCTTCGTGCCTGATAATTTTCTCTCTTTGCCCCAATAATCAGTTCAGTTTCCATTGCTGCTTTCCTGATCTTGTCAGCAAGCAGTGCAAATCAAGGTCTGCACTAGGTCGATTTTGAATTAATGAGTTTGACAAATGTTTTCATTTGAGAAGACATGCTGCCTCATTGGGCTTGACTTAGCAGGAAAACATTACAGTGACAATGCTGGATTTAGCTTTAGTTATCAACATTTTCAGTCTACATTGGTCTAAGTAATTGTCCTGTTTATAAGCTGACAGGTTAAAATAATGTATTCTAGAATGGAAGTGCTCCCACAGAAGATGAAAAGCAGCCTAAGAGGGTTATCAACCATTACTATCTGTGACAAGCAGGGTGAGCTAGATGTATGGATAAATTGCTATTGCTCCAGAGGTAATTCCTATTATCAAGAGACATATAAGAACTCCTAACAAGGCATTAATACAGTACAGCTACTAAAAAAGCTCATCTGTCCTACCCAAGCTCTGAACTAATGGCACATTCCAGTGTTTTCTTTTTGCTGTACTGATAGGTGGTGATATACCTTTAAATAAAATAAAAACCCCACTAGGCTTTTGGAAAGTCAGGCAACTGCAAGGATTTAAAAGCTAATCTTAAAAGAAATAAATAAATAAGCATCTTTATCTGAGATCTAAACACTATTAGGAATGATGCTTCTGGAATCCTCTTTATTAAGAATCACATAATGTTGTGCAGATGGGATCTTGGCAAAGTAGGCAACTGCTGATAAAATTTTCTGTCCAGGGAAAAGATTTTTTTTTTTCAGTAAGTGTTCTTGGAATCAAATAAAGCAATTATTTAAATATGAATTGTTAAGTTTATTTTCCATCTGGAAGGTGGTACTGAATTACTGAGAAATGGAACTGAATGGAACTTGAAGGAATCGAGCAGCTGCTGTGGGCTTGCTATAAGGGGGCTTCCACAGGAAGCTTCTTCCTCTTTGGGCTCTTCATGTCATTCATTGGGTTACTTAACTTGTGTCAATGCAGTTTGCTAGGAAATTTTTATGAGGGGTTGGTTCACCCATAGGTTAGTTCGTCTATGAAAGAAATAGTGTAGAAATGTCTTAAGCAGCAGAAGGCAGAAACTGCATGCTTCTCTGGAGTCGTGCAGAGGAATTCTAATCACACGTGTGGAAAAGATGGGAAATTTTTCTGTTATTTTCTAGGAGAAGCTATGTAGGACTTTATTTACCTTACTTGTGCTTGTTCCCCAACATCATAGGCATCATTTTCAGCAGTGTTCAGTGGGAGCAAGCAAACAAGGGATGGGAGTGTGCATGTTCCATACCAGATGCAACGGTTGAAGTTAAATATTGATGGGCTAATTTCAGATGGGAGTTGTGTGTGATAATAGGAGGGCTAAAGCTGAAGTAAAGATTGCTGCAGGCTGCTTGGCTCTTCCAGAGGGAACTAGGATTGAGAACTGAAAAGCTCTGCCAAGTAGAAGAGGGCAGGGCTGTGTTAACAGCAGAAACACAAGCTGGGAACTTCATGAAGGCTCCTAACAGGCACAGAATGACTGGAGGTTTAAGAAGGAAAGGGGAAAGAGGAGATTATATAAATACGACAACTGCAGCTCAAACAAAAGGGAAAATAGTCCTGAAATGGGGAATAATGCTGAATTAGCCATATGAGTAGAAAGTATGGAGCTGCACCTTTCAGGAGCAGTGCTGTAGCTTTATCCAGTTGCTGAACCAGTCTCTTAATGTAAGGAAAAAAATCTCCACATATGTTCCTACACTCATCTCCCAGAGGAGAAAACCTATTTGGTTTGATTAGTGCTGGAGTCCTACTTTGCAGCAATTAGAATACAAAACTCTTTTCCTGTTGTAAACTGTCTGCCTTTCTGACGTCCTTTACAACAAAGGAACCTTATACATGTAATTGTGTGATTGTTTTGACATCTTTGGAAACAGTCTTGCTGTAGGTGAAGTCCTAGGGAAGAGAAGGGCCTTGGACACAAGCAGAGATGATGCACCTGTTTCCCAGTGCATGAGCTGGTCCTAAAGTGCAGAAGAATAAAAATGGTAAATGGTGAAAATAACATCAGTAAATATCATAATTTTGCTTTCTACCTTTGTTCCTTCTTTTAGACTTGAAATAAAAATGCAGAAGAGAGCAAAATCTTTGCTTTGGGGAGGAAGGGTTGCTGCTTGCCAGGGCTGCTCAGCAGCTTTGCCTCATTGGGAAGCTGAGTGGTAAAAAAACACCTGGAAAGCTGAGAGTGCTGGGGGTTTGAACCTGTGTTCACTAAGACAGCAATGTGCTCAGGCCATGGTGGTTAAAGGGGTGCCTTCCTCTTCAAATTAGAGCTGAAGAAATCAGCTTGCAAAGACTGGGAGGAAGGAGGGATGTCACACCAATACTTGCTCACATGCTGAATTGGGAGCTGGCAGAGGTGGGATGCGTTTACCAAGGCTTACAGACAATGTGTTCGTTTTATTTGTGCATGTTTAATATGTAGCTTGGATTGTAACATTTTGCAGTGTAAGGCTTGGCCTTGTTTGTTATGTACTGCTAAGATGGGCCTACTCAAGTATGTTTTCTGGCAAACACAAAAAATCTGGGTCAGGTATGAGGATCAGTGTTGATTTTAAATGGCTGTCATGAGGAACCAGGTATTGGAGAGGGGAAGGAGTATGAATAGGTCAGCTACACCCTGCATTCTTCTTGGAAGCTTCTTGTTGTTAGCCTAGCGTTTATTCATGAGGAGACCAGCACTTCTAGGAGGCACAGGTTATAAATATTTAGCACTGTCAGTGGAGAAGGAAAATATTGTTGAAACAATGTCTTCATTTGTCAGAGGAAAAACAGGGACTAATTTTTTTGAGAGATCATAGTTAACTGCTCTCTGTGAACTGTTCCTCTAAAGATTTTGGACAGATGGATGCTCATGCAGCCAGAGGACTGAATGCCAATTGAGAGGAACGCGCTTCCATTTATAAAGACAGGGAAATCATTCTGTCAGGCAGGATATAGGTACACAAATTAATCAGGTATCAAAATTATATCATGTCTTCAATGGCAACTGACTCTCAAAAAGAGACTATGGACAGGAATAGCTAAAGATCTCGCAGGCTGTAATTTAACTCTGACAGGCAGCTACAATAGTAGTCACCTGCTAATAAAAATGGCAGGCAGATTTGCCCTACTGCCCTTCAAATTCCCTTCTGTGCTGTCACTGAAAAATTCTAGCCTGCAATTCCTCTGCACAGAAACCTCCAACAGAATCTCTGAACCACCCATGAGAAGATAGGGGAATGGCTGCAGGGCTCTGCCACATGGAAGAGGCTTCTTGGCCCACAAAAAAATCACCTTATTTTAAAGTAAATGCCAGGATAGACTCTTTGAAGTCTGCAATTACCAAAAGAAATTTTTGTGCAGAGAAGAGCATATAAAAGAAATACTCCAGATAGATGAAGTCAGGGGATGGAGGCAGTGGTGAACACGTGGTCATACTCACTTTGGAGCAAATCCAGGAGAAAACTGCTCCTTGTCCCCAGCCTGATGCCTTCCTTGGTGCCCACCCAGGGTGTCACAGTGCAGCCCTGAGCTACTGAATTTCCTGCTTTGCTCTGGAGATTCCTACACCCTCTATGATCAAAAACATTGTGTTATTTCCAAAGGAAATGGGATTGGACTTAAAAGCATAATAAATGAAAAATATTCCTCAAAATATTTTGAAGTCAAAAGCTTGATATTGAGCAATATCAAAGATTGTGATTGTAAGCATTTGGTTTTTTTCAAAATTCTCTGTTTCATATTGGAAGATGAAAGTCTGCGCAAAAACCATTTTGTACTTAGTATTCCTGGCTCTGGTTTTTGGCTTTTGACATTTGGAAGTAAAGCTGAAAGTCACTGATGAAAATTTAAGTTATTGCCCTCTAACTTTTGACAGCATTTTCCACAGACCCTGCTATGCCCAAACTATTCTCTACGCAGCCTGTTCTTTGAAATTCAGCCACTTTTTCTTTTTCCTCATAAACATGTATGAGTCTATGTCTGGCCTTTGGTAAAATAAGAGTAAGATGTATTCCCAGCTTAAATCTTCCTAACATCCAAATTTCTTACTAAGCTTCTACTGCTGCTGAATTTAATCTACTGTGAATTATCAGAGTTCAACTTCTAGTATAAAGTATGTTTGACCTCTGGCTGTGCAGTTTTCTTTATTATCATTTTCATGTGTTTGTTCATGGGCATTTTATTGTCCAAAAAATTCTTGATGGCTGAATCAAGATCTCTCACCTTATAAGCAATGGTTGCTTGCAATTGAAAGGTCTGAACAGCTTACTACTTTTCAATTAAATAAAATAAGTTTCATTTTCATCCTTAGTATTTTCTTCTTTATGAAATTTTCATCTTGCTGGAAAATAGTGGAGCTGTAGGTGGTTTTGGAAATGGGTTGGAAGTTTGTGTTCTTGTATTGTCCTTTGTCTCACCTCTGCTGAACTGCTGTTTTGTAACTTTTAACAAGTACGGTAAATGACAAATGATATCCCTCGAGGTTTATTCATTCCTATTCTCATATACCACCATTTAACTTGACTGATTTCAGCACAGTCTTCAGCTCCTGGAAATACTCCCCACCTGATTCCTCAAGGGAAAGAGACACCCTGCAGGACTTGTTCAGTGCCACAGTTCACAAGACAGACCCCATGACCAGGGCTTCAGGCACAGGTTAAGCAGGATGTAGCCTAAGGTGGGGACCTGTCTGGGAAATAAAATGGGGATCAAATGGTGGCTATGGCTAGGCATCTTTATGCTCAGCTGGGTTTCTGTGTCTGTCCCTGCCTTCTCCCTGCTTGGTGAGTGCAGGTCCCCCCTCTTGCAGCCCCTTTCTCAGATGCCTTTTTACTCCATGCCCTCTGTAGCAGAACTATCCCTTTGAGGATGATTTCTGGTGGTGCAACTGTGGCAACACAGAGAATAGGGAATAATGGAGCAAGAACTGGGTTTTTCATGGGAAGGTGTCAAGTGGGACTATTCACACGGCAGTTTTCCACCCCACCAGGTCTAATCAGGCTCCCACACCCACGATGCCTACTGCACTCCTGCAGGAAGTCCTCCCTTCTTGTCATTCCCCCAGTTCCTGAGGAATAACACAGGTCCCACTGCACCCCTGGAACTGCCTGCAGTTTAAGACCATAGTGGTAAAATTCCTGCAGGATGCACAAAAAAAGATTGAGTTTGAAAGGAACCCTTTTGTAGGTGCAATGTCCTGGACCATAATAGGAGAATGTTTTATGGACACTGCTGATGTGGGTTATATGGCTCTAGGATGGGAATGGTGCTTTTTAAAGAGGGGTGAGCCTTGGACTTCCATCTTTTTATAGACTGCTGTGCTGCTTTGAAAAAAGCCCTTGCATCTTCAGTGGGATACAAAAAGGAAATGTGAATTTTTTATCTTAGAGTTATATTGTTCAGTAGACCCTTTGTGGTTTCTTGTTCTCTCACTCTTCTCAAAGCCCCAGTGTTTGCATTATTTCTGCAGTCACCCTGAGTGTGCTCAGGGATGATTTGAGGGGAGCTGCTGGAGGGGTAATATTTGCTTTGGAAGAAACATGTATTTTCCAAATAAATTTCTCTCCCTGATTTTAAGACTTCTAAATAATTGTTTTCTTTCACACCTACCCACCCACACATCCTCCGCTCCCTGTAACATTCCTGCTTGAATTTATTTTCTGTGAAAGAGAGAGAGAGAGATTTTCCAGGTCCAAGAATATTGCCTTAGAAATTGGTACATTTGCAGTTAGGACTAAAGAGATTGTTGTGACTTTTCAATAGCTCATTCTCAGGAAAATTCTGTCCTTTGCAGAGACGGAGCTGCTATTGCTCATTGTGCCACTGTTCCCCTCTGTAGGGAAGCCTTCAGCTTTTGGAACCCATCCAGCCTAACATTTGAAGCTTGGATTTGAAGTGAAGGTCCCAGCATGAGGCTGATGCCTGTCTCCAGACAGATTTCAGCCCCTACTGTCTTTGCAGTAATCAGAGTTTCCCTGGTGTACTGTGTCTGAGTGCAGGAAATCCTCCAGCAGCAATGCCGCAAGTGAAATTCCAGTCCTTGTTCTGTTAGAAAGAAAATCAGAGAAAAAAATTAAATATCTCTTTTGTCCTTGATCGTCTATAAGGTCTATAAACATCTGCTTCCTCAAGCTGAACAAATTTGCAGAACAGTGTGAACTTTTGTAAAACAAAATATTGTAAAATATTATAGTTCTGTGTTAACCCAAAGATTCCAGAGTTTCAAAAGCATTTTCTTTAGTTCTCTGCATCTTCCCTACTTATGTATATTTTCCCCTTACACAAAATTCTTTTTATAACTAAGCCTTTTATATCATTCTTTTGTGCCCTTTCTACGCTGTAATCATTTCTTCATCATCATTCTTTTGTTGCTATGTGATGTTCCATTTCCCATGTGTTTTTCTTTGCTATAGCTGTTAGTGTCATTTTAACTCTTCACTTTCTGCACTTGCCAGTGCTTTTTCACTAAGTAGATATCAGTGATAATAGACTGGAGTTTCTTAAATAACAAGAAAGATTCGTTGGTAAATACTGAATGAATTGCAATTGCACTTAAAGCTGCAAAGAACAGCTGAGGTCACAGGAACAATTTAATTTGGTTTAACTTTGTCACTCCTCCTGAAACAGCCACTTTCCTCTCAAACGGCTACAGTGCTTTGCTCCATCAGAGTTAGAGAGGGAATTACTTGGGTCAGCTTAGACAAGTCTGGTGATGGTACACTGCCAGTAGGGCTTTGACTTTGCATTTCAAAATTCACTCTGTGAAATGCATTCAGCAAAATATGATGCTATCAGAAGCTTATTACTTGGAAAAGCCAATGAAGTGGTAAATTTTCAGCTGCATGGGTTGATCTGTGAGTTGCAGCTGGGTTAAACGCCTTACTCCTGAGAAAGTTTTGGAGAAACTCAATTTGGATTTTCTAATCATTGAAAAATTTGCAGGGGAAACAGCTCTCCTAGCAGGCTTTGGGTGGCTGCAGCTGTGGGGTGCTCACAGCCAGGACCTTTAACTGCACAGTCTTCAGCATGTCTGGGATCACTATTTCCCTGCAGGGAGTCAGGGATGTCCATCACATCCCTTGCCAATCCCACTGCAGCTATCCAACCAAAGCTGACGGAACAGCCACAATGTACACTAAGGAGCTTGCATGTATCCCTCCCCTATTTGTCTCCCTGGAATAGTCTCATTGTTTTCTACACCAGTTGGGAGCATGGAGCAGGCCAGACTTGCTCTGAGCTCTGTGCTTGTCCCTTTCCTTGTTTGGAAAAGAATGCCATCCTAGTGCCTCACGGTTTCCACCCTTTGCTCTACACTCCTGAGTACTCTCAAGTGCATTCAATTTGCACAGACCAGGTAGAGCTCTAGTACAAAATCAAACCTGAAGTCAGAGAAGCCTGCAAAGGAATATAATTTTAAAATGTGGGGGCTACTTAATATATAGTTGAATTCCTAAAGGAAAAATCAAAAGCCAGCAGCAGTCTATGCATCTCTGAAAGCCTGCTCGCCACCTGTCTTTTTTCAGTAGATTTCCCAGCTCAGAAAACTCTTCTGAGTTGCAATTGTGACAGACAAACTACCTGTCCTTAAGAGCATCCTCCAAACTTGCAATGTATCAGCATCACACTAATTGCTTTCCTGATGCCCACTTAGGCTAATGAATGCTAAATATTGCAAAGCAGTGCTGGTGCACTCGGAAGATTGGTTTGAAAAACTGTGCCTTGGAAATGGAATGCAGCATCCACCTGCCTTGCCTGCAGGAACAGAGCACCAGCTGTGCTCAGGAGGTATCTGAGGCTTCCTGTGTCCTGCCAAGACATTGGAGGCACTGGAGAATTTCAGAAACCCTAAAACACTTGTGTCATTGCAGTTCATTGGAAATACAGCCTAGAAAAGGCAGTGCTGAGGACATGAATAAAGTGGAGCACTTGGGACACTCCCAAAGGGACCTGCACTGACCAGCAACTCTGTGATCAGTCTGGCAATAAGGAATCAAATGATCTGTGATGCTGAGATGCATTTTATTAGCTAATTATCAGCTGCTTATTTATCAGCTGAGGTTGGAGAAGGGCAGATCACACCCCACTCACCTATGGCAAATATTTTATTGTGACAAACAGCCCTGTCCTCAGCTCCTGCTGGGTCAGGAGGGCCCTATTCAGTGTATTATCTGTTTCATTTAGTTGTTTAAAAGGGGACCTAAGCTTTTCTAACAGCATGGGCCATCCATATTCAAAAAGCACCTCTTTGACTTGCTAGTCCTTTTTTAACTCACCCCTTGCAGGGCTTCCATTTTCTTGGAGTCTTTTCTCCTAGTTTGCTTTTTCCAGGGCTTGCTTTTTATATATGGGAGAGCAGCCTGGCAGATGCTGTTTTATAACTGGCTGTGGTCTGTCTCTTCAGCTGGTGAGTACTGCTGAGCTTCATTCTTACTGTCACAGGGAGTCAGTGCAAGCTTTGAGCAGTTGCTTTTGCTTGGAAAACAGAGAAGACCGTGTTACTTTTACAAGCATAAGAACACTTAATGTTCCTCTATAATCCCATCATCTTGCAGCCTGTCTTCTGGATACAGAGACTGCATGTTCCTTACTGGAGTGGGTGACCTCAGACCTGAGTGTCTGCCTCTGATAATGTACCTTCACTTTGCTTGCTTAGTGTGAATTACCAGTGAATAATTGGCCTGATGATTGCTTGGCGGTGAAGGTGCCTGTTGTTGCAGGACTCCTTTAGCAAACTCTGACAGCACCAGAGCTGCAGTGCAAATCGTTCCACTGCCACTGATTTTCTTCCTGCACATAAAATGCGTGAATGCTCTGTGTTCTGCATTGCTCTGGTCTGTTAAAACAGCTGCAGAAGTGTGCTCTGGCTTTGTCCATCTCTCTTAAGTCCATTGTTTCCACGCATTCATTCACAGAGAGGCTTCTGAAAGTGCTGGATGTTCTGAAAGACTCACCGGTCAGGCCATATGTCTCAGACAGCTGCTTCATGCTCACCTTACAAAGGTCACAGTAGTTCTGAGCATTTCTGAACAACTTAATCAGTGTATACATGAGCCTGTGTGGGAAGCATTTTGGATTTAATTGATGAGCAGATTCTGGGAGTCACACATGGCTCTTATTGTTATTTCTTTTTAAAGTTAATTCTCTTTGTTTAAAAATGATTTTAAATTTCAGGTTCCTGGAAATGTTTGTTTGAAGTAATTTCCCTCAATTACTTATTGTCCCATCCCCAAGTGTATTTCTTTTGTTCAGAAACATTGCTCAAAATGAGGATGTGAGCACTAAAATAGAGCAGGGCAGCACAGAGAGATGGCTAAGGCTAACAGAGGGTCCCAGTGTATGGTCACAGCTAATGTACCAGAACAGGTCAAATTAGGCCTCCTTCTCTGTGTTTAAATACAACTTGCAATATTTCCCCACCATTTTAAGGCATTATTAGCACGTGCTGTAAGGAGAATTAAACAAGCATTCTCCATTTATCCACATTAATGATTCAGCCCAAACTCCTGCCTTCCCATTAATATCCACTAACCTCATTCAGTGATAAAACTTGATTTAGTTTCCAAATTACCTCAGCACAAAATTTCTTGGAGCAGCAATGCCTAATAGTTCAGGGCTACGTGAGCTGTTGTGATAGCCAAATAACAACAGTGGCCGCATCTTTTTTTGAGGCTTGGAGGAAAAAAGAATCAATCCAGAACATAAAGAGAGACACAAATAAATTGCTAAACACTATAATCCAATGATACCATACATCTCAGAAATGAGTGCCTCAAAAATCAATAAAAACTGAAAAGGGAGGAATTGTACTTATCTAGATTCAGGTATGTCAAAGAAGTTGCAGGTGAAGGTGCCAGCAAAGCAAGTGCCAGGCTCTGGGAATGGGGAGGGAGATTGGCTCTGGGAAAAAAGTGCCAAGGCATAGTACAGCAAGGAAAAGGTAATACTATCTGCAATGGAGGGGGCTGTGGATAGAAAAAGACAGGGAATTAAGTTGTCTTGGGATTTGAGGGGCACCACTGCACCACTGTTTTTGTATTTTGATGGCCTTCTTCCACTTGGATGCAGAGGTGGGAACAGCACAGGCTGCTCAGTGCCTGGGCTTGTCTGGGCTTTGTATGGATGGGAGGGTGAGGTTGGGTTTGCAGCATCTCTAACTGCAAAAGTTCATGTTGCTGTGACTTGGCTCCAGTTGTAGTGCTGTGGATCCTTTGCCTCCAGAGATACTCCTTGGACACTGCTTCCATGTGCCCATGCTGGAGCTGGCATGGGGCTGGTGCTTGGTGTGGGCTTTAAATGATGTAGATGATGCTGGAGGTCGCTGCTTTCTGGGCTTGTTGTGAAGAGCCTGACTTTCCTGCCTTGCACAATGCACTGACCCAGCTCCCCAAGGACAAGCTAATACAAGGTGGATTTTGTATTTCTTCCTCGACTGTCCTCCCTTGGACTATCTTGTGGGCTGGTAGGTGCAGGTTTTGGTGCTATGACTGCTGAGTGGTGGGCGCTCAGGGATCCATCAGACTTTAACTTTGTTCTGGTTGGGCACTTAAAAAAAAACAAACCAAATAACATTAAATTCCCAGTCCTTCTACAGAGCAGGAGCAGATCCAAGCTGTTCTGCTTGCTAGCTCAGATCTGCTTTCTACCCTTCATGCTCCCTTTGGAGTCTGCTGGCAGCAGATCAAGTGTGGGCCTGTCCTCTTGGTTTGCAGCAGCCTGCTGTCTCCAAAGGTTTGTGAGGACAGTAGGGCTCTTGCCTCACCCTGGTAGCCATTACTCTGTCTATCCTGTTAGAGCTGCATGTATTTAAAAAAAATCATGGGGAAAAAAGAGAGAACAAGGAAAACAGAGAAAAAGGCAGAAATAAGCAGAAAAAGAAATCAAGGTAGATGCATGACAGTCACCTGGCAAGAGAAGGAAGAACCAAATAATCCAGGGAGTGACTTCGACAGTCTGAGCCCAGTGATCCTGCTGAATTGAGTCTGCTGTCTCCCAAATGGCATAATTTAAAATCATTTGCTGCAGTTTTAGGCAAGAATTATTAAATGAATATTAATCAGTCATTAAATTCTGTGAAACTGCTTCTTCATTCTGGGCTGAATGAGGCCATTTAGCTGAGGTGTATTCAGCATGCTGATGTCTCTGTGAGCAGGTTCCTTCCCCCAGAGCCAGGGGCGCGCTCAGCCCTGTTAACGGAGGCAGTTTCTTGCACCACGTGGGTGCCTCTGGGGCTGGACACTGGCTGTTTTCTCAATTCCTACAAGCAATGAATGACTGAATAAAATATCAGTCCTGTCTCAACTCCAAGTCCATCCCTACCTGCACTGAAACCACTACATTCCCTTCTAATGAGGAAGGTTTGATTGAAATATTTTCCTTCTTCCCTTTCTGTATGCCCCAATCCAGTGTATAACTCACTTTGCTCCTGGTGCATTCAGTCCCAGTCTTGGCTCCTGTGGCAGGAAAAAAACCTTTCCCAGCTACTGAGACATGTAGAAGTTGAGATATTGAGGGGGAAACTGCAGACATCTTAACGGTGGCTGTATTGTTACTGCCAAGACCTCAGAGCCATCGATCATGAAGGAGCCGATGTTAACAGTTGTTTGGAAAATAATCCCTTTGGAAGAACATTTCTCTGGCATGACCTATGCCCTCTGCATCTGATCCATCCAGCACCATGTCTGCCCCCTCCTTTGGCAGGAGGCAGGAGGTCACATGTGAGTGGCACAGGGTGGGTAGTGCTGGCTGTGACCCCACGTCAACAGGCTGCCCACTTCTGACTTTTCCCTTTGCAACTTCTGTTGATTTCTTGGCCCTGGAGAAACATGAGATGCCTCAGCTTTTTAGAGGACAGCATTGATTGGATGGTAACAACCAAATTCATCACCTTTCCAGAACTGCTGTCATCCTGTAATTTTTCTTTTTATGTGAATAACATCTCCTTTTCCCATACATAACAGCAAAGTTAGGGCAAAAAAGGAAACCTTGGATGAATTCTTCCAATCCTCATTCTCACTCCAGGCTCTGGCAAGTGTGGGTGAGCAGCAAATATTACTCAAAATGCAGTGAGGTGTGCAGATCTAGAACAAGCTGTGGAAGAACCCATTACAGAACTCACCCATTGCTCACTGGTTGTCTCAGAAAGTGTGGTATTGGGTGGCTTGGTGTCTTTTTCTTGCTCTTTTATAATAAGCAGGAGGAGCAAGGCTCAAAACTTTCTAACATATATGTGCATGTGAATTTTATCTAAGTGTAGAGTGGTGAGTTTTCACTAGCCTAGTATTCCTGGCTCTCCAGGAATCTCCAGGTGTTTTGCATAGAGAACGATTGCCCTTGTAATTGTCTGCAGGTTATCATAGGTAGAATGCTTATAGTATTTTTTAAACTAAAGAAGTCTCTTTCTGGTATCTGTCACTGAGGTTTGGGGGTTTTTTTCTTAGCAGCTCTTGTTTCTAATGATACATAGAGTGAATAAACCAGAAGGAAATCACTGAGCCCATGCAGGCAAAAAAATTAACACATTCTCTTGCTCTCACATCTGAAAAATAATGTATCATTAAATCTTGAAGTCACATTGACATTGCCAAATGGGTTTGAAATCAGTTTGGACCTAAGAAGCTGTAGAAAACCTGCCAAGTGACAAACGGCTACCGATGGTGATGTAAGAAATTGGAAACATCTATTAAACAGGTGCAGATTTCCATTTCCTAAAAGTTATTGGTTTGAGCAGTGCAACGCTTCCCCTGCCTGGCAGCTGCCTCAGGGAAAAATGGCCACAGGCAAAACCTACTTAACTGGAAACATCACAGTCAGTGAAAGCACCATGGTTTCCATTGCTCCTGGTTTTTTGACCTTTATTTTGTTGCAGCAGCAGAAGGTATCAGTTCAGTATCAATTCACCTTCTGGGTGGGAAAAGGGATACAGATACCAGCTTTGAATGTGTGCTGAAGATTGTGACGATGGTCAGCTTACTTCAGCTTGGACCAGGTGCTGTGTGGTGCTGCCCAGGGCACTGACTGACCTTGTGGTCAGTACCTGGGCAAAGCAGACGTTGCTTTCATATCGTGCTTTCCAGACAGGAACCAGGACGGGGTTATTTCCAATTTAGTCCATGCTCTTGCCACATTGCTGAATACCAGCATTTCTTAGAGGCTTTGTTGAAGCTCAGCCTCTGATACAGGGCTGCTTCTTTCATTGGAGGGGGTGCTCCAAGCCAAGGGAGAACTGTCATGTCTGCATCTTTCATGGAGATGAGGTGGAGTTTTTACATGGCTTGAGTGTCCCTGCACTCTGGTGTATTTTTTTGCCTGGTGCTTGGTGCTGGTCAGTGCCATTGTGTGCACTTCTCTGGAGCCCTTCAGCTGTGGGAGTATCCTGTGAGCAGGTTCAAGGACAGGTGGCCTCAGTGCCTGCCAGGCAGGTATCTCTGCATAGTTGTTCTGCTCCGTGGTGTAGTTTTAAGAAAAACAGCTGGAATCCTTCTCCTGGGTGAAGTGTGTGCATGACATTCTGTGCATCACTTAAGTCAGCAAAGTAGAACCACACTGGGGCTGGATCTGATGGAGAATGATTTCACTGATGTGCTTGCCATGCTCCAGCCCTGGGATGGTCTGCCCAGGTGTGAGCTCCTCCAGTGAGCACATTAAATCTGCTGCTCTGCTGGCTGCAGCTATTCTGGCCTTCTCATGGCAGCCGACAGCTCTTCATGTGAGATAGTCTAGTCTGACTTTCTCTTTTTGGAAGCTGATTGCCAGGTTAGTTGTCCTTTTCTGCCCATTTGAGAGGGTAATGTGAGAAATGAGAACTGACAGCGCATTTTAAGTACAAGCCCTGACAGAAATTGGGTATCCACACATCTTTGTGGAACAGTTCCAACTCAGAGCAGAAAGAGGAGCTCTGCTGTAATACTGACCTGACTCTTGGGCTCTGCTTCTCAGAGGGAAATATACTGCACCAGAAAGTTAAGTCAGCAAAGCTTCTTATGACCCAAATTCTAAAGGGAAAACCTGAGGCAAATGATTGCTGGGAAAAGAGGTTCATCTAAGGCAGAGAAATAAAATATTCTCTGTAAGAAAGCCTATCTAACATATAATAGAGGAAACATTTTGCTGATTCTGATTCCTGGGCAGTGGAGCACTAGCTGCCAGGCTCCAGCTCATGTGCTCCTGCTGTGCTGGAACAATGTTCCCTTGAGTAAAGCAATAAATGATCCCTTTTCAGAGGAGAGTGGTGTCTGGCCATATCCTGCTGGATCCTGGAATCCAGGTGCTGAAGTGAGTTGAAAGGCATTAAAAATAAATGAAATACTCTCTATGCTTGTTGTGTCTACAGCTCTAATGGCTGTTGTAGAGATGCTATGTGATAATAAATGCATTAAAAAATAGGAGAGGGTACATATGTGTAACTTCTTTTTTTTTTTTCTTCTGGAATTTAAAATTGTCTCCAATTGCAAAATGGATTGACTTGGAAAACAATGAGCAATACCCTCATAACTGATGAACACAGGGTATAATATGTGCTTGTAAGGTTTTAGGAAACATCTCTTGCTGTAAGGTCTTTGCTGAAGGCTGCCAGAACTTTTTTTTTCACTGCTCTAGATATGATTTCATTTGTTTTCTTCCCTGACCTCTCCTGGCTTCCAATCCAATAATTGATCACTGTTTTCCTTTCATTGTCACTGTGCTGGTTTGGCCTGGAGTGGAGTGAATTTTCCTCAAAGTAGCTGGTATGGGTTTGTGCTTTGGATTAGTGCTGGAAGCAGTGTTGGTAACTCAGGGATGTTTTTGTTACTGCTGGGCAGACCTTACACTGAGCCGAGGCCTTTTCTGCTCCTCACTCCACCTGTGAGCAGTGAATGGCTGGGGTTAAACCATGACAGGCCCTAAGGCAGCATCAGACACTATATTGTCCTGCTGGTTGGTTACATCCTATTTAAGCTCTTTAAGTACCACCTGTTTTATGCTCATCCCAATGGCATTTTTCCCATCTGGTCCAACTTGTGTCTTCAGATTTTCTTCTTGCCCTTTTGTTGAGCTAGAGGACTGAAACAGGTGAATTATGGACTATGAGCTGTAGATACACCCACTTTTGGGGAAATTTGAAGGCATTAATAGTCTTCTCATGAACAACCCCCTTCCCCCCACTTTTAAAATGAAAGGCAGGTGTTTTTCCCTAAAATGTTTTGGTTTTGGTGAAGCGATTTGTTTTTGGTCAGAGAAATTGGACTTTTCTTATGTAAAACCTCTTCTTTGTGTTTGTGCAGTATTTATGACTGACCACTGTGTTTTCTGAGGACATTCTCTTGAACTCCTTTATCACCTTTGCTTATGCTGCACGAAGACACACAGGAGGGTGAAGTGCAGAAGCATTTATCAGGTTTTTCTTTATAACTTTGCAAGATTTATTGATTTAATACAAAAATAGGTTTTGATCATTATCTTCCTAGAGCAATTGAATTTGCTTTATTCCAGCTTGGGTTTAAATTTACTCGTTTTTCTCATGCCTTACACCATGTGTCTTCTGGTGCATGCTTTCAAGTTTTAAAGTTTGATTTATTGTAATTTATTACCTAGAAGGTGTTCTTAAATTACTGCTTCAATAATATAATCCACTAAAAATTCTGTGGTTTTATCACATCATACCTATATTTGACAGCAAATTGATCTGACAGTATTGTTACATGTTTTTGACAGGCTTATTTGACATCCTTAAGTCCCAGTTGCCTCTTTGTTTCATTACTGTAACATCACTGGCATAGCCTTGTGATCAATTATCCACTTAGGAAGACCCAAACGTCTGCCACTTTGGTTTCCAGAGAGGTGTTCACTTCAACATCTGTTAAGTATGTTAATTTTTTCTCAGTTTAAAAGAAGATTTCCTGCCCTGTTCTTGCTGGTGCGTGTCACAGCAATGCTCTGACAGGCTTTTCCTGGGACTCACCCTTTGGGCAGATCTGGCAGCAGTGGGAACTCTGCAAGGGACACAGAGATCTTTCCTCATGCCAGAATATTACTTTTTTAAAATGGAAACTGCAGAAATGGCCACTTGCTCAGCATTGCTCTGGCTTCTGGAGAAAGCAGCACAGGTTTGCTTGCATCTAATTCTGACTGTACTGCTTTTGGGAGAAGGACTTGGTCCTCCCCTTGCAGACTGGGCACCATGGTGTGGCCAATGTCACTGGAGATGATGCCTGGAGAGGCTACCTACAACAGAGGCTAGACAAAGTTAGAGGATAAAATACGTATTTACTAAAAGGCCTTCCAGGGATACACCTTGGGGAGTGCAAAAGCCTTGCAGAGGCTACACCCCAGACGGACAATGGTCACAAGTTTTTCAGGCAGATGTAAGTTTGGTCTATTTACATATCAGGGGTTAATTCTCCACTTACAGCATCAGATAATGAAGTCATACTCCCCCAGTTTGCTCCCTCCCGATTCACTTCTGTTTATACTTTTCAGGGCCTAAGGCAGAAGGTGTTCTTGGTTCTCAGGCCCAGAAGGATTATTTTGTCTGACCAAAATGTGAAGAGAGTTTACTAACACTCCATATGGAGTTCAGAGTTATACACTAGCGCAGCACAGGATCTGAAAAATATAAAAACTAAAAACTTAAGGCATCAGAGGACGGGGTTGGATTTTGTGGTGGCAGGATCTCTCTTTCCTAGGAAAGAGGAGCCCTTCCAGCACCTGCCAGGGTGCCCTGGCCACGTTATCTGCCTGGCCAGGCTGGGGCTTGGTCTCTCCCTGCCTCTTGAGCTGCTCCCTGTCTGCCTTCTGCCCAGCACTCACTGGGGCAGGAGCTTGGATTAAAACTGAAATATCTGGGATGTCTGTTCTGGTGAACCACACGTGTGGGCAGATACAAGCTCTGTCCTCTTGCAGTCAGTGCTTACACCAGGCTGAAGCACGTTGTGGTGTTGTCTCTCCACATGGATTGCACAGGCAGGACTTTGTTGGCAAGGATGTGCTTATTGTTATCAATAATTCATTTTTAGGGTATGAAAAATGTAAATTTTTCACAAATAGCTATCCTACAAAAGGGATAATAAGCTATTTTATCACTGCTAGGTAGTCTCAGGGGCTATATAACTATTTTGATAGTTGAACTTTTCTCCTGATGTTTTTGCCTATGTCATTAATTTGCGCAGAGAGCTTGTGTACAGGGTTATGCTCTTGTTCATGATGCTCACATTGCTGGATCATTATTATACACTTTTAATGTAATAAGGAAAAATCTTTCAGCCATAAAAGAAAAAAATCTTATGAAGTGAGTTGCCTTCCAGTGAGAAACATGCTGTTGGCAACATATTTAATGTAGCACCTAGAGAGTTTGATAATCACTGTGTGTCTGTGATATTAGCATTCACATTGCTTATGGCATTTGAATCAACAACAGGGAAAAAACTATCTTTTCTCAGACTAAAAGTTTAAAAACTTAGAGTTTTACTTAAAACAATCAAATCGAGACTCTCTTGCTATGTTGCAGCATTCTCTGATGTCTTTGAGCTCCATGTTGGACTTTTAGCTGCTGAAGCAGCATGTGTGACATGTTGTATTTGGATTTATACCACACAGGTAAGTACAGCAAAAGGCCAGATAGATTAACAGATGGAGGAGCAAAGCCTCCAGAGGAGGAGTGCAACCAGTGTATCCTGTAAAGAGGAGAGTGCTGCTTTAACAATCATGGATGCTTCTCTACTGATGTGATGTTAACACAGCCCTTGGCTGTGAAGTCATCAAGAGATCAACCATATCCAGGGTAAGCTACTTTAAATAAAATGAGGATTTGACCCAAGAAACTTTTTTTTTTTTTTTCCCCAGCCCTACTGCGCTGAATTAGGTTGGATTGCTCAGTATTCTTCCTAGCAGCTAATATGGAGTTAGGCTGTAGGTTTGTGCTGAGAAGAGTGTTGATAATTCAGGGGTGTTTGCTGGGCAGTGCTTACACAGAGTCAAGGCCTTTGCTGCTCCTCTCTCCACCTTACCAGTGAGAAGGCTGAGGGTACACAAGGAGGGGACACAGCTGGAACAGCTGATCCCAACTGACCCAAGGGATGTCCCAGGCTACATAGCATCATGCTCAGCATGTAGCCCTGGGGGAAGAAAAATTAGGGGCTGTGAGGTTCAGAGCAATGGTGTTTGTCTTCTCTAATCACCATTTCACATTGGAGCCCTGCTTTTCTGGGGATGGATGAACACCTGCCTGACCACAGGAAGTGGGTAATGAATACTTTGTTTGCTTTGATCTTGTGAAGCTTTTGTTTGACCCATTAAACTATTTTTATTTCAACACAAGTATTTTCTTTTACCCTTCTGATTCTCTCCCTGTCCCACTAAGGAGGATTGTGAGCAGCTGTGTGGCGCTGAGCTCCTGGCTGGTGTTAAACCATGAGACCTGTTAATGTGGAAGTTGAAGCACATTTTATTTTAGTTTGAAGCTAAAATCCAGCTTCACATCCTAAAGGGTTCTTCCATCACATTGCATTTGCCAGCAGAACCTGACTTGAAGGTTAGTGTGAAGAGAGTGGTGAGCACCATACACCCAACAACTTGGAGTAATGACATGTGACTTCAGCTTGTGCTTCACTTTAGGGGATGACTAATGAGTCTTTGTCTTATAGAAGACATTAAAATACAATTACATTATGTTAGATCAGGTCTCACAACTGCTAAATTACAGAGTGGTAGGCAGTGGATTTTCTGCAGTGGATTCCAGTCAAACTCCTCCTGACACAAATGTATGTGATAATTCACCGCGTGGACAGAAATGTATGCACTGTTTTATTTTACAAGGCAGATTTTTCTTATGTTTTTACAGGTTTTTCTAGCTCTGGTAATGTCTCTAATGAAATTCCAGTCCAGTAGTTGACTCATTAAGCTTTCCCTCAATCCATCACTGTAAAACTGATTACCAAGATGTTGTCTTTTGGTGTTATCAATCTTGAGTGACTTTTTTGGAGATTGATGCACATCCGTTCTTATGACTGGCTCAGATGATATCTGCTATTTATCTTGATCTCCTTTTATTTAGTGTTTTAACTTAGAAGGTTATACTGCCTTTCTTGATTGAATTTTAATGATGAGGTCTTGACTATAAGACAGACCTTCCACAGCTTTCAGACACATTTTACAAAATAGTGTCCTCAGGCTTTCCTTGCTGACACATTTCCAGATTGTCTTTTTCATGCAATCCCAAAGGGGGTTTGCTCCACTCTGTGTGTGCTTCTACTCAGGTGGATGTGCTGCAGTGCTACAGTCAGCTACAAAGAAAATTTGGGACAGAAAATTACTCCACAGTATAAAACAATTATTTGCCAGCTTCCCTGTGGTTGTTAAGGGGTCTGCAAGGGGCAAATTCAAGTTAAAAGGAAAGTAGAAAAAGCAGGACATGGTTCTGTCATCAATATAATTGTAAATAGACCAACGTGTCAGTGAAATGCCAGGTCAGTGGTGGCCAGTAAAGTCATGCTCTGGTTAAGTACAGACAAAACCAAGCAAAGAAAAGTGAGGAGAAAGAGAAATAAGGGAGGAAAAAAGCTTTGGAGTAGTATAGGCAGCAGCATCAGACTCTGGTGATGGGATAGTTTAGGGCACAGCTGAAGCCAGACTAGCTGGGGAATGTTTGAGAATGGTCTCTGAAAACCTGTTGAGGGGCAGGACAGAAAAGCTTGGCATTAAGGGATGGAAGTGGCTTGTCCCTTAGTGTATTTATTCTTCGCCATGTGTATCTGACCCGTGACACATCCCTTTTAAGTCCATTCATTTTTAGAACCGATACCTCTTGTATTTGAAAGGACTGTAATCCAGTCTCTGTGTTACAGGACATAATGAAAGTTTTCTAATTGGAATAATTAAAACTTTAAATTTACCTTCCCCTCCCCCCCCCCTTATTTTTTTTTCCTTGCACCTTGGGTAGTTTTTAAAAGGATGATGCTATGGACTCCAGTTCTGGAAAAAAGCTGCCAGTCTCTTTCAGGAGAAACATACTGATGCAATCCTGGTGCTGCCTAGTTCCTGCTGTTATGGGGTCAGGCAGCTGCCTTTGGTGCAGGGGAGCTGTGCCTAGCATACAGCAATCTTGGGAGGTGGTATTTTTGTGTGCATCATTTATTCTCTTGCTGGGGTTTCCTGTTCATCCCTAGGGAGTCAAACTACTCCAGGGAGGGCTTGGGAAGTGGTCGCTGCTTGTTTGTGCTATAGGGCACCATGAGGCTTGTATCTTCATAAATGGACCCTCCTGCATTTACTCAGGCTCATTGCAGAGCTCTTACAATGGGCAGAAAATGAGGTGTGTTTAGGTCAGTATTTGACAATTTAAAGCATGTGCCCATATTTGCCCCCTGCCCCCCACTGGACACAGCTACACGCGCAGTCATTTGTAACTTGCTTTTATGGTGCTGTATTCAGAGCTTCTGCCTGTTCCCAGCTGTACTTCAGTATCCAACAGGGACTGTAAATCAGATGATGCATTTTAATGTAGCATAATAGATTTCTGGTGAAGAAAGAGCTTTCTTCTCTGTGCCTCCTTGGTGGAATTATTTGCATTTCTTCACCGTGTCTGCATGTGTGCCAGTAGTTCTGGAGATTAACCTTAATCTCTGATTGAAAGCAAAGCAAAGTGACATTAGCTTGTAAAATGGATTCTGTGAGAGATACATTTAATGATTTTCTTTTTTTTCCCCTTCAGTAGTCAAAGGTAAACTGCTGCTGGCAATGTTATGGGACCCGGATTTCCTTCTTTTTTCCTTTTTTTTCCTTCCCTCTTAAAGGCTCTACCATTCAAACCATGAAGTTTTCGAGAGCTTTTGGATCTAATTCACAGATGGTGTGTACTTCCCAAGTGCATCCTTTATGATAAGGAATCAGTTGTTTGAAAGTATTTTCTCAATAAGCAGGTTCAATTGATTCTCTGTGGCTGCCGCCTGAGCTGAGAAACTACTTCTTGTTGGAGAAGAGAAAGAAGAAAACATGTACCAGAGAAGCTGGGAACTTTGTGACATCTGTTTGTCCAGAGATAGTAAGTTTCTTGGAGAGCATCATATCTTGCCAGGTCACGCAATTGTGTATCTCTTTTGGGTGTTTCATAAGTTCTAAATGTGTCTTTAGCTCTCAAATCAAGACTTATATGATTTTTCCTACTTTTTCTTCTTTCAATTGCTGTGTGGGTAGATGTACAGCATCTTGCCCCCTCTTAGTCTCCCTCCTTGGGGATGACTCCATCAGACCTCTGGGACAAACTTCAATTGTGCTATAATGTTTAATTCCAGAACATTAAAACCAGCCTCTGTATCACACAAACTATACTCTGTTCTCATGATGGTCATCCCTGCAGGGCAGCTGGAGCACTAGATCTCAGCTCCTGGTTTTACAATGCCATGAGAGCAGGAGATAGATCTGATGGGGGAGATGGAGATGTGCTCCAAAGCAGACCCTCAGTGGGCAGGCAGTCACTCTGCAATGAGCTACCACAAAATGCTAATTCCAGTGGAAGTTATTTTTTTCATAACTCTGCTGAAGAAATAAAGCTTAAGGCAATGCTTAATCTGTCAAATACTTACTGGAGGACTGTTAGTTCATGTTTCTGTTATACTCTGCCCGTGCCCAGCTGTCATTGTAGGACACAAAAGAAAGATGAGAGACTCCAAATATTTCAGAAGGCAAAGAGCACAGAAAAGACCTTATTGTCTAATTCTTACTACCTTTTATAAGGTGTTTCAATACAGACTTAACATGATTGGTGAATAGGAACGACACCATTCTAATCCCATTGGTTAAACTAGAGAAACAGCAAAACAGCATCTGGGGAAAGATTGTTTTGCGAAAGGATAGTTGTTTGCCAAGATTGTTTTGAGAAGAAGCCTTCCCGAGAAATTCTCCCTTGGGAAAAATTCAGCAGCTGCCAGCAGGCTAAAATCTCTCAGACCCAAGATTATCAGGCCCACACCCAGCTACTGGCAAAAGGCATCTACTCAAGCAGAGGTGGGGATGGGATGTTGTCACCAGGGCCTTCCATTTCTGCTGTGTGTTACCAAAGCACTAAAGGGGAGTGTTTTGCAGGTTTTAGTGTAAATGAAAGGCCCTACTAAATTGTCTCAGTAACAGGATTATCCCTGGCCAGCCAGGAGCTCTTTCTCCTTGGAGGATATTGGCAATGCTTTGTCCCAAGATGCAGCTCAGCCAAAAAAATCTACTGAAACAATTTGAGGAAAACTGGTTTCAGTTGCCTGATGATACTGACCCCATTGTTGGGTAAATGCTTTTGGTGGCTGGAGTTGGTAGGTTTGTGCTCTGGTTTTGTTTACAGTGCTGTCTTTTTGGGATGGTTCTGTTGACATCTGCAGCTCAGACTGCAGTATACACTAGTACGGTGGAATTGTCCTCTTACACTGTGGTCTCCATATCTTGCTTTTCCAGCTGTTTTTCAGAGGGCAGCTGTTTCTCCTTGGCTTGCAACAACATTCAGAGTATGCAGAAATTCCATCTTTAAATTTTGCAGTCAGTCTAGTATCTGTATTTTATAATTTCCTCTTTTTATTGTTGCCTACTTCTAAATGTCATTGGAAACAGCCTTTAGTGCCTCTTTCCATAGCCTATTCTTATAAAGATCTCCCATTAAATTTTGTGTCAGTTCAAGAGGAGGGAGGAATGTGGCCTTACCTTAGCCATGTGCTATAAATGTTTGTTATGTGCCCGCTGCAGTTCACCTCCTTGGCCAGCCTGTGCATTCCTTGGCTTTGTAGTTACTTAAATAAATGTGGTTTGGGGACCTTGTGCTGCCCCATGTCTGTTACTGTCATGGTGAATTACACTGGCTGCTGGTACATGCCCAATGACAGCCTCTGACAGCCATCCTGGAGGTACCATTTGTCAGAGGCTGTGGTGATGTGTCTCAGGAAAGGGCCTGGCACTTGACAGAGCAGTTGTGTCTCTCTCTCTCCCCAGCACAAATGTTTGGACCCCCAGAGCTGTCTTTAGCAGACTCTGGCAGTGCCAGCTCCTGCCTGTTTTGGGGGATGTCTTCACTGCTGGAATAAACATTTTTTCACAGCATTCCTTTTAAGGATCTTCAGCTTTTTAAGGCAAAATCTTATTTTCTAAAGTTTGAATAATGAATTCACTGCTTTGGTTGTACTACCCCACTGTTGCCTTCCATACTGTCTTCAATTCTCTCCCCCCCCTTTTTTTTTTCCTCTTTCCCCTTCCCCTGCCTCCCTTTTAATTCCACTCTATCTAAAGGAGTTCAGTGAAAAATTTGTATCAGCTGTTTAATATTGCTTATAAGCTGACAGCATTAGGAAGCTCCTTCTCCCCTACTCACCCCAATACTTTCAGGAGCCCCTGCAGCCATGGTGCAGTGTTGCCTCTGTGCTGCAGAGGTGGTCCAACCCCCATGAGCACAATCTGAGCTTCTTTCTGCTCAGTGTCTGGGTGCATCAAGTATTGTGGTTTATTAGACACCATTATGTGCAGAGAAACTTCAAGTGCTCCAACTTTCCCTGGACTCGCAGTTTTGAGAGCATTCTTGAAACTTTCCATGTGGGTCAGTTTGATCTTGAAGGAGAGAGATGAATGCTGTTCATCTGGGCTTATTTCCCCTAATGAATGGTTCATTGATCCACCCTGGAAACAGTCAGCCTTGTTGACTACAGGGAGCAGAGTACAGATGGGAGCTGTGTTTCCCTTTCTCTGTGAGCCGAATGGCATTGATTTCCTTAGAACCAGTACATTTTCATTGGGCTCATTTTATTTCTCAGATTTTTGCCATTCACAGTGTTTATGAAAGGAAGATATTAATGGCCCTTACTAAATAGTGCAGAGAAGAACTGGGAATGCTTCCCAGGGATTTGGTCTGATCCTTACTTTCTTGCATTATCCTTGGGCTTTTGCATGGATTGTGCTGGTAGCTGGGAATGGGTGTCACTCACAGAGCCTGACTGCAGGGCTCCCACCTCCCTCTGTGTCACCTCCTCTGCTCCTGTGTGTGCTGGAGGTGGGGAAGGGCTTCAGGGGACAGAAATACATTAATTTCCCCCCTATAGGCACAGTGCAGACAGCAATGTTTGGGCTGTTGACATGAATGGTCCCAGAGGGGATCCCAAGGCAGTGCTGCCTTTGCCTGCTCTGATGCTGCACTCTGCAATGCCTGAAGCTGCAAGGCTGACATCAAAAGGTGCCTCTTTTCCCAGCAAGAGTGGAGAGGCTGCCTGGGACCTGTCCTGTCCTGCATGGAGCTCTGTACTGTCTGAAGGGGCAGGAAACCCTCAAGTTGCAGAGAAAGCAGGGGCTGGCCAGGGTCTCTCTATGGAGTGTTTAATACCAAAGCCTGCTGGTCTGAATACCAGTGGTTGTACATGTCCAAGTCCTGTTTGAGACCCCAGCTCTGGTCAGAAAAGCTGAGGAAAGCAGAACAGACCCCAACAAGGTAATGCCTGTGTCCATGGGCTGGGAACAGGAGGCCTGTCTGGCTGCTGCACACACGTGGCTGCTGTAGAGCACACAAGCCCTTGGTCCTATACCATGGGAATCCCTGTTTGCCTCAGTTTCTTTCCTATAGCATTTTGCTCACCATCTGAGAGCAGCAGCTTTCCTTAGCAGCTCTTCTCCCTCCCACCTCTTGCACCCATCAGCCCCAGAGTGAAGCCAGCACCTCGTATGGCACCCAGGGCATGGGGCATGCTGCCATGGCAGGGTGAGATGTCAGTGACCACTGCTTGGATCCATCCCCTCTGCCCTCAGGCTTTTCAGCCAAGCAGAGGCTTAAATCAGAAAAGAAAACAAATCTGTCAGAGAACTTGGTATTTGTGTTGTTTCCCTGAAGGCAGAGTGCCATAGCAGGCAGCTGGGTAGCGGTGGTTGCTTTGGAGAGCTGGACAGGGGCTGTTTCTCTTGTAGGGGTCTGGATTTTATCATGTGCTTCTTATTCTGCAGGTTTCCTAGTCTAGATGTATTTACTACGTGGTTTCTTGGCTAATTATTTCTAGCATGGCACTGATTGAGCTGTTAATAAAGTGTGAAGGTGCCTTGCAGGCACTTTTTGAGTCTTAAAGAAATGATCTACATCTAAATTGCAAATAGTAAAATTTCCTTACCCACCAATATTAAGGTGATAGCATCTCCACTATTGTAAAATTAATCAAACTTCTCCTGGTGACAGAAATGTTAATTTAAATTTTTCGTCACAATTACATAGAGAGTTATTGCACCCTCTGACTTGTAATTAATTTCTCTTTCTTTTCATCACTGTGTTACAGCCCTTTGTAATAGTGATAAATGGAGTATCTACCTGACCTTTTTTTTCTTATATAATATAAATTGCTTTTAGGTTTAAATAAAAATAGTTCTGGTTAATTGGTGCTTTTCCATAAATATGATGATAGGAGAGAATAGCTTGGGTTGTTTCAAATAAGCATCTCTGCAGTTGGTATGAGATGCAGCAAGAGATGAGATCTGGAGTAGCAGGGACCAAATACAATGTTAAACACTGTCCCCATGTTACGTGTTGTCCCAGTGGAACCACATGTGCAGGAAACAGACAACGAGGAGAGATTTGCTGCTGCTGAGGAAGGATTGAAAATAGGATTGGCAGAGGATAGTGGTGCATCAAACCACTGGTATGAGCAAGAACTGGGAGAGGTTGAGGGATAATTGTCATGAGAAGAAAATTAATGGGTTAACAGTCAAATGTCTTAGGTATGTCAGCACCAGGCATACAAAGGAGGAACTTCAGGTCTTGTGTGTAATCAATATTACAATTTAAAAGGTGTAGCAGAGACTTAGTAGAAAATGCCTGTGGATAGAGTCCTGACAGAAGAGTTACAACTCATTCAGGAAGCACCTGGCCATGGGCAGAGACTCAGACTGAAGTTGTGGTGTGTCTGCTGCAAGGCTCCCGGTGTGGGTGTTTGGAACAGGAATTCTGTCAGGGACAGTCAGCTGTGGACCACCAAAGAGGTGGGGCAAAAGACACTGCTGCTGAGCATCTGGCAGATCAGTTCCCTGGTGGGCTGTGGGCACGGTAAGTAGATGAAGGAGAACTGCAGGGAGCTTTGCAGGGCAGGTGGGTATTGTGTGGAGAGATGGGGAAGATGGACTTGCTTAATGTGAGGTGATGGGACTCAGAGTGGGATGAAGTGGTAGCTTTGAAACTCTGCAAATGACTGCAGCAAGAGAGAAAGTAAGTGAACTATTCCCATATCCTGGTGTGGCTTGGAAAAGGGATGCTGACTATTCAAATGGATTTGTTTGAGGCTTATCCAGGGATATGGTAAACTGTTTTAGTAAAATCACCTGGGGATCATATGTCACAAGTGACTGTGAATCCAGCAGTTGATAGCATTAATCCCTAATTACAGGCTATCTCATCTGAATTACTCCATGACATTCAGTGATCTGTGTTACAGGGGAGAATAGAATAAATTATGAGAATACTGCCTCAGGCTGTACAACCTCATAGATCAGTAAATATCAGATTTTGTGTATATCTTTGATAAGCATCCACTTTTTTGATGCTGGTTTGAAACACGTTTCCTTTATGGTTAAGTTTCCCACCTATAAAATTTGTGTGCCTGAGCTGTGGTCTCTGGGTTTCACACAGGCAAGCCTCCTGTTAGAGGCATTTGGCCACCAACCAATTTGCCAGGCAAACTACATTTTTCACTCAAATGTAGTTAATGAACCAAACGAAATGAAATGCTTGTTACGCGTTGATTTAAACAATGTGGTCTAATGACAATGTTCTCTCCTTTCTGCCCACTCTCAATTACAATTCCACTTTATTTCAACTAGGCAAAAAGAAAACGAGCTTTTTAAACAAGGCTCAGGAACATGTCTATTAGCAGGAGGGAAGCAAGGGGGGGGACCATTTAGCTGGAGATTTTTACTTTGAAATTTCCTGACAAAAATTAATTAGAAGAATCATGTAATTACAATAAATGTGTCTCATTGGTCCCTAGTGGCTTGTTTCTAAACACTGAAGGATTATTTAGGCATTCATGACAGCAACAAAAAGTAACAAATAAATGTAATGGGTTCTTTTTATATACAATAAAAATGACATAGACTAGCTGCATGTTTTACTAATTTTGCTACAGGATCTTAAAGAGGTGGGATGTTGTGCAATTGCTTTAATTTTTGTTGTGGGTGCAGAGGTTGAATTTGGGATGAGATGCTGACTGGTGTTCCTGCTGGTGTCCCTCAAGATACTTGGGAAGAGGGGTACCCCAGCACCCAGAAATGTGGATATCTCCACTTGCTATGTTGCCCAAATTGCATGTTCCTCCCATGAAATGGAAGGTGTAAATATTCCCTGCAACTGAAGCTGAGCTCAGTGACTGTTGTGGGACACAGTGGCTTGATTTTCATCATGCCTGTGATGAACTCTCTGTTACTGGTGAAAATGGGTAATCCCTTCCTGGGGCACTTTTACCCCAAAGCTCAGCGAGGCAGGAGTGGTGTACCTGTGGAGTTGGAGAACACTGGGTAAATCCATCTCCACTGCTTTTCTTTGTTTGTTATGGGGCTTGCATCTGCAGAAACCTGAGAATTGTGATGTGATTTAGCCTTATAAGTGCCTTGGGTTCAGGTCTTTTCTCTTATTCTTGTTTCACTGTGTTTCCAGGATAAATGAAGCCTGAAGGGAAAATCTCACTAATATATCGTGCAAGTTTAACCAGTTATAAACATATAGATGAGGTGGACATGTATCACCTTAATACCCCCCCCCGCCCCCAAATTATTTTGCTTACAGGGCAGAGATCTCTAGTCTGTCCTGTTCTATCCTACTGAACATCTACAGCTTTGTCAGATAAGTATGTGACTTTATCCTTGCTTGGATTCATCAAGTAGAGGGTTGAGCTGTGTGGAAAGACTCATGATCTGGACATGCCTCCTCTTTTTTCATTTTCTGTAGAAGAACAACCCCTACAGCAAAGGTGGCCTGGCTTTGGGATGTTGGGTAGGTGAGGTGAATCCCACCATCTAAGAGGGTTTGGATCTTAAAGGTTGTGCACAAGAGCCATTGGTGGAGACATATGAACACTGTAAATCTTTTTACTGCAGGTACCAACCATAAAGAGAAGTGATCTTCAAATGACATCATCAACACAAAGGGCACTAGGAGAAGCTCCAGTTTATGACACAGTAAATCATCAGGCAGTCTAGCAACGAACATTGAGCCTGGACAGTTTTGCAAAGTGAGTTCCCATATAGAATGGTATTGTGCATTGAAATGTGGGCTCCAAACCTGCTTAGCTAGTACCACTTAAGCTGCTTTAGTGAGACCATTTTAGATTTCCACAGTCGACCAATCTTCCCAAATTGCTCAGTGTCTAACATAATCCCAGATGTATTTACCATACTTCATTGTATTTATAGAGGTGACTAGGCCATGAAGACATGGCTTATTTCCAGGGACAAGAAGTCCAGGCTCTTCAGTGTATTTTCCTCTAAAAGCAATGCTGTGGTGCTCTTGGAGTGTGTGGTGAACACATTTGTCTTTGCTCAGTGACGATGGTTGATCATTAGCAAAATGTATTTGAGTATTTATGGCTACAGGCGTATTGACCTTAATGCTCCACACAGCAGTGATGGGACCACAGCCAGCCACCATGGGGGAGGTGCCATGTTCCTGTGCACAGCTCTTCCTGAGCAGAGAAAATGCCTCCAAGGCATGGCAGCTGGGAAGGGCAGTAAATAAGAGGAGCAAGTCTTTGGTTCAAGTGTGATAAACTGGCTGCTACAGCCCTGTTCCTTTTCCTCTCCACTGGTTCTTGCCCTCACTTAGCACACAGGCTGTTAAACCACAGGCTCCTCTGGGGCTCTTCTGCAGAGCTGCCCTGCAGTAAAGGGATTACACTAATCGGTACCAGTGTGAGGATGTGCCCCATGGACATGTCTGCTGGTGATGCTGCCAGAACTTGTGCTTGAGGGGTGTTCTGCTCCAGCAGAACTGTAGCTTTGTCATGTCACTACCACTGGATGTACATCTGCATATTCCTTTATTCTCGGAAGTGCCTGGAGTTATGTTTGCAAAACAAATATATGATGTCCCTAAGCATAATTTATATTTTGCTATAGGTTTAGTGTGATTCCTGGCCAGGCAAAAGGCAGGGTTTTCTGCTGAGCAACATGACAGTCTTGTGACATAATGAATTACACACAGCTGGTTTTTCTCTGGCTCAGGAATTTTGTTTCATTATTACTGTATCTGCGCAGTTTCTTAATATTCTTGAATCTGGACTCTGCTTACAGGCATATTGGATTATTCATACACTAGAGTGAAATAAGATATGGAGAGGAGCATAGAATGTGCTTTATTCGTCTGTAACTGCATAAGTAATGGTGTATAAAGACTCAGGAGCAGCTATTTAGATGCAATACTTAGATGCAATACTTGACATTGCATCTCTTCTGCTTTCTCATTCATCACTATCATTTGTAAGTTTCCTCTCCTAGCACTGCTTCTCTTCTTCACTGCAGTTTCCTGAAGTTTTTTCTAAGCTAACAGCCTTTTACACAGTTGACAGCAGTAATTAAATAAAATAGACTTCAAGGGGATGGCTGACGTGCTGTGTGTTCAGCTGCAGTGTTAACAAGGCTGGGCCTTTGGGATTCGATCTACAACCTCCACAGAGGTTTGTGGGACATACTGAACTCCCACTGACTTTGTAAGAAATTGAGAAGGCATTTAGTATAGGAAAGGGCTTTGGAGAGTGCTTTTCCTGGCCTGCTCTGTGATGAAATGGAAGCTCTTGGAATGGAAGTCTCAGAGGACAGAATACAGTATTTACTCCCCAAGCCAGCCAAGGACACAGGAGTTAGAGGAATACAGGGGACAGATTTAAGATCTCACTCTATGCCTCAGATATCACTGGTTTACTCCTAAGTAGAATGTTAGTCTTATGGAAAAAAGGCTGAGCTGAAAGCCTTGCTTACCTGTGGCAAAGTAGGGATGTATGATGGATGATATTAAATACCTTGTCAGAAAGTGTAAGTTGGTCTATTTTGTTAGTGTATTGGTAATGATCACTTCTGACTCTTCTTAATAAAGAGCAGAAGGAGAAATGACTTAACTCCTTGGGTGCTTCCACTGGTCAATCACATTCCTTAATTGTATGTCCAATTGTATGAAACATCAGTTTCCAATTGCCAATGCTCTTGAATTTTCTAAGCATTATTTTGTGCAAATGCATGTTGCTCTACCTTAATGTTTTACTGCATCTTCAGCAGCAGTTACTAGAAACTCCCTTTTGTGATTTGTTAGTACTTCTGTCCATCTTGAGTGAAATATATCTTAATAAAAATACTGTGCAGTTTACTACCAAATCCAATGTGCCTATGGGTTTCCATTTAAGTAACAGGGAATGCCCAGCTTGGCTGTACAGGTGGAACACTTGACTCTCTGTTATGGGCTCAGTCTGTGTTAGGTTTCTTTGGAGAGCAGTGTTGTGATTTAATAGCTGGTTTGCAGTTCCATGAATTACATCCAGGGAATTGTTCAAGAGGGATGAACACCATGTTCAACACAATGGGTTACTTGGGCTAACTCAAGCCACTCTCTTGAGCACACTGGATCAATTTCCTAATGGATCAAAGTGGGTGTATTTTGGAAAACTGCTAGCACACATGTATGTACACTGCCACGCTGCATCACATAGACAAAACCAATTCTAAATTCTTTTCTATTTTAGTCTGTTCATGTTTCATCTTTGAGACTTTCGAAGTTGAATGAAGCACTGGAGATTGTGCTAAATGGAGTGACCTGGGACTGGTGAGGGAGTGATCCAAATGTTCACTTCCTATCTTTTCAGTGTTGTGAAGTTTAAACTGTGGGGACAGGGAATACTGGTGAAACAAAGTCCATAGCTTGAATTGCAAATTTTGCTGCCCTGTAGCCAGGTGACAATACCAAGCAATGGAAATGCCTGCAGTTAGATGTCTGGATATTTACCCTATGCCCTTCTTCTTTAGGATCTTTTTCCTCCACTTGATTCCTCAAGTTGGAGAAAAGCCATAGCACAAATCCTTAGTTTGCTATCAAATTAACCTAAAGTAAAACCTCTCCTTCCTGCATAAAATTTGGCAATTTTTTCATCCCTTTACTAAGTGCATCTTGGTTGTGTAAGCTCAAACTGCAGCTGAGTCCTGTGGACACCCTGATGTGTAGAGATGGAGCAGAGACAAAACCTGTGGAGTGACATTGCTTTTACGTGTTTGTCCATTTAAGTGCACAAGGATCTGGTGGGTGTTTTGTGCCCCAAAGAAATGTAAAATGTTGATATTACAGCACCTCAGTTAAACATAAATTCATCATTTTTTTTTCTCAGCTTTTGGTACTGCATAGTTTCCATTTTTTGTGGGTTTTTTTGAATATACATAACTTGCTGAATTAATGTGAAGAATTTTTTTGTTTCTACTACTGGGATCTTTTTTGCCAGGTGAAAGAGGGGCTTGTTAATGAGTGTGATATAAAGTTAAAATTGTTTATGTTTGTGACCAAAACTTGCAGTTTTATGTGTAAAATGGTTTGTGAGAATGAGTGTGGGTCTTAGCCAAGTATGCTGCTCCCCTGTTCAGCTTCGTGGTGTTGCACAGACCCCTCATTGACTACTTGACATCAAAGAGAGGAGAAGCCATTAAAGGGTGCCCAGTCTCCAGCTATTTTGGGAAGATAGCTCTCAAAGTCTATTCCTCTCAAGAGCCAAGTATCAAAGGAAGTTGATAAAGTTGCTGGCGAACGCTTTCTAGTCTTTTACTGTAATCATTGAAATGGGGGATACAAAGGAAGTGACATATCAGGGGCACTAATGTTTCAAATGAAGTCTGGGGATGGAAGTGTCCTGGGTTGATTTCTGTACGGCTTCAGGAGTGCTGAGTGAAACTGGCTTACACATTTGATATGGCATGCTACTCTTTTTTCCTTATTATTATTATTTTGCATAACTAGTTTCGTTGACAGCAGACTGGTTTTGCTCCTTTGATCTCTGCTCGCTTTGACTGTATTTTCAATAACTACTTAGTATAAAAATAAAATGTGCAGGCCGCATCAAATAAACTAATTAAAGATTAGAATGAAAAAGTGTCAAAATCCGAGACCTCGCTGAGGCAGATTAGTCACTGCATATGAGACACAATCGAATAACTAATGGGTTGCTGTAGTAACGAGGGAATCGATACCCCTCGGCTGGTTGGGGAGTTGACAGTAATTTCTGCTGGGTCATAGATTCTGGAAAATGAAGTGCCACCTACTACAGCACAAGTAATCTCTGTGGACTTTTTGACAACAGAGCATCCTACAAAGTTTATATCAAAGAAAATGTTAATCCCTCAAGTCTGCTTGTTTACCTCTGCAGGGCTTATCTGATACTGTTACAGACACAGACAATTAAGTTTAGCCTCCTGTGTGGGTTCTTGATGGGTTAGCTCTACAAACAAGCTTTTGGTTTTGCTTCCTTAAGTGATGGGTTCGTAGGACATGGCAGTACCAGGATGCTGGACTGTGGGAAGGGGAACCTGGAACAGTCAGTCTGCTGTGCCAAATCAGCTCCTCTTACTTGAGGAAAACTCCTACTGAAGTCAAGAGAAGTTCAGCTTAAATGGAGAGGAGGAAGTGCACTTGGGTATACTTATAGCGTGGTTTGTAACCCAGCTTTGTAAAGCCAGGTTTGCTGTAGGCTGCATGTTATTTGTGCCTTGGAACCCAGAATTTCCAAGATCGTTGTTTTCTCTGAATTGATTGCAAACCCTGTGGAATGGGATCACTCGTGTGTCTGGGCAGCACCTAGAGCCGTGTCAGCTGTGTACCCTGACTGTTGATGGGTGGCAAAATTGGACTCTGTGGTGGGACAGGCAGCGCAGCTCTCCATCCAGGAGTGGGAGCTGCAACTACCCAGTGCAAGGACTTGAGACGGAAACCAGCAAGCAGAGAGGACTCCAGCAGGATTTCCCAGCTGCAGATGGGGAGAGAGAGTCCTGTGAAGCACAAGGAGTCAATGTTAGCCAGAGAGCTACAGTGGGGTAATAACTCCTTCTTCCAAACGTCCGGGGGGATATTAGTGCTGGAGGGAAAGTAGGCCACTCCCTAATGAGGGGAGTGGTGGTGTTAATTACGTCTGGAAATGGCCTGAGATCCTGAGCTCATGAAATTCATCTTCAGCACAAAACGATCAGGAAAGTAAGATCAGGCAATTAGGAAAGGGGGGCACGGGGTGGGAGAGGGCTGTGTAAAAACAGCCTGGATAATTAAGAGTAGACAAGGAACCATCTAAGTACTGGCAAGCAGTGCAAAGAGAGGCTCCTGCCTTTGCTTAGCTCTGCTTCCCTGCTCTCACGGGAGCGGGGCCGGGAGCAGCTGCTGGCAGAGGGTGGGCAGGATGCTCCCAGCTCTGGTGCTGGGCGGCCGGGACGCCTCTCAATCCTCGGACCTCGCTCCTGGCTGTGCCGGTGCCACCCCTGTGCTCAAAAACCCTGGGGAAATGGGGGCTGGGGGTGCAAGAGGGGCACTGCGATGGAGCAATTACAGCTACACGGGGTCAGTGCGGAACAAACGCCGGCCTGACTCCTCCAGGCGGGCTGTGCTGTGGAAAGGGCAGAGCTGTTCTCTCTCCCTGCAGCCTCCTGCTGTGGTATCGGCTGTGAGGGTGGGTGCCTGTGTTCGGCACAGGGTGGGAATGGGGAGCTGCTCGCCCTTCGCCTGCTCCCAGTTTATGGGACCAAGGTGTCGTGGGGAAAAGCCCGGTGCTCACGCTGATATTCAGCCACAGCTCTGCAGCTGCTGCTGGAGTTCGTGCTGGTTAGTACGTAATGTTGGTGAACAATAATACCTGACCCAGTAGAACAAGAACTCTTTTATCAAACACATTTAAAGAAAAATGACAGTCCGTGTAGCATGTAATAGAATGGAAGATAAATCACAAAATGGGGAAAAACAATTGTTACTCCTGCTGGTATGCGTTCCTGTTCAGAAGGTCCATAAGTTACATTTTTGATGACATAAATTTAATGAAGTTCTCTGGAAATGCTGACCAGAAGTCAATATACAACTCAGTCCCAAGAAGTTTCCTTACAATACCTTTGTTTGTTTTAGGTAATAGATCTGTTCATGTGTATCTCTCCTTTTAAGTGCTGTGATTTGATACCGTGATGAAATTACATTATGGAGCTCGACTAAAATGGCATTATCAGAAATGTCACACCCTGACAAATTAGCAGTGGTGATGTTTGCCCTCTGGTTACAAAACCTTGTTCCTTTTGTCTTTTGCTATAACTTATAATAACAAAGCCTGTGATGTAAATGTCTTCAGGATATGTTTCCAGTAGCAAAGTGAAACGCATTTCAGTGGGGACATGGGGGGAGGAACAGACTTTAAAATTCAAGACAAAGAATTTTTTGCCTTGAGCATTCCAGCTGCAGCTGCTTTGATACCCACGTAGTATCTGGTTATGTAATCCAAAAATCTTTAAAATGGACAAACAAAACAAAAAAATCCCCCCAGAAATATTACTAATTTCTCTGGAGATTGATTTATGATGGAGAGGTTGAGGATTTCAAATGAGTGAGGTGCTTTTTGTATTTACAGCTGTAGAGCCTGGGATCAAGCAAGAAAATGGAATGAGGGTTTGGATTTTTTTTTAAACTGAGAAGAAAAATTCACAGGCCTTACTCCAAAGCCAGTGCAAAGACCTCCATTAGGTCCTATGTTTTTCCTTCAACAGGGCATAGGAAGAATTGCAAATTTTAAAAGAAATTTTAAAAAAACCCTCAGGCCTCAAAGCCATGGCTGATCCCAGCTCTGTTTGTGTTGTAGCAGGTCAAGGGGGAAGCTCCAGTCTCTGGCTCACGAAGGGAGGCAGATTCCAGAGACCCTGTCCCCAAACCTCTGCCAGTGACAGCAGGGCAGGAATCTTCTCGCTCAAAAGTCCTCCTGGCTCCAGTTCTCTTGCCCTTGTTGGGCTGCTCTGTGCAGGTGGGAGATGATCTTGATAGGAACTTCTCGTCCCTTTGCCACTGGCCAGTCCTTTGCCAGTGGCAGTGTTCCCAAAGGAGTCAGGAAAGGGTCACGGGCTCGCCTGGGTGTACCGGGCTTTGGGCAGGGACCTGCCTGCTGGGAGGTGCAGTGCAGGCAGGACATGAGAGGACATGAACCCTGCATGTCCCAGAGCAGATGGGAAAAAGAGATGGTGGGATTGGTGAGCATGATGAACTGTGATCAGCACATGCACGAGTTTGTGTGTATTGGCTGTGCAAGCCACCTGTGTAGAAGGGTTTGGGGCTGGGCTTCTCTGCCAGGGGGTTTTGTTCTGCCAGGTCAGCACATTCGTGGTAATAATCTTTGCCATTGCCCTTCCTGGGAATCAAAGAATGAGCTAACTTGTGCTCCTCAGGAGCAGTACCTGCCTTCATTTCAACAAAGGAAACAGAGACAGAGACAGTCTTTGGTTAGATATAACTAAGTGTTGCTTTTTATTTTTAAGATGCCGCAGAGAAAACTTAGAGTGTAGAAGCTTAATCCATAATGGTGACACTTCACTTATCCAGGCAACTGGGAAGTGCTTAAATAGTGAAGCCTGTGGCTTAATTATTTACCTGTGGCTTAATTGGGTGTAATTCTACTGAAGAGTCTGTTTATTTTCCTAAGGAGAGGCTCTAAGATGTCTCTAAATGAAAATGTTACTGGTCTCTACCTGTGTGCCCCTTGACTTCAATAGCACAGAGCTATTTAAACATGCAGAAGCCTATAAAAAACATGTTTTCTGTGGTGCAATCAGCCTATGTTTTCCTCTGATTCTGCAGCTGGGAATGCCTGTTGAGAGGTGAGAAAACCCCTCCCATATTTTTGCACACATTACGCTGCTCAAACCTGGCACGTGAGCTATTGCATGGCAAGAGAGACTCCCCAGAGGGGAGAAAAAACACTGGAACCCCCTGGAACTGTCTGTAGAGTGATCTTACACTGGCACCCTTCATCTGAGCCTAAAGGTCTTAGGATCAAGAGTCTAGGTGGGCTTAGGGAAGCTCATGCTCTTCTCTATACTCCACATGCTTTTCCTCCTCTGCAAATTCCATGTTGGTAATTTTTTCTGTTCCAGAGCTGGGAAGGATACTTTTTGCAGGATCAGATACTCAAAGTTATTCTCATATTAGTGTGTCTGTGGGTATTTGCTGTTTATATTCCAGGCACAAATCTCTGGTGAATAGAGGCAGACCAGGGGCTCTATCCTGGCCACTCATCCTTATTTACTGACCCTTTTGACTTCAGTGTGTTACTCCTGCATGCCTAAGAATGGTTTTCCTTTGTGAGAGGTTAGAGGATTGAATACCAGGGCTTTCCATTTGCATATCCTGGTTAGAGGCTAAACTGTTGCTGGCACCCAAGTGTGTGGAAAATCTCTTCCTACTGTTCTGCCAATGTAAAGTCCTAGGAAAAGATTTTTATCTTGAATATCCATTTAATTCAAACTAAATGTGCTCATGTACATTCTGGCTGGGTTTTCAATTCAGAAGGCTGATTTTTCTTTTCCCCATTCCCCCTCCTTCACACGGAGGCTCATACTAAGAACCTCCTTTTGAATATCTGTAGGCAATTTCCTTATAGTACTTGGACCTCCAAGCTTCCTTGGACTTCTACAAAAACACAAGCTTTATATCAGTGGTTTTTCACTCCAAAATGCATAATTTCTATTAACAACCTTACAAAAGGGCAGTGTATTAATACGTGTGATCCCAATGATAAATGAAGCACAGTTTATGTGAAGTAAAGGCTCTATTTATCCTAGCTCTTTTTTTTCCCAAGTCCCAGCAGGTGTAATGTGAGTAGCTATTGATGACCCTCATAACAAATCAAGACTAAACCTCAGTGCATTCTCACAAAGGTGGACAGCATTGCAGACATTTTTAAAATTGAGGTAACAATAACAGCAACGAGCTCTATTAGTAGTATTTGATAATGCAAAAAATATTAATGTTCACTGAAAGCCAGGTGCCAGCACTGTTTGATTGTTTACCAACACAGTCATAAAGAAACAGAGTTATTAAAGGATCTGAAATCACTCAGTAATTCAGCTGCTGACGTTGATGGATGGAACTTGGCTGTTCCTCTTTGCTAAAGCTGCTGACTGGATAAATGTTTTATTCATGAAGCCCAGGGCAGGAAGGGATGCCAAAGGTTTGAGAATATTTTAAGAAACTCTTTGAGATGTCAAGCAAGTTAGCAGGTGTTGTTAAGCAAAGGAGCTGAAGTACTACATTTAAACATAACTGAGCTCTCAACATATACAACAACAATACATCAAAAGCCAGGATGCGATTCTTGTCTTGAGCAGTATATGCAATGATGAGTTGGGAATACAAGTCCTTTTATTTCCTGCACCTTTGTACCTTCAGTCATCTCACAGCCTTGTCTCTTTGAGTATTGTTATACCAAAGGGAATTTTCATGCATTGGGCTTCTCTGCCAGGCTTGGAAACAAATAAATATTTAGATACTAAACCCTACAAGGTCACATATTTGTATCAAAGACAAAACAAATTATATGGTGACAACGTCCATGGAAATTGCAGCCAGGAACAAACAGTTTGGGTCAGAATAAGTGGACTCTGCCTGACTGCTCAGTGGGAGAAGTTTTTCAAAAGGATAGTTAACAAAAGGCTATTATCAAAATACAGTGTAATGAGGAATTTCCCTTTATTCTCTTCACCCTGCACCTGCTTTCTCTTTGTCCAAGGGCAATGTCTGCCAGCAGCAAGTCTAGAACTTCTCACCTTTTTGGTGGAGCTTTGCAGCAGTGAAGGACTGGCTTGTGATTTAAGTGATTTTTTTAAATGCCTTGATTTTGTTCTACGAGAATTCAGATCTGGATCCATTGTTGAATTTTGTAAAAAAAATTATTTTAATTCAAAGATGTGTTTTGCATAAAGAATTTTAATGAAGAGATCCTTAGACCCACGATCTCCTGCATGGGCAAGTGTTTGAATATTTCATAATCAATATTAATAACTTCTTTTAAGTTGCTGCAGTCTCATAAGAGCAGAACAGATGAGCTCTTGATGGAACTGAACTGTCAGTCTGAACATTGTGACATTAGGAAATAGCTCCATTTCCAAGTCTAGCTGTGTGAAATGTCCTTTCTTGCCAAGGGAGCAGCAAAATATAGTTTAAATGTGCCTTATTATGACATCTCATGAGTATAAAATTGGGAAGGGTATTAAAAATGAATAATTAAAACTGGAGACTGATAGATAATGGCAAATAAAAAGCAGGTAAGTACTGTGCTCCCACTGCCTTTTTGATTTGCAGAGATTCAGTGCTAAAGACCAAAAGCATATTTCTCGTGGGCCCCAGCTAAAATTCAAATCCAGTAGACTGACAGTGAAAAATACTGTCAAAAAAAAAGCTGTCAAGTTGTATCAAAATAAGTCACTATATTACCTCCCTTTATCTGTCAAAGGCATTGATTATTTTCAATAGAGGAGCCCTCTGACAGTTGTATAAACTGAAAAATCCCGTGTTGGAACATTCTGGTTGACACATGTCACTATTTCTTAAACAGATAAGTCAAATATGTTATTTCTGACTCTGTAGGAGCAAGTGTGTTTATGTAGTATTTTATGAAAGATAAATAATGCAGAAGGAAAGGAACATGCATTAGCACTGCATTTTCTCAGCTGTTTGTATCAGTGGGTTTTTTGTTGCATCTTTCAAAAATGTTCTTTGCATAAAATCACGTGTTCCTTTGGTGGCTGTGATACATTGCAGGGATTTGCTAAGATACCCTGAAGTAATTCAGATAATCAGTGAACCATATTGGTGCTATTCTTGATTGCAGCTGTCAGTTTACTGTTGACTGTGCTGAACTTCTGTTTCCCACCAGCCGCATGTCCGTAGCAGTGATTCAGACATTAATGTCCTGCCAAATGCCTGCTTGCATTGCACAGGGACAAACCAAGAAGGGCAAAATAAGGACTGCATCTGGGACTTGCTGCCAGTTTTTGGAGTGAAACTGGGGCTGAGCCTCTTCCCAAACTCCTTCTGTGCCTGTCAGTTTTCAAGTGGTGGATTTGGGCAACCCCGGTTTACAGGTGTTGGCTGTGCAATTCTGCAGGGTGTGTTCAGCAGGAAGGAAAGTCTGTTTTCCAGCTCAGTTCTTATGTTCGGAAATAGGGAACCTTTTTGCAGCTGAAACCTTAGCAAATGGATAATGTTTCCAGCATTGTCCCTTGGGAAGGGTCTGTTGAGTGGCAGAGCCACTGAGACTTGCTAGCACTGTCATGAAGGTCAGAACTGGCTGAGGCAGCAGCAGCCAGAGACAGGCTAATACCCTTGTAGACAGTCTTTATTATTCATTAGCACATATTGTACTTCCTCCTAAATATAATTCAGGCTACACTTGTATCACATTAAGGTAACACTAAATCTTTCTGTAATTTGAAGGAAATACTACTCCCAGCTGTTGTTGCAGAAGTGAACTAAACAAAATCCGAAGAGGTGCTAAAGGAACAACCATAAAACTCCAACTGCACTTGGCACACATCTCCTTTGGTGCTGTTTATCACAAAGTGGTTGGAAGTGAAACTCTACACTTGTGAACATGATGATTTTGTGCTCCTGGCATGTCACACCATGGGAATTACTCTGCCAAAATGAAACAAAGCTCTCAGACCCCTCAGGTACTTGAGCCTTTGCTGCTTATGGGGGAGTAGGGTGACTGATGAACTCGGCAATCAAGTTACAAGCAGGCTGTCGTGAGGGACACACCAGTCTAATAATCTGACTGCTGGTGAAAATGAAGTGCACAGGGACTGAACTTCAAAGACATGTGGGTGCCTAATTCTGTCTTTGTAACAGAAGTGGGGCCCTAAACTCCAGTGATGAGCTGGCCTGTGCAGTGTGGTTCTTCCTGCACCAACTCAACCTGAGTGAACGCCAGCATTTAAACAGCTTCTGTGTTGCAAGCTTATCCTAAGAGCTGTAAGCTCTTGTCATTTTGGTTTGCATTTTTACAGCATTTAGTGGGATAAGGTCCTTACCCATGTGGCTGCTCGGGAGCTGTCAAGATGAATTACTATTAATGGTAACAATCATAAAAATAAACAAGTGTAAATAGGGATAGCGACAGGCTCAGAGTTCTGACAGACCTGGAAAGCTTTGATCTTGTGTTGGTAGAAATCAGGATGTGCTGCCTCCCCAGATGACAGGCTTGGGTGGAGGAAAGAAAAAAGAGCTATAAACATCGCCTGTAAATTGTGCCTCATCGTCCTCCTCGAACTCCCTCTCCCATTAGCTCTGATGATTTACTAAGAGTGTGTGTCTAAGTACCAGCAAAAAACCAACTCTGGAATTAACCCCAGCAAACTTACAGTCTCACACCTGACCCCAGAAGTGTGCAGTGCTGATCATCCAAGTGGTAATGGATGGCTTGGTGTAAAGCAGAGGAGAAATGTGCCATTAAAAGGGAAGCAGGGACTGAGCTGCTGAGTGGTGACAGCTGTGACAAGACACAAACCAGTATGGGGTTCTGACAATGTGTTGTGTTCAGAAGATAGAGAGTCAGAGAGAGGAAAAAGAAGAAAAGGGTGTCTGTGCATATGGCCAAAAAGGAATTGCAGCATAAGCCAGAAATTACAGTGTGTGGATGGGCTGCCTATCAGGGGGGGAAGCACCAGCCTCTGGGGGCTGGCACTGGCCAAAAGCCTCCTGGATAAAGGGAAAGTGCTGCAGGAGTCTGGGGGAAGACCTGTCTGGCAGCAGGTGCTACCCATTGCCCGTGGAAATGAAATGAGGATGGGGAAGGAGCCTAATTTACAGGGAAGTGGCAGACTCTAATTTTTGTCTGTCTGTAGAATTGGTTTCTGAGCAAATCAGATTTGTGCTTCTTTCAGACAATTTTGCTAATAAGCCAATGACTCAGAGCCTGCAGCAGATGGGATTATTTAACTGAGGTAGAAACTGTTACTTTTGTCCTAAAAAGAAAGTTGCTATTTGTTTTTCCTTTCTAGAAAACTGATCTCTGGAAAATGTGATGATTTTTCCTTCCCATCAGAAACACAGCTTTTTCAAATAACACACAGCTATGCTTATAGACTCTTATCTAATATGCAGAAATTCTCATTAGAAAAAAGTTACTTTTGACAACTTAGTATGTAATATGCTAGGGAAAATATTTTTAAAATTAATTCTTGTAATTAATAATATCCCATAAACCACTGCCAACAGCCACAGCACTAACTACTGATTTGTGGTGAGCTCTCCAGGTGTCTGAACAGCAAGATGCCTTCCTGCAGGAGGGTGCTGCCAAGAACTTGGGAATATTTCTGTGGTGGGAAGTGGGCTGTCTATCTACTTCCACTTCTTTGGTCACTGAATTGATACCCAAGTGGAGACCAGTGATGAGTGGAATTCCCTGGAGGTGGGTGTTAAGACCAGCACTGTTCAATATTCCTGTTGGCTGTAACTCTCCTACAAAGGCAGGCTGAGAGAGCTGGAGTTGTTCAGCCTGAAGAAGAGAAGGTTTGGGGAAGATTTTATAGCACCTTCCAGTACCCAAAGGGTCTATGAGAGAGTGGAGGGGGACTTGTTACGAGGATGTGTAGTGGTAGGACAAGAGGAAATGCATTTAAACTGGAAGTAGATTTATATTAGACATTAAGAAGAAGTTATTACTGTGAGGGTGGTGAGGCATTGGCACAGGTTGCACAGAGAAACTGAATGCTCCATCCCTGGAGGTGTTCAAGACCAGACTGGATAGGTGAAAGGTGTCCCTGCCCATGGCAAAGGTTTTGGAAGTAGGTGATCTTTAAGCTCCCTTCCAACTCAAACCATTCTATGATAAAATCCTTGGAAAGGGACATCCATCTAGAGGAGAAACTGCTGAAGATTCCCTTCACTTCTCTTCTTCCCTCTGTAGATGTTCAAAAACTTGATTCCCTCTAAAGTAATTCAGCATTTTTATTTTTTTTTTGGACAGAAAACATCCACTCTATAGGAACTTTCTGATGGATGGCAGCGAGCATGAATATATCATTATAAAAAGACATTCTGAATTCAAAAACCGTATGTGGTCTGAATTTCACTGAGGGGTATTTCTTTTCACAGGCTATAGAAGTGTGTGGTACATGGGGTGGTGAAACCTTTCTTGACATTTTTTTGTTTAAATCCCTTTGAAGACTGTCATGTTCACCATTCTTGAAAATTGTGTTACAGCAACCAGAGGAGGAGGGTTTGTTTGGCTTGGTGATGTGCATGTGAATGCACCCTGGGAAGTGACAGAGGCCACTTTACTATTTCCCTCTTTGTAGACTTGTGGTGCAGGTGCAGAAAGTTGAGGTTTGAGATTTGAAAATACTTTAAAAATAAATTAGGTTTTATTTATGTTACGGTTCTTTGTAAATCATACATTCTTTGAAAATCATGTCTCTGTGGTGAGTTTCAGTAATTACAAATACAGACATTTGTATGGCGGGCACCCCTTGAGCCTGTAGTCAGTATTTTATGATAATCTAAAAAACTAAGTAGCAAATTGCTGAAATTTGATCCTCCAAAATTTTATCAAATCTAAGTGTGACTAAGAATTTCCTTTGAATTTACCAAAGCTGTATTAATTAAAATACTGATATTAAAATGCAATGTGAGTAAAAGGAAGTTACTATTAATTGGATGGAACAGTTGATTGTCTAATGGGGTGAGCTTCAAAACAAAAAAAAATATCTCAAAGAGCTCAATGGAGAACATCTGCTGAGGTCTGAGCAGTGATCAGGAAAGCATAAATATAAAATGGCATGACATTAATTTGTTGAATAGAGGACAACTCTGAAAATATGACAGTGTTGTTCTAGAGATGGTGATGTGGCCTCACCTTGAGAAGCATGCCTGGTTTGGTTACCCTAATTAAAAAATGATAGAGCAGGAAATAGAAGAGGTTCAGTGAAGGGCAGCAAACCTAATCAGAAGCATAGAAAATACTTTAGAGGGAAGATTTGCATGCAGCAGAGACTGCAAAGGTTAGGTCTGTTTATTTTAGGCAGAACAATACATGGGAAGTGCCACTGAGAGACAGGCCATAATGGATATAAATGAAACACCAATAACATGGCTTTTCCCTTTCTTGGATAAGAAAGAGAAACGTAAAATTAAATTTGAAGTCAATGCATTGAACAGCTTTGATAGGAAACACTCTTAACCTAAGTTTTAATTAGCCTGTGGGACTCATTGCCACAAGGTAGGATATTGAGACTGACAGATTGGCATCGTTTGTATGATTAGCAATATTATCTCCAGTTGGGTGGGATGCAGCTCCATCCTTTGCACTTTGGGCCGTATGCTACACACAGCTTATCCCTCAGGCATGCTGGTGTACAATTCTCCTTTATGGGATTTTACAGGGCCTTTTGAAGCAGCTGGAACATGTTGGTCTCTAGGCCATTGCCTGACTCCAGCACTTTGAATTCTGTGTTAGTGACAAGGACTGGGTAATAATTCCTGGATAAAAACAACAAAAAAAAAACCTGCAGAAATTTGGATTGTTGTGGTTTCCCCCCACCCCACCTTTTGGACTTCCCTGTGAGTTGACTGTGAGTACATCAGTCACATACCCATGGAAGGTGTCCATTTCCTCATTCTTGATCGATTTATTTTGCTTTCTTTGTCCTCTAAATAGCTTGCATCCCTTACAGTCTTTAATTATTGCGCGTTTTGGACTTTTTCACTCCAAACCAGCTGCCATCAATAAACTGGTCCAATAATTATTTCTCTGGCTTCAGAAAATGGCTATCATGAAGTCAGAGGCTGTAGGAACAGGTGGGCTGCAGAATGCCTGTTTGATTTGGTAAACAGCATTAAAAAATTGGCACTTTGACTTTCTCTCTGTAATAGACCAGTTCTACAGCTTTTGTTAATCACATGCTGCATGTTTTCCAATGTCACAGCATACGTTCTTTGCCATTGCAAGATATTAGTTGCTTTTTTTGTTTTCTTTTGAAAATAAGGAAAGTTAAAAACACACATGAAGTATCCACAGGATGGAAATGCTTCAAATGTACATTGGTGTTTGGTTGGGGAGAGCCCCTTGAGAAAAGGGCAGGGTACAGATGGATGGACAAAGTCAGAGCAGGCTGAGCCTGGGGTACAGCGCCGGCACAGATGCTCTGCTCTGTGCAGTTCCAACTCTGTGCCCAAAAATTGTGCTCTGAGGCACTTTATGCTTGTAGGACAGTTTAGCCTAATGTGGAGCTGGTAACTTGGCACATAGGAGTCCTGCAGTCTGTTCTTGGCTCTGCTCAGGCCTCCTGGGTGAGTTTAGGGAAGTCACTGCGGAAACCTCAGTTCTCTCCAGAATTGGGATTGTGAACCTCCAGTCCCACAAAAGAGCGCTGTGGGCTGCTGGGGAGCAGTGAGACTAAATTTGGGGTGAGCTGGTTCCTGCTCCTCTGGAGAATGGGGCTGTGCATGGGGCCATGTCGGGGTGCAGTCCTCCCCAGCAGCCCCCAGTGCTGTGAGCTTTCCTACCCCTTATGGCATCACAGTGCAGCTTCAGTACCAAATAAAACATCTGGGCTTCTCTGTTCATCTGTTCTTCCTGTAGTCTCAGATTTTCTCCCATGTTACCCTCAACAGTGACATTTGGAAGTGCTGTTTTCCACTGAGGCTCTCTGTAACGAGGTCCTGCAGGAAGGGCTTTGCAAGGCAGTCGATACTGAAAGGCTCGGAGGCGGCCGTGGCTAATGAGAGAAACAGTCCTGTCCTTAAAAAAGATCTAGGGGACTTCAGTTGCCTTGCTATCCTCTCCACACTGCCTGGAGAGCAAACTTCATCCCTGTGGGAGAGGAGGCAGCAGCTGCTCCTCCTGAGAGCACTGTGCAAAATTCATTCTCCACTGCAGGTCACAAAGGAGCAAGTAAATAGATTCTTCTATTATTCTCCCCCAGGAGAGGCTGAGAAGTGGTGAAAGTGCATTTGTTCCTCCTGCCACTGCTTAGCATTAGGGTACATATGTGGGGACCCTATGCTGTGAAGGATAAGGAAGGGGGAGAGAAACTTTTGGGGGGCTTCCCCTGCCCCACAGATGAGAGATTTGCTTCTTCCTAGCACAGCATTATGGTGATTCTTCATCTTAGGGGCAAGCTGGGTGACAAAAGTGGGCCAATACCAGCTTTGTATGAAACCTGGTGGATTTTAAACAGAAGAGAGCTGTGTCCCTGCACACACAGACATCTAAAGATCCTGTTGTTCTGCTTCCCGTGCTAGCGGTGCAGCTGTTAAAGCTCTGGAACATTTTTGGACAGAGTACAATGTTCCTGTGAGACTTTAGAAATGAATTAATAGAACATTGATTTAACTTACTTGCTTTTTGCAATGCCTTTGTTTCTAGGCATTAAAAGTCTACTTGCCAGTTGTCCAGCCAGAAGCCAGTATCTATAAAACCCTGCCCCAGGCAGTTCGTGGAGGGCCTTAGTTAATTAAGATGTGCATTATCATCTCTGCTTTGGGCTGCCTGTGAGAGAATGTGAAAAGCACAACTAGACAACTGTCTTTTCCTCCTGTTTTGAGACTCATTCTTGATCCCACTGTGATTGCCAGCAGCAGACAAGGAACAGAGCCAGAAGAGTGAAAATTAATAGTGGTGGCATCTGAAATCTCCATCCGTGAGCTTAAAAACATGCCTGCTTTAGATTGGGCCTTTATTTGCAGGGAGCAACAGGTCATTCCCCCAGTATGAGTCCTGGAAAATTTGAAAACAGAGTTTGAAGACCCCTGCTGCCATTCTGCACAAGGCTTTAGACAGCACATGGACTTCTTTGTGATCAAAAGGGATCTGTCCTGTTGTCTATGTAAATGTGTCTGTTCAGGCATATGCATTCTACAGAGTGGCTCTGTTCTTAATAGTCAAGGGTAAAATGGTATCCTGAGGGCTTCCTCCTCAAGTATTATAGGTGTTTGGTTCTTGACACACAGTTTTAGTCAATGAGAAAGCAGGAGTGCTTTGTTCTCAGTCTCCATCTTCCCCTTGGCCACTTTTCTTCTCTCACAGGGACTCTGTCTCCCTCCTTCTGGCTGACTTGCACTAGGGCATAAGCCATCCCTGTCCACCCCGTGGGGACTTTTTCTGCCTGCACACCTTTCCTGCTGCCTGCTGAAAACCTCAGACCACCTAGGAAAGCCCTGGTGTGCACATTTTGCACTCTTCATGATGCAAAAGTGGCTGGGAGCCACTGGGCCTGGGAATGCAGCAGGCTCCAAGCTTCAGTATATGCAGTGTACTCTTTGCTTTGGAAATGAATGTATCAGGAGAGGTCTGCTTGGGCATGGGCATGTGGTTCCTGTAAGATACTCATTACCTCTTTCCTAGGCCATCAAAACTTTTCTGGTTTCTTCAGCCTGCTATGGTTGTGTTTGACCTGAAAAGGGGTTAGGGAGGGCTCTGAAGGCAGTCAGCAGCTTCCTGAGCTAACTATTCCCCAGGGAGGAAGGAAAGCTCCTAAGCCCTAGATAAAATGCTCATCACTTAGACAAATGTGCCGAGATCCTCAAATCCTCCCTAGAAATAGGGGATTGCAATATTAAACATAATTATGAAACGTCTATAGAGCTGCAGCTACAGATGGAGCTTTATGAGTGGTTTGAAGTAATGCTGCACCAGCATCAATTATCCCCAGCAACTGCACAAAGATATTTTTAGGGTGATATTTTCATTTTACAGCAGCGCTCGGTCACTTGCAGCCACCAGCCAGGTGCCACCTCACCATTTGCACCCCAAGCATGCAGTGATCTCTCAAAAAAGCCTGGCCTCTCCTGTTCTCTTGTCTCAATCATCAACAGCTCAGATGAACATTTTCCCCTATCTTGGCGCCTCTGCTGTCAAAATTTCTGTGAATGAGGGAGCCTGCCTCTCTTTTCTTGCAGCTGTGAATATTAGCTACAGAGTAGCACTAAATCTTGTTTAAGCTACAGTAATTCCACCCAGTGATGAATGTCACTACCTGAATAATTTGGGTAATTTCGTGCAGCTCTAGTGTACTAGCAGAGAAATGAATGTTAATTTACTGCTAATTTAGTATACTAACCCTTAATTAGCAATGAGCAAGCTCTGAAATATTTGATTCTGAAAGCTCATCAAACTTTTACCAGAAAAAAATTCTCCCCTCCCAGCTGAACTCTTCACTCTATTTGAGGTTATTAGCAAAATGCTATGGGTGTGCCGTTCATTACCTCTCACTAGGATATATGTGGCTGGGAACACCCCCATTTTCCACTCTTGCTGCAGAAATCCATTAAGAAGATTCTTACTCTTATGCAATGTATTCAGCTGTTGTAGGGTATTGCCGTGTGCAGAGATGCTGTAGCTTTACTGGCAGGTAAGATTAATCACTGAATCATTTTGGTTGGAAAAGACCTTTAAGATCATTGAGTTCAACCGTAAGCCTTGCACTAATTGCACAGATTATCAATGACTGGTGTCTAAAGAGGTGGGAGAAGGGCTTAGTGTGTCTAATGGGCTGGGCTGTTGCTGCAGGAGGCAGCACATGGCTCTGTGGAAAAGCTGGATGTGACATAACAAGATCATCTCCCACTTTCCTCTCTGGGCTGTTTTGCTCCTTTCCAGTCAGATCTGGTGTGTCCTACTCAATAGTTCTATCGATTTTAATTTTATTCTTTTTGTGTGATAATTTGCAGAATAAGGCACAGCACAGGCTGTGAGGGGCTGTGTGAGCAGAGTGGGGCATCACAAGCAGCCTGTGTGTGCATGGGGGTGAGTGGTGATGGAAGGTGGTGGGGTAGAGGAAAAGGGACTTGGGAAAGGAAATGAAAGAAAGATGTGTGTGTCAGCTGAACTGCTGAGGCCAAGCCAAGCACTAAGCTGGGCAATGGGCCAGCACATGACTTATCTGTGCCTCTCTGTTGGTACTGGAGGATTTTTGCAGAGGAAAGACCAAACTGTCAGGTGAATGTTGCTATTGCTGGAGATGAAGTCAAGCAAAGCCTCATAATGCTGGGGTGCTCTGCTAATTGTCCAGCAGAAATTTCCCCTGCTGTGCAGGATTATTCAGGTGTCATCTGGCCCGAAACTCAGTGATGAATGGAAGAAATTTCAATGGTGAAGAAAGACACTGTGTGTCTTTCCTGCCCCTGGAAAAGCTGGAACTGCCTCAGAGGGGAGAGAGGGTGGGAACTACCATAGTGTGTTTTTATGCCCTGACTGGGGACAGGTTACCCAGCACCCGCCACTGCAACTTGATTTCCTATAGCAAAAAATTAACTTTCCTGTTTCAGTCTATGTGGATTTATCCTTCCAAAGTGCACTCTTGGTTTGGGCAGCTTTAATGTTTCTGGGACCCCAGTTTTTACCCGACATTTGTCAATCCCCCTTGTTCTACTTTGCTTTCCTAAGCTCCTTTTCTGGCCTCCCATTGGTCAGCTTGTTGAGTGACAAGGACTGAATTTCTAGTGCTACGGATTATCAAAGATGTTCTCTGTAATACAAGATTCACTGAACAGTCAAAATCTTTCAAGAAGTTAATGGGAAGGTCTTCTCCTGGACATGAACAGTGCTGGATGGGCCATGGCAGGTAAGCTCCAGTTTATCTGCTGTGAGGTTGGGTGTGTGCAAATTGAAGCCTGTCCAGGTGAGCCAGGAGTGCTGCAGCTCCAGCTGGGCCAAACCCACCAAACTGCAGCATTTCCCAGCCATGCCCAGTGTCTGGGCAGCCCCTGGCATGCACACAGCTCCTTGCCCTGCATCTGTAATGCCATGGTCCAGATCCTGGAAGGATCCTGCCATAAGACCGACTCCAGCCTAGGTTCCTTGAGAGGAATTCACAGTCAGACAAGTATAAAAGAGCTGTTCTGAGAAAGGAGCCCTTTCTATGATGAGGGAAGCTGTAGGATGACAAGCTGATTTAAAATGTTGGCCAACCCTCTACTGGCCATGTTCCTCTTGCCTTCTCTCCCTCTCATTTCCACTGCATTTGTTGCCCCTCCTCAGGTCTCACCAGATTTCTCTGCAGCTGATGAAAAACACAACAGAAAATCCGACGCTTTTCTTCCTTATGTAAATATTTTCATTCAGAGCCAGAGGATACATTTCGCTCCAAACCTGACACCAGTTCATGGATGACTCTCTTCTTCTCAGTCCTTCAGAGAAGTGTATGTTCAGGGGCTGAGACATTCACGAATTTATGCAAATTCTACCTCTTCCTCACAGCAGTTCTCACCACTTTCTTTGCAGCTCCTGTAGCTGCTTGGCAGGGTAAACACCCAGATGCCTGGTGTAATCCATCAGCATGGCAGGCACACCTCTCCTGTTCCATTTTTCTGAGATGTTCTCTGTCTTTAGGAGATCAGCATTGCTCCATTAGTTGCTCCTCTGCTCCTGCCAGGAGGACTGGGGAACTGTTTTATTTGCATATTAGGAAGAAGAGATGAAAAATGGCTCTGTGTGCCTTCCATTCAGCTTTCTCTTAAAACTTTTTTTGATTTGTTGAGCCTTTCCTTCACAGAATATAGATTTCTCAAGGAAAATTTTGTTATTGCTAAATGAGCCATTTCACAAAATGAGAAATGTTGCTACACTGTGATCTCCTCCTGCACCTCTAGGCAGAAAATGACTGTATCCCTCTCTTACACAGGTGAGAGGGATCCATTCTCCACCCCACTTGGTGCTGCTGACCTTGTTGAAGAACCAAACAACCATCTCTGTGTGCCTCTTCTTGGGAGGGGCAGATTCTACCCAGCTATTCTTTACAAGGTCTGAGCTGGGAGAACTCCTTACTTACTCTTGTCTAGTTAGCGGAGTATAAGAGCAGAATCTGACACCAAAATTATCACTTAAAATACATTATTTAAAGAAGTATGCACTTCCATATTTATGTGATGGATGTTTTACTCCTGGAACACTTTAATAAGGGAATGCATATTATGCTTTTCTTATCTGCACTGTTTTATTTAGACTCCAAGGCTGAGACTCACCTAGCCTGATGTAGTTGTCTTCATCTTAGTTTGGACAAGTAGTTTCTACTGCAGTCAGTGAGAGGAAGCTGGTACTTTAGAGATGTCATTTATCATCCAAAAATAGATGTGTAAGAGCAGTGAGATGAATCCTAAAAGCATCTTTTCCTCTGTTGGTAACAGAGGACATTTTGGGTTCTGGGCCTCGGTGGGTCAAGCCTGCAGTAAGGTGAGTACTACCCCACACCAGAGTCTTCTGCAGAACTCCAGGAAAGAAAGGGCCTTGGTAAACTCAGGAAGAGAAAAATTGAGTTTAATATGTGAAAACTCGTGTGTGTATGTGTGTGCTTTCTTTGTTGCTGTTTCATGTAACAGGTATCTTTAGTATCTGCTTTATCACAGCCAAAGAGGGACCAGTAGTCAAGTTTATAGAGTGAGAATTTCTAACCCTGGAAACAGTGATTTAAGTGAAATTTAGAACACAAGTTGGATAACCTGTGGGATGGGAGAAAGTCTAATGAAATGTTGTGGTCAGAAGTGACAGAGCAGATATTTGTGTATCCTGTGTTAACAGGACTCTCAGTAAATTAGTGCTGCCCTAATATCTGTCACAGGGTGCAACTATGTCCTGAGCTTGAAATCATGATGTGATGGAATAGCCTCAGAGGACCACGAGGAAGCTCATGGCCTGTTTTCATTTCCATTTAATTGAGAAAGCCTGGAAGATCACAGCCCTACTAATGAAAACTCACTCACCATCTGTAAGTTCTTGTACAGGGAGCAAGGGCTTGCCAAATTGCCCTTGATCCAGCAGAAGGGAAGGCCAGCAGTGGGTGGGGTATGGAACTGAACAAATCAGTGGTGGGAAAGGAGCAGGGCTTTCAGTGGGAGCCCCTGGTACAGCACACCCTGATGACACTGGCTTCTGATTCACTGCCAGTTTTATAATCAGGATGGGGTGTTTTTCTAAAAGAGCTGCTGTAGTTCAAAGAGGAATTAATTCAGGGAAGTTTGTGCTGTGCAGTAGGTCAATATAGCTGATCACAACAGACTCTATGGGAAAAAGGACTTTGTCTCCATAAATCATGGCTGTGGTTTTGTCCAAAAGGTTTGGAAGCAGGCACTTGTTTACTAAGCTGTAAAGTCTTTAAGCAGAAATTTAAATTTTCTTTCTGGAAGCTCTTTAAAATTGATTCCCACAGTAAACCCAGCTTCAGGAAATCCAGGACAATGCCAGTTAATTAATTAAGGCGATTAACAAGTAAACTAATGCTTCCTTTGACTGTGGGCAAGCAGTTGGCATTTTAGCAAACTTTTCCTCATAATAATAGTAATACTTCTTGGGGCTGTCACACTGTCCTCCCCCATCTCCACCCTTTCCCAATTATGATTCTCTTCTTTTGATCTTGGAAATGTTTTTTTATTTTTTTTTTAATCTAAAATATGCTGCTTGGAGATGACATTTTGTGAAATGTTCATTTTAATTATACAGGGATGGTTATCACTGCAGGGATGTTGGCACTGGCTTTCGATGCAAAATCCTTCTTTTCTGCTGATTATATTGAGAAAGCTCTGTGAGCCTTAGGCACCTGAAAATTGTAATGCATCACTGTTCACTACTGAGAGCAGCAGGGAGCAGAAATTAAAGCTGAAGTGGGAGGGCAATGTGGTGGCATCTAGATCAGCAGTCCATGAGGATGCTGCGGTCTGGCATGCAGGTGTGTTGCTCCTGGTCCCAGCAGGGGCCTGGGACTGTACCCTGTGCACACACCAAGGGACCAGGGTGATGGTAGTGCCCACCCCTAGAGACCAGAGCCACGTGTCCCTCCTGCTTTGTTGGCTGCTAGAAGTGAGGGAGGAGTGGAGCCATGAAGGTTTTCCAGCTGGAAGAGGATGAACACTTCCCAGTGGAATAACTGCCAGAGCTCATGGCTGTCTGTGGTTGTTTTGGCAGGGGTGTACCCAAGCTGTGGGGTGTAGCACCAGGTCCCCACACAGCTGCAGTGCACACCCCTGTGCCCCAGATGTGTGTGAGGAGGGCAGGCCTCCTCACACTGCAGCCCCTCTGACATGCCCCAGCAGAGATTTGCCTTGCCAGCAGCTGGCACAGAGCTGATGCTGGATAATGGAGTTACCCTCTCAGGTGCAGCAATAGAGGTTTCCTCTTCAAAAGACAGTCTTATGGAAGTGGTGTTTACTCTGGGGCAGGCTGCTCCTTGCTGCATATCTAATACTTCTTGAGGCTTTTATCCATCTCAGTGGGGCTGCCTGAACAGCAAAGTGCTCCTTGAATACAGGTAGGGGTGGTATGATCTAAGTTACTAAGTAGTAACTCTCCTCAGCTTACTGCTTTCATGAGGAGATATGAAAAACCTGTAACCAGTGAAGCTGGAGCAGTTTTTGATGTACCATGCCCAGGGCAGACACGTGTGAGACCCAGGCAGGCAGCTGTGGCTTTCACCCCTCCTGCTGGACAACATGAACTGTGGTCATCTTAGGCATGACTTTCAAACAACATTATTGCAGCTCTGAGAGATCCCCCCTGTCTTCAGATAAACTTCCTTGGTGTCCTTCCCTGAGTTTAAGTTTGGCCCAGCGTACCCACATTAGCATTTCTGCTTTAGTGCACAGCCTGTCTAATGGGTCCCACAGCCATAAGGGGTTCTCCTTACACACGCTGCAGTATAGGCTCACAGGGAACTGAGACCTGAACTTAATGCTGAAAAAACATGTGACTAATGGCAGGGCCTTCCCTAAGGACTTTATATTAGATAGATTTCTCCTCAGATTATTAAAACTTCTGGTTTGCTGCTCTAGGAGAAGATAGAGCTGGGTAAATTGTAGATGTTTTGGATCTGTAGTAAAAAAGAAAAATAGGCGAGGTGGAATAAGCAGCCATATTTGAGTGTCCAAAAAGAAATACTCTGTACTTAGTTTTAGTGCTTTAATTTTTAAAACTGTCCCATCTTTAAAAAACCTAGCTTAATATTTAATTTTAAAATGGCATTTTAAAAATTAATGGTGCTGACAGTTTGTTTCCTTTTTGGGGCAAGATGAAAGGGAAGAGAATGACAGAAACAACTCATTACAAGTCTCTTTTGTCCTTTCAATTCTACTCTTCAAGAAATTTCATATTCAGAAAAATTAATAGATCTCCACTGGAATAATAACAAAATGAGGCCTATCTGTCTAATCCCACCCCACTGTTTTACTACTGTGGAAAAGAAATAATGAATTTCATTCATAAATATAAAAAGTGACTGTAAGTGCTTGGTATAAGCCACCACTGTTTCATCAGGCAACACAGGCAATTCAGCTATTAACTGAGACAAAGCTGCAGTAAAGGAAGGGATCATTAGAAGATCAGCTGAGACTCCTTCATTATTAATGAAAACTACTTCTAAGTGTTAAGACTCCAAACATCTTTTAAAACATGAAGCATATATCACTTGGAGAAGAAAGCTCAGAAGTGAAAAGGTAACTCTAAACCCTTTTTGTCTTAGTGCAAAATCCTCTCAATTTATTGTGCAATAGGATGTTTTGCCTGATTGATATATTAGAGTTGGAGGGGGGTGGGCAGTGAGGGAGCTGCCATCACACCACAGTTCCAGCTGGGCTTGCAGGAGAAACAGGTTTGCAAAAACATCCAGGATGGCAGAGTGCAGCTCTACAGGCCTGAGCATGAAGGGCAATGGGGAGGATGCTACTGCCCTGAGGAGGGGATTTTTATAAGGATCCCTCTATACTCTAGGGCAGCATAAAGGGCTGGTGGGGGAAGAAGAGCTGGTGCAGTTCAGGGCCTCATCTCAAAGCCCGTGGTGTCAGTGGGAGCTGCAGAAGGGCAGAGCTGCCCGACAGCCCTTTCCTCATGCAGTGCCCTTTCCTGCAGCTCCACGGCTCCTATGACTCTGGTTTGTTATAAAATTGAAAAGAACTATTAGCTAACTACCTGGAAAACTAATTAACCTGTTGTAGCACAAATCCTGGCTTTGCTGTTAATCTCATTCAAGGATTCCTTCTGTCCTGTTTGGCCTGGAGCTTAACACCAGGAGCAGCATGAGCTGGAAATGTTCAGCACCTTTGAGAAAGAGACCACATGCAGGTAGCCTGCATTAAGGGATGCTGGAAGATAATCCCCTGGCACATTAGCTCATGGCTGTGTGTGTTGGCAGAGATCAAGCCAGCGGTTCATGCTGAGCATCTGAATTCACAACAAAAACCAAGTTCTGTAAAATAATGCTGGCTTTTTTTTTTTTTTTTAATCCATATTTATTTCCTGCTTTCAGGTGCTTTACGTAGGTATTGATCTGATCAATGCGAGTACCCTTTTGGACAAACAGGCTTCTTAAAATGCCCTAAAAGCTTCATTATTAAGATAATGGAACCAAAGTTAAAAACAAATCAAACAATGCACGTGTAAAAGGTTTCCCCCAGACAGCTTGAAAATAAATTGAAAACAAATTCAATTAAAATAACAATCAACCTTTTTGTTCCTTCAGTGGTATGATTTCTCTGAGGCAGGTACACAATGATAAGAGATTTCTTTGAAATGCTCAAGATAGCAAACCCATAGGCAAGCTATGACAGATCAAAGCAGTATTTGTGCTAAAAAACAGCCTGCTACTATTAAGTTTAAGGGCTGAAACGTTTCTCTTTTTTTCTTCTAATTTTTTTCCTTTCCAGTCCCAGATGCTTTTGCATCTGTTACTGTTCTTTCCCCGTGGATTTTACTTCACTAAGCCAGGCCCTAGATCTTGACCCTAAGGGAATGTCTTGTGAAAATTTCTTTTTACATGTAGCACTGTACTTTCTGTGTTCTATATGACTGGAAGTTTTCTTTTTCTCGGCTTACTTTAATACTCTTGGCATGGGATTTCTTTGTGCCATTAATCTTTTACACCCCAGCTCTAATGGAAATGAGGTTGTACTTGGAGCGGTGTTGGGAAGCAGTGTGGCCAGAGGCTGGGCTGCACTGCAGGGACTGGTCCTGCTTGGCCCAGGAGTGGTGTGCCAGCAGCACTGGGGCACTGAAAACAGGCTCCCAGTTCCTGTCATGGACCCCCTGAGGAGGTTTTGCTGTTGCACAGAGAACTACAAGTGGGCTGATGTTTTTGCTTCTCTGTTACTTGGCGTCATGCTTGCGACCCCACATCTGCAGCATTGTGTGCAAAGGTGAAAGTAATGAAGGCAGCTACTGATGAGCTGGGTTTTTTTTTGCAAATGATTGTGCTGTGTTTGCTCATAGCAGTAAGGACATCCAGTTATTTACTGTTTTGTATGTGCTACAGAGCACCTTGGCCTTGCAGCCATTCTGGAAAAAACACATTCTCTGTTTTAACCAAGACCTGGCACTGCAAGAACCATCCTGGTATTATCCACTGATTAGGTGCCCCTTGGGGTTGCCCGTGTAGTGTGTTCCTGTAAAAAATAGGGGCCTCTCAGCCAGGCCAGTGATGCTTTGAGCAAATTACGGTGCTATCTACGGAGAGCACGTGATGCTGTTTGTGGGAAAAACTTGCTGGTTTTGTTCACGCTTTTTGTTTGAAATTTGCTTGATGGCTACTCTTCTCTGCCAAAGTACCTTTTAGTCTTGAAGAAGCTGATGGGCTTTCTGTTTTGAAGATCCACTAAAATGAGGTATGAAATACTCCTCTATTATCTAGTGTGTGTTGGGACATCATGTTCCCAGTGCTGTAACCAGAATGGGTTTGGATTGGTATTCTGCATGAGGTGAGTGTTCAGTTCCCTATATTGTCAGTGCACTGGTAGGCAAGTAAGGACCTATTGCACTCTTTTAGCAGAAGCAAACTGAGGATTAGAAGGGTTGAGGGCCATATATTCATCTCCTTGTTGCTGCAGAAATATAGCCTACTCCAAGAGCACCGTGTCAAGACACTGCAGGAAAGTGTTACTTAGGACAGTCTTGGATATTAAGGCAGAGCTCTGTAGTTTTATGAAAGCAAAGCAAGGAGTTGGTTTTGCACCAGTGACTTCAGCATGCATTTTTAATTCTTCAGGAAAGGTGTTTCACCTAGTAGTTGTTCTGTGTAGTGGCTGGGTTTGGAGCTACCTCTTGTTTGGCTTGAACGATGGTGTCACAGAAGTGTGGTTGTGGTCAAAGGAAGAGCCTGTCTTGTTCTGAATGCAAAGTGTATTCCTTGTTATTCCAGGCACAGTCACTTCCACAGTCACAGATTGTCTTTTCAGTCATCAGAATTGATTTTTATGCCCACTAATTACTGCTATGTCTGTTCCTTGGAAACCATGGGCAGTGAAGGCATAGTTCATGGGCATTGAACTAGTACAGTTTATATTGAGATGAGTTAATATCTGGAAGAATATTTGATTTTAAATAGCTGAAGAGTCTTGCAAGGTTGCTTGCTACTTTGGAAAACACTATGGTTGCAGTTACTATTCTGCAACTTTGCTATTTCTTTCCTCTTCACTACATGATCTAATCAAACTGCAAATCAGCTGGCACCAATTGCATATTACAGCAGCTCTATGTTTTACTAGTTTTACTGAGGACTCCCAATAAAATGGGATTTTAAGATAATTTTGGATGATGTTTCCTTTCTGTTGACTCTTGTCAGCATGCCTGTCAAAATAAAAATTTGAATTTGGGCTTGTGATGGATTTAGAACAGTGCTTGAATATATCACAGAAGAGCCAGAATATGGCACTAGTAGGGGTAAAAAAGGTCATTGTGCTGCATTCTTCTGTAAAAGCAGCCAAATCTGCAGGATATTCTGGAGTACCTACCTTCTAGAATAAGTTCTGGTAATAGAAAGATCTTGGTAATTAAACTGGTTATACTGGGTGAGAATCCAGTGGGGATATTATATGGGTAAGATACATGGTGGGGATATCTGTTTCATGGCTGCAAGACAAAGGGAAACAAAACAGGTGTTGGGTTTATTCTGCTTTCAAACAAATCTGATTTTTCCTAAAACTCTTCTTCCACACCTTCTGGAACATTATGCTACTTTCAGTGATTATCAAGCCTTTCTTTTTGAACATGCAGAGCACAGATTTATATGAAATTGACGGGAGCACTTGTGATTAAGAGATAAACCCAGGCAAGCCAGCTCTTAACAGTGTTTTCTCTTCAGTTAACTCAAATCTTTGGACAGGTTTGAAATCTGAATCTGAATCTAAATTTTACAAATAACCTTTACTTTTCAAGTGGCTGAACCAATGTTCCAGGTCCTGCAAGCACTGACTCTGAATATCAAAGCTTGACACCATCTACAATGATGGAAAGGAATCAGTTTATCCTTCTTTAGAGCGTATCCGTTCCTGGTGAAATGGCAGGAGGCTCTTTTTAACAGCATAAAGCACAAATTTATGTGGTGAGCGAATGATTTCACAGCCTACTGTGAAAGTAATTAACAGAAACAGGGTGTAAACACTGGCTTCTGTGCTCTCTGAAGTAAACAAAATAAGAATTTATGCTATTGACCTTCTTAAGTAACTAACATTTTTCCTCCTCTGCTAGTTAGTTTTTGCTTTCTCCCACAGTTCAACCCCCCCCACCCCGAGCCTGAGGCCGCTTGCTACACCAAAATGTTCAATCCCACATTTGAATAAGCTGAATAAATCCAGCCATACTGCTAAACATATGGTAAGTAATAGCATCATTAACAATAGCACAGTGCACATTTGACAACTGAAGGGATTTGGCTGCTTTGTGCCAGAGGAGTGACAGCAGAGGAGCAGTTCTGGTTGCTTCTGCCACCCTGTCCCTCCCTCTGCCCCTGCCTTGACCTGCTTAAAAATTTGAAAGGCTGCCCATCTTCTTACCAGTAACTTGGGCTCTTATCTCACATTGTCAGCTCTGTGAGGCTCCATTTCACCTCAAATGTTGCTGTTTATTCTACACAGGTGGGGATGAGAGTGTGGAGAGGAACAAATAAATGCCCTAAGCATCTGGTCAGGGCTAGTGCTCCAGGGTATGCCTTAGCCCTGACTGTCCATCTATGGCTGAGCACTTCTTGTGGCATTCGAACAGTCTGTGACATGCCAGGAAAACCAGAAAGTCCAGCTACTGCGGCATGGTCAGGAGCACAGAGAATCGGCACATGGTGTGTTCTCAGCTCTGAACTAAGAAACCAGCAGCCTGGGGCATGTGGGGAGATTGTTGGAGTGGTGTGTGTTAATTTTAAACCTGTTCAGGAAAAAGCACATCACTTCCTTCATATCCTCCCTGGCCTCTCCTGAAGGCACAGCGGCTGTTGTGGCAGTACAGCCTCAGAGGATGTGCCCAGGATCTTGCCCCTCCTCTGCCAGAAGTGCTCCTGCTGGCTGCCTGCTGCAGGGTGAAGCCTTGCTCACCAGTTTGTGGAGTGCTTTGGCCCCCAGAACCTCAGGTGTCAGTATGGGTTGGCAGCCACTCAGTTGGCATGTTCCTGTTCTTGCTGCAGTCACTGGAAGCACCTCATAACCCCTGTCCCCTTCCTTCCCTGCTGCCCTTCTTTCCTGCGCTGCTCGATCTTCCCTTCTCCTCTAAGATGCCCTTGACTTGCTGTCTCTCATTTCCCCTTCTCTCCTTATCAGATTTGAAGTCCATAAAGGCATCAATCCCAATCCCTACTCATCTCAGAGCTGGAGACCCTAGGAGTTACCTCAGTTCTCACAGAAAGACCAGACTGCTGCCTTCTGCACCTCAAAGGGCAGCTGACCCTGGCACCTGTCACTCCCCATCACCCTGGGGCCTCAGCATCAGTGTGCCCTGTGCATTTGTTTCAGAAATTGTTTTATTTTGTACCTCCATGTTGTTTCTGGTCTGGTGCCTCGTGGAAACACCGACAGCCATATAAAACTTTTCCCTTTTTGATAGCCAGCTTTGCTAATTCTTTTAGACTCCTACCCCTGGAAACAGCAGATGGCTTCTGACCAAAAAGTCACTCCATCAATATAATGCTTAATGCTAGGGGATAAGACTGCTGCTTTACTATGCATCCTGGATGCATAAACCCAGTTCACTTCATCATCTCTGGGCTCCCTTCACTTGCCACCTGTTATCCTGCTCCTGTGCATCAGTGTGCTCACAGATAATCTCTGTTCCCAGGGGTGTGATGGGCAGTGCTCGCTGCTCACCTGCAGCCTGAGCTGACTTCAGGTGAGCAGGAGAGGCTTCTGCAAATGCTTCCTGCTGCAAGAGGTTCTCCCCAAAACTTTGTCTGGCAATACTCATATCCCTAACTTCTGAATTTAAAACCATCCCTGAGTGCTACAGAGCAGCCACCAGGTCACCCAGTCCCTCTGTTTGGGTACTGTTCTCAGTCTGCTGGCTGCTGAGGTAATAAGAACACCTCCATAAATTACATTCTTTTGATTCTTTATTTTCAGCAGAACATTTTTTGTATAAATGAACATCACCTTGCAGCATTTGCAATCCAGATGTTGGTGCTTTTTGTTAATGAAAAAGGATCCCAAAGTTAATTGACTGTAAGGTGATGATATGTTAAAATGTAAAAACAAAACTAAGAAGTCTGTTCCTGTATTTTGCACCGGCTGAGCTCTTAGAAATGCAGGAAGAGAATAAAGCACAATAAAAAGAGAAGTTAGATGCAAATGTATGGGGTTTTTTTACTTGAATCATTGAATATGCTCTGAATAATAATCAAGACCAGGACTTTTTTTTAAAAATAAGAGGTTTTAAACAGATTGTTTCAATGCAAAGCCATGCTATGTTGCAGGGAAAGACACCATTTTATTCTAACTCACACTTGTTTCTGAAGGCGTATGAGTGTGTAGGGGGCAGAGAAAGATACTACCTACCTGCATTTGGAAGACTGAGCACTGGAAGATGTGTTTGGATGTGCCTCAGGTCTGTTTGTCTGTTCAATTTACTGTATGTATATATGACAAAACAGAGAGCAGGTGGTGGAAGAGACTCGCTAGTAATAGTTGAGAACTATCGATGCTGTAGGCTGAAAATAAAAACAAGATTTATATGCCACTAGGAAACAGTGCTTTAGCCAAAGGGAATGCTTGGAGCAGAGGTTGTTGCAGAGGGGTGGTGATTCTCAGCAAGGAATCTGGAATCTGTGGGAACCTGGGATGCGCCTCGGGAGCATCAGCAAAGGTGTGTGGCTTACACGGGAGATCATGTAGGGGAAGTTGGGAAGGATGATGTGTGTAAGGAATGTTTGTGTGCAGTCACTCCTGTCTGTGCAGCCGTGCTTTGCATTCCAGCACTGCCAAAGGGACCACACTTGTGGGAAGCCACGCCACGCACTCCCTGCGCTTTGCTTTGGCTGACTCGATGAACTGAGTGCCCTGACGCCCGTGTCAGTGTGCCCCGGGTTTGTCGCTCGCACGGAGTGTTCCTGCAGCCCTTGTCCTTGTCCTGGTGCGGGAGCCCAGCAGATGGAGCAGTGTTCCTGTGCTCGGGGATGCTGGGGGGTGCATGTGGCTCAGCCCGGGGGGAGCGGGGCCGCATCCGGAGCGGCGCTAACAAAGTCAATGGGGTTGAGCTGACCGGCCCCTGCGCATCTATAAAATACAGAATAAAAGCTTCAGTATAAAAAAAATACAGGTTAAATTCCGATTTTCTGCGAGGGGAGTGCTCTGTAATATACATATCTGATGAACAGAAGAGTTTGGGTAGAAATACATTGTAATTTCCAAACTTAGTGTACTCTACTGGAGATTGTTTTTACCTGAGCTCTAATTTACAGTTGAAACTTAGACAAAGGCATAACAGAATAATCCTTTTGATCACACTGGTGTTTTATGATAACGATATACTTTATTATTTTTAATAAAATACTAGTAGCTGCTGTTAACAGTATTCCCACAGCAGCAGCCATGAGTACTGGTGCAAACAAGAACAGAGAACCCTTCTCCATCTCCTTTTTTTTCCCCCTAATAAATAATTGAAGGAGAAAACGAGAAAAATATGGTGTAGGATCCAAACAATAAACAAAAAACAGGGTCAGAAAGCAGGGCACATGCTTTCTTCTCCTTTAAACCTAACTACCCATATTTTTTTTTCTTACTGTGACAGAGAAATGTACTCAGCTCTTTTTATAGTGAATTGTATCTTCAAAAAATATTTTTATATATGGCAGTGCTGAGCGGCATAACAGGTCTAATGGCATATTTTCATCTGTATTACTGAGACAGCTCTCCTGCCACACAAAGCACAGCCCTGCTCCAATTATGTACTCATGGCTGTGCCTGCCCTGAACTATCTCCTGCTTATCAGAATGGTTGTTGCACCCAGGTAAGTTTGGAATAAAAGAGGTCAGCATTTGGCCCCTGCAAGCTAATGGGAATCTAGCCCTTTGTAGATTTTCTCATCTCTCTCTTAACTTCACTGATGGGACAATAACATCATCTTCCATCTGCCTCTAGACACTGTGCCTTGCTGTTTCTGTGCACCTCCTTACTTCCCAGGCTTCCTTGCTCCAGTGCACGTCCTTTGGACATTTCCTAATTTTCCCCTCTGAGACTGTGGTGTTGAGATCTCACTCTCCAGCACCTTGATGTCAGTTTGTCTCTGGGTACGAGATACCCAGGGTTCAGTGTTAATCCTCCTGCATTTCAAAAGCATTAGAAGTTTTTTAGCTGCAAAGCAGACCTAACAAGGATGTAAATAGCTTCCTCTGAACATAGGTATTTTACATTAGCAAGGCATGTCTGCTTGGCAGGCTTCTCTCCATTTCAGGAGGGCTAAATTTGGCTTCTTTTCAACCATCCTACCTGGTTACAAAAGGTAAGTAGTAGAACGGAGCTTTGGATTTTTGTGTTAACTATCCTGTATGTATTTAATTTGCCTGGTGTCTGTATTTCTAGTTTGTGCCTGTAGCAGGAAAAAAATCCAGTGGTCCCTATCACCTAATTTCAACTCCCTTTAAAAACGAATAGGAACTGCTACAAAATCTTAGCTAGCAAACAGATTTAAACTTCAGTTTGACCTCCTTAGCCAAGAAAAACAAAAGCTGAGAAAGGATTAGTTTTCTGTGAGCACATCAAGGGGCAAAAGCCCAAGCGAGTGGGGAAGAGCAGTTTCAGCTGAGGATAATACTAGCAGGAGAACAAAGAGGGCTAGATTTGTACTGAATTAATTTAGGATGCTAGAAGCTCCTTCATGTCTGGTCAGGGCAATTCTGGGACAATGGCTCAGTAGGAGCATCAGGAAAAAACCAAAGCTGTCTTATTAAAGGAGGATCCTTGGGGTGTGAAAGGGATTATGGGGGTCACTCCTGCAGAAGCCTGGACTCACTGCTCAACGAGTCCTTCACAGTCCACAGTCCACTCCTGTGTTTATTCCTATGTTAAAACCATTTAATGCTCCATTTGGAATTACTCTGAGGTATAGAAAAAAACCAAACATTTCTTGTGGCTGCATTGCTTGGGAAGAGCTACTGCTGAGCTGGGAGGAGTTACCAGCAGCTCCCAGGCTCTCTGCGTGTCATTGTTTCAAGGCTCTTGGCAGATGGGTTGAGCTCATGTTTCTGCTGCATCTGGTTCAACCCACTGCCTCTTCTGAACCCTTTCTTGCCTTTCCATCAGGTCAATGCTTCTGACTTTGAAAGCCGCTCTGTACTCTGTCCTTGCCTCCCTCTCTGGAAATCTTACTGCTACTTACCCCTGTCTTTCTACTATGCCAGGCCCTCAAGCTCATCCACACCCCCAGCTGCCTGTCATCCTCTCAGGATCCATGATCTGTATCTGCTATCTTCAGAGGTCTCATTTGGACCCACAGCTCCATTCTTTAGCACCTGCTCCTCCTTGGAGTCTCACCCAGTCCAAGCAAATGCTGTAAATCTGGATTGCCTTCCTCCCCTGTGCTCTGGGCGTCTCTTCATCTGCTGTCCTTGTGCTAGAATATCTCACACCTGCTCTCAACTGGGTTTTGTGGACATTATAACCAAATTTCAAAATGTGCCTGCTGGACTGGAACATTTTGACGTGGTGTATGCTTGGGTCAGTGTTGGTGACCCTTGCTCTGAGCTACTTTGCTGAATGCAGCCCTAACACTCAATTTTATTATTGAGTGCTCTGTCTGAATTTGGGTACAGAGAAAGAACTTAAATTAGTGAAACTGTGGGTGTGATGGATGTATTTTCAATGAGAGAGATGGTCCAATTAGAATATCAGATGTTTCTCTGAGTATCTGTCTTAAATATTTTATCAACTTTGCCAGCAATGGGAAGCCATTGAGAGCAGATGAGTTTTGGTTCAGAGCAGTTCTCTGTAGTCTGATATGGCCTTCTGTGAAAGTGATGCTTCTCCCTGGTTTCCCATGACTCTGCCAGTGTAGCTGTCATGCCTGAATCTGCCTGTGAGAGTCTGTAGGTCAGCAGTGCCCTGTGACAGACCCATGGGTCACCAGCCCTTGGAGCCGTGGTGCCACTATGCAGGGCATAGTGGGGAGCTGTTGTGCAGTCAGGCACTGCAGCAATTCTGCATGCATGGCAGCAATGTATTCCAGCTTTGTACTGCTGAAATGGGGGGCCAATCTATCTGATCCATCTGCTGTCAAATTAATGTCCAAAGCTGCCTTTTGAATTCAGGTCTTTCACAAGGAGCAGCCTGAGTGACAGCTACGGGAAAGAATACAGAGATGTGAATTTCCTGCACTATAACTCTTGAAGACTAAAATAGTTGGTATTCATAGTTTAGCTTAGCTTTGGCAGGATGCTCTGAAATCATAAGTTACACAAAAGAGAAACCATGTGTGCTTAGATACACTAGATCTTTTTTTATTGTTATTGTACTAACTCTTCATTTCTAAGTAGCTGCCTGCCAGGTGTATGCCATTTACTATCCCACCTTACAACAGAATTTTAAATTATGAAAACATTTTTTGTTTGAACTTTGGCTAAGGGACATCTTAAGCTCCATGAGTATTGCTGGTCTCCTAGAGACAGAGTCAATAAACTTCTGGCACTTTGCAAGTAGCACAAGGTAATATTTTACTTGATCATGAAGTTTGTGCACCTTGCATTAGTAGTACTAATATCTCAGAGAAACAAAAGAACATTTTTAGTATTTCATTTGCATAGGGGCTGAATTTTTTACCTGTTGAATAGGTACCCTGGGGGTCCTTTGATTTGCTGTGGAGCTCTGTATGGCATGGAAATAACACAGGCATCAGTAACATCAGTGGAGTTTGGGTACTTTCTGGCTTGTCAGAGTCTTGCCACTCAAACCCCACTAACTTGCCCCCTGCAGATTAGGTGACTTTGTGGTTTTTTTGGTAGTGTTGCTGATTAGCCAACAACTAAGTGCAGGGAGAAATCCCTGATTTCAGGGCAAGTTTCAAGGAAGGCTGTGGACGCCAGTGCATTTGGGAGCAGGGCACTGTGAGCCCTGGTGTCCTGAGCCCACAGACTGGATGGACATTCAGCAGGTGAAAAAAAGGAGTTTTGTGGGCCTGTCTTAGAGCAAATGAAGACCAGAGAGGGAGTTTCTCCATCATGCAAGGCAGCACAGCAAGCGAGTGAGCCCTGCAGCCAGGAGCCATTTAGCAGAGCAGCTGTCAGTGCAAGGTCCCAGTGAAGGACAGTGTTGATGGGCTGGGCATCTTCCTCAGCTCTCACTGGGGCTGTCCAGTGTGACAGGGATTGCTTTTGTTGGAAATATGAATCTCAAAATACTCTTCTATTGCTCAGTGCAATAAGCTAATCAAAAACCCTGTCTGTACCCTACCACTTGCATTAACAACTACTTCCAGTGTGGAAACAATGGGCCCAATTTGTTCACCCATGTGAAAAAAAGATCCCATAAATTTATTCAAGAAACTTTGCTACATAAAGGAATGCAATGTCTGAATAACTAATTTTTAGTATTACATGTATAGTTTAACACTTGCAAGCCTTAAAAAAAATAGAGGAATGTGTTGTGGTGACATAAAGAGGAAGTAATGAAAATTAAGTAGATATGTACATTTAAAGAGAGTTAGTTAAACTGCATTTAACCTGAGTGTGAACAATCATTCAGAATTAGCAAACTCTTCATTTGCTATAATTTACTTTGAAAGTGGATGAAGGTAAATTGAATTAAGGCCTCTTTAATTTTAAATAGATGCATCTACATAGTGATGCAATTAAACCAATATGTCCTGAGGGTTAATTTGAATAGCAGATCCGGACCAATGAAAAGGGCTATGGGGCAGTTGCTTAGTTTGAAGAATCCTATTAAGATGGACATTGGAAAGCATTAGCTCATTTCAGAGATGCAGGAAAATGTCCTTGGAACAGATTCCCCCTTTTCTGAGCCACGGAAGGGCTCTTGGACATCATCTGCAAAACCATTCCAAGCAACTTGTGCTCCTCAATCTGGATCCTCTGACCTGTCTGAGCTGCTTGGCTCTAGCCCCCTTTCCTCAGTGAGGAGAATGCAGCAGTGGTGGTCACGGGGCTGTAACTTCAGAAGCAAATAGAAACTCAGAGAAGGTGGTTGGTAAGAGTTATTTCAAACTTTCACCAAATTTTGAATGACTGAATATGTAAAGTGATTATTGTTATCCTTCTCTGGTTCCTGAGCACAGAGTAAATGTTTACTTTTCTTAGCCAAACTTTTCTCTGTGTTCCAGCCCAAGAAGGAGCACACAGGTGCAGTGTCTCTACTGCTATAGACTGATAGATTTTTTCCCCCTCCCAAAGACTAAACTTGTCTTAATTTCCTCTCAATTACACTCAGGCATTAACTAATGCTGACTAACTACGGCCCAAAATAATTATTGCTATCTGTTCCCTTTGTAAATATAACTTCAGTGTTGAGCTAGAAGAATAATGGCATATTTACAGAAGGCAGCTAATTAAATTGAGCTTCAATTGCTTTCAGTTTGCCAGAAGGAGCCATTTTCACAGCAAAAAATGTGTGCAAGCCTTCATGCTTACCAGGAACAACTTGGTATAACATAATTCAGAGTTCCCAAGACAAAAATTCAGTTCAAGACAAATTTACACTGGCAATAAAAATCTCATTAAGGAAGATATGAAGATCTCTCTACTACACCACGACAGTTAAAAGAGGTTATCATTTTTTTCAGTTTATTTAAGGAACAGTATATATTTCATTGTTCCAGAGCAGCTGTAATTGCAAGTGTCTTTCAAACACTGCTTGCAGTGATGCATTTGTCTTATGACTGTAACTTCAGAACCAGCCTGTTGATGCATCTTCATTAGGACAGGAGAAGATGCTGAAGTGTCCAAATTCTTCAGTGCTTTGGTTCAATTTTTCCCCATTTTCCAACTCTGAGTCCTGGAAAGTCTCCCTCCCTACTATTATTATTCAGCCACTTGCAAAAAGTTCCCGTGGTCACAACTTGTCTCCAAGTGTTTGCACTCTCTTTTGTTCCTTTGAGATATTTAGCAAAAACCATTCATGATAATTACAGAGCAGCAGTCCTTTTGCAGATCAGAGTTTGAAAGAACCATTCTTGCTGAAGCCTGTTGTTGCCAGTCCCCAGGGCCTTTTCTGCTCTACAAAAACAAGAGGATTGTTTCAGAGTGTTTTTTTTCCTCTACAACAAAGAATGTGTTCCTCTCGTCTCAGTGTTCAGATGCAGAAGTCTGCAGCACTGATTGTTATTTACACTTTTCCTTGCTATAGTTCACTGCGTTGCTGGATGGAAAGCTAATTTTCTTCTCCTGTCTGCATATCATTCCTCAATTTGTTTTTATCTGTTGGAAATAACAATTTGGCAGACATCAGCACTTTGCCCATGTTGAATTAATTCATTTAATTTTGTGGCAAGTGAGAATAATGAGGCGTAATTTTGCTATTTATATATTGATTGATAAGTATGGAGATCACAGAAGATTTGGCTTTACAAACCAAAATTAAGTGACCTCTCCATGAGGGCAATTTGGCACATGTCCTTCACTCAGTGCATGGAAGTGGAGATGGCATGGAAGTGAATGTGGTTCAGGTTACAGGAAGATGAAATGTGAAAATTTGTAATGTAAAACTCTATTATATGAATGGAAATTAGTACCAAGTGGGAAACACAACTTGCTGGCCAAAGACTTCTCTGACCAGCTGCCCTTCTGATACAGCAGTGTTTTCCTTTATTTAACAGGAGACGGGCACTGATGTGCCTCAGAGGGCTGAGGAGCACTGGGGAATTCAGATAAATGGTTTGTAGGGAGTGTCTGAGCTGAGGATAACTGGCTTTACCTTCTGTTTCTGTTTTTGAACCACAGAAGACTTCTGTGAAATTTAGCAAGTTCTGTGTTTTTTTTTCCTGTCTGTAGTGTTGCATTCATAATATTTTTCTTCTACCTTGCCTAGTTTGAGTGTCAATTCTTTGTGAAAGGATTGTCATTAAAAGAGTGCAACAGAGGCAGTCCTGGCTTCCTTTGGAGCTTTTGAAAGAGATGGAAAATAACACCACAAGACTTGCCACCAGCATTTGGTGGCTGGAGGTTGTCCCTGGTGATCCTGCTGGGATGGAGATGTGCTAGGTGAGAGCTCTCACCCTTCTGCCTCTGCAGCTGAGTTGGCTTGGAAGAAATGTGGAGTTTTGTTTGCACATTGAGGCAACATGGGCTGAACTGCACCTTCCCCTCAGGGTGGCTTTGCTGTCTCTGCTGTGAGTTTGCAGTGCTGGTTTGGCCTCTCAGGCTGCTGCTGCTGCTGGCCCCACACACATGGTCCAAGGCTCTGCGATGAGACACAGTGGGCTCAAAACCCAGCAAGAGAGAAGAGCTTTTGTTACCCCCTGCCAAAAGCACTGTGTGTATTGAGGGATTGGGAAAAGCTACACGAGCTTCTTTGAACTTAACCTCAAAATCTAATTTCAAAGGTAACCGCTTGCAAATTTCCAACTGTCTTTTAGTCTTAGTATTGAAAGCCCCTTGCATTCCCCCGGTGGCAATGCTCAGCAGCCCTTGAAATTATTTCCAGCATGTATTTTAAGTTTCCAAAGAAGAAAGCACAGGGAAAAAATAAAAAATCTAGATTCTCCTCAGTGATGTTGCATCAATACTTGGCTGATCTGTGTAATGTGAAGCACAGCAGAGCAGAGCAGAGCTACCAGTTGCTCGCTAACGAGAGGATTAGATTCGCCTGCAGATGGGCTGGCATAACTTAAGCAAGAGAGCAAACGTGCAGGAAAGTCAAACTTGGACTCTGGGTGAAGGTGATGCAGTTTTTCCTCTGAAGAGCATCTGCTGCACAAACAAAAGCAGGCAGGAAAGCAAAGCAAGGGCAGTTGTTTGGCCAGGGCTTAAAGAGCATTCTGCACTAAATCAGTGCAGTTTTGCTTATTTTTTTTACTGCTACTAATCGTATTTATGTTCCTGACCAGCCCAAGTGCTCTGAGGTTTAGTTGTGGTCGTCAAATCCAGTCAAAATATACTCACTCCCTCAAGTAAGATCAGTTTAACAAATAGTATCCTCTGAGGTGGGCTGAGGAGCAGGGAAACCAAACTGACAGCAAAGAGTTTTCAAAGCCAAGAGGAATGGAGCAGTGCCTCTTCTAACTGATCTGGGGAAGGATAGGGATGAGACCCCAGCCTGTGGATATGGGGGGTGGTAAATGCTGTGGTCACCCTGTAAGACCTGCTCAGTATGGGTGTGGTCCTGGATTTCTGGGAGTTTCTTTGAGGCTTCCTCATTGGATGCAGATGATTCAAAAAGATGTGGCTGCCCCAGGGGGATCTTTGTCAATTATTTTGATAGTCTGCAGAGCAAATTATTCAATCTTATACTTGAATGTTTACATTTAATATCTATTTAAAATCTGTTACTGTTGAAATAGAAATTGTTGCCATGTCTCTGTAAAAGATGAACAAATTTTCCACCATTTTAAATACAGAACAGAAATGTTTGCAGTTTATTTCTGCATTTCCTGCATGATGCCTGACAATTTCCCCATCCTCATCTATTATAAAATTTGCAACCTGCCTAGGGTTTGATATCATGCTCTTATATTAAATTACCATATTTTTATTATTCTCAAAGTTTTAGAATTTGTATTGATACCTTTAGGTTCCTTTTTCTTATTGTCTGCTTTTCCTTGCTGTTGATCTGTGGTCCTTGGGATCAGAGCCATGACTTTTCCATTTGTAATTGCATTTAAAAGTATTTTACAGCTTTAATTTTAATTGATTATTTTTCCTTTTAAAATAAAGAAACATTCCTTCATGGTTGAAAGGGTTGTTTGTTTGCTTGCTTCCTTGCTTGTTTGTTTTTCTTGTATCCTGTTTCTTATTCATTCAGTTTATTTGCCTGAAAAACATTTCCAGTTTCTATTTTGCCTTGCTGGTTTTCTAGAGTACCAGCAGTCAGCATTAATGGTCAAGCTGGTATCTGCAGAGCAAAATGAAATGTGGCCATGATTACTAGCAGTGAATCCATGATGAATATTTAGGTTGGTGATTCATTCTCTTCATCTGTTTTTTTATCCAGGGAGATTGACTGCTGAACCACGTCAGTTCAACCCCTGTATTTTTTTTCTGTTAGAAAGATATCAGTTTCCTTAGTGTTTCCTGAAGTTGAGCCCCTGTGGTAATGTAACTTCTTCCTCATATCATGGTAGATGTATTTCAGTAGGTCTGGAGGGGTCTCAGAGGGACAGCTCTTAATGCCCCATGGTAGCATCCTATATTAACTGGGTCTTAAATTTAAAGAAAAGCCTCTAATTCTGTTTTCTTTATGTTTAGCAAGCAAATACAGCTGTTTGAGTCAGGACAGAGTAGGAATTACAGCCATGGGTGATAAAGAGGTAAAAGGTGCAAATTCAGTGAAGGACCAATGAAAGCTGTTGACTCAGGAAGGGCCAGCAGCTGAAATTAGCTGGATTATCCAGCTAAATAAATTGTCTGGAAAATCCATCTGAATTAGCTCAAATTGAGTCACTGTCTGATAGGTGGGCAAATCACTCCCGTGGCTGCAGGTGGAAGACGGACATTTCAGGGACCGTCAGCCCTCCTGCAGGAATCAGCAGAGGCTTCCAGCACCCACATGTCTTATGCTGAGGATGGGGCTGCCTGGGGGGGTTTGGCTGGGGGGAGCAGGGCTGGCAGTCCAGGGCTGCTGTCTCCCTGCTCTGGGAACACTGAGGCCGTGATCCAAGGACCTGCTCCATGGAGCTGTGCTGGATCCAGCAGGGGAGGGATCGGACAACTGTGAGAGCTCGTGGTGGTCGAGATGGGAGAGGAAATCATAATTGCAAATAGCAGGTGAAAGCAGCTGAAATTAATTAGTACTGCAGCATGAGGTGAAGCTGCAGAAAGCTGCACATAGTGCTGTGTGTAACTACCTGCTGATTATCACAATCTCTTCATCCACAATTCCTCAAAGCAAATCGTAGCCCCTTCACTTGAGGAGTTGGAGGAACAATTGGATTTTGGCCTCAGAGAGAAATTCTTGTTAACTTGAGCAAGTAAAACATCCATGCTGCTTATTCTATGCTTTTCATGTGCTTGCTGGCTGTTAGTTCAGCATTTTACAAGTGAAGCCAAGAAGAGATGACATTATTTTTTCTTTTCACCATTTTTTTCCTATAAATTTATTCTTTATGTCTCTGTGGAAACCAAGTTTCTCTCCTATTGTTCTTGTTATTGGCATTATACATAGATAAAGCAATTTCAAAGAGTATTTCTCCTAGTTAGGCCGAGCAGAGTTCCAATATACCATGGGCACATCTGTCAACATGATGCCCTTGCCTGTCTTGATTTTCTCAGTTTGCTTGTGGTCCATTTAAAATTAGATTACGACTGATTGGTTCCTGCATTCCAACTGCTTTGAACAATGCTCCATCCGTGGGCATATAAAACAAAACTGAGGCGACTGGAAAGCCTGAGGGATCAATTCCAAATATCACTCTGTAATAAAAACTGTATTTCCTTAATTTTTTTATTGATTCAGCACTCATTCTCCTGTAATGTTGCTGTGGTAATATTAAAACTCAGTGACTGACATTGCCATTCCATAGAAGTAATTTAAATAGCAGTACCAGGGAAGAAAGCAGGCTTTGCTTTTGCAACAATTTTGCTCAAACTGGCACACAGGAACTCCCTTGGATGGAGGGAATAGACTGGGCACCTTTTCCCTTTGAAATATGTAATCTGTATTTCTCGCAGCCCTGTCCTGTGCCTGTGAAGCCAACAGGATACCTGCTGTTGGCACTGCTGGGTGCAGCCTTTGAAAGCAGGTATGCATTTTTGGGTTGTAGATGGGAACAGGTGATTTGTGCAGGGCACAGAGCTGCTGTCTGCTCAAACAAACCCCAGACTATTCTTCACATAACCCATGATACAAAGCAAATGAAAAGAGCATTCCTGTGAAATTGAAGACATTTGGCTAATTAATAATCACAAAAGGTGTGCATCTTACAGGTGAAAATTTCAAAGGACCTCGTAAGGCTTGGATTCACAGAGGCAGTCAGTGAAGGGGGAGCTGGACGTGTATCCTTCAAAATGGAGTCTTTGCTTGTCCCTGGAAGTCTTTGCTTGCCCATGGAAGATAGGATGGAGATTTTGTTACATGCTGTGAACCTCCAAGGTCTGCAACACAGCACTGGTGAGAGGCATTTTGCAGTCTCTGCTGCCCACGAGGTGCTTGCTAGGGGAGGCAGAGTATTCCCAGCACTCCAGCTTGGGTTTCTGCTTCCTTGGGATGCACACAAGTAAAGGAGACTGCTAAAAATGAAATAAAACTTGAAAGTAGATATATGAGAACTCCAGAGGCTGCTGCATGGTTTCTCTGTCAAGACAGGTTAGTTACCAATCTGCTCTCATAAGTGTCCCAGAACCATAAAAATGACATGTCTGGGGTCTGTTTCTGGACTGGGAAATTTTTAATGGAAATCGTCTCCTGCAGGAAGTCCCCAAGGTCTGGCAGAGACAATATTTCATATTGTTTTGGGTATGAATCTCCAGGATGTTCATAGTCCACAACTTGGAAACAAAAAAACAGGGAAAAGTTTGATCAAAACTGTCCACTTGCGATGTGCTAACCAGAATGACTCACAGAAGCAAAACTGATTAATGGGTATGTCTGAAATAACCCAAACCCATTTGGTGGCAATTCATGAAAGAGAACTGTGACAAAGTGTTTGCTGGACTGGGTGCTGGGAGCAAAGCCAAAGGCCTTCTCCCTTGGCTCAGCCTGATCAAAAAGCAAATCCAACCCACCCCTGAGCCAACAAGAAGCTGACGTCTGCTCCAAAATCAGCATCTCTGCACCCAAGCAGGGAAGTAACACCTGCTTTGACGTTAAATAGCTGTTTCATTGCTCTGCCAATTTGCTTGTTGTTGATATCATATGTCAATTAAGAGTGGATAAAACACAGCTCAGACCTTGACTGAGTGGCATGAACATCCCCTTGAGCTGTGCAGGAACACGGGCATCTTTGCCTTGGTGCAGGACAGGTGGGAGTGAGCAGTGCCAGATGCTCAGCTGACAGAGGGGGACACAGCCCACTCCACCTTCTACACACCAGGGAACACTCTCACCCTGGGCCCAGCGAGGGGGAGTGCCCTGCCCCATCACTGCTTCCCAAAGTGGAGGGCTGTTTCCTCTGCACGTGTTTGCTGTCGACTGAAGTCAGGCAGTGCTTTTGTTCTGGTGTAATGCTGAACGAATATTGAGTGTGCCTCTAAGATAAAGTCATTATTTAGGAGCTCATTAAAGTACTGGCCTTGAAAAAATTTCCCACTGCTAATATCCTCTTCCATCACTGTGTCAGGGATCGGAGCTGTTTAGAGAAAGTGCTCTGTGCTCTGTGGCCATCTCCCACCTGTTACCTGGGGGCCACCAAGACCAGGGCTGGGATAAAACTTTTTTAAGCCTAGAGCTAAGAAAGGGCCAGGTGTTAACATGAGCTGTAAATTGCTAAGTAACCCTGGCAAAACCCCTCAGCACCTTCATTTCCAGAAAAGATCCTGAGGCTGTTTTCTCACTACTCCTCCCTTTAGTGAGCTGGGGCACTGCTCCGTGCTATGAAAGCACACTCCTCCCTCTTGCTTTTCTCCCCCACTCCCCACTTTTCCTCCTCATGCTTCTGAAATTCACCTCTTGCTGTACCTGCAGGTTTTGCACTAGGAAGGGAGAAATCAGCCCTGCCGTTCCCACACATTTCTGTCCTGTGTGCTGGGAGGGACTTGGAGCCCCAGGGGACACCTCTGCCCGTGGGGCCACATCTGAGCTGGCAACTTGGGAAGCAGCTTGGGGCTGCCTGTGTCCAGGGCTTGAAGGCAACTTGAGAAAGGTCAAAAATGAGTTGCTGAACTTCACTGTTGAGAAATCCTCCCTCGTAGCCCCGGTGTGGTTTCCCAGGTGGACACTGGCAGTGTTACTGCTGTGTTGGCAGATCTCAACTCACTGAAGTGGGATTCAGGAGAACATCAAGTGTCCATGCTGGAGAGCCTGCCCGCAAGCCCACCTTTCCTCCAGGCTGTCTGCAAAGGCCTGTTGGAGCTTAAATAAATAGTAATTTGCAGTAATGATATTTAATCCTCTTCAAACAATAATTTACAGTATCAGATTATTATCATAATATCTTATCTGCAGTTCCTAATGCTTTATTGTTATCCCATTACAGGGAGTTCTGCTGCCAGTGCATATTGTCTATTTCTCTTACAAATGTTCTACAGAAACCTTATTAATTATTAGTCTCATAAAACACCTGTTAATGTTACCATTTTAATAAATCTCCTTCTTAATTAAATTAGGTTGTTCTGATAGTAATCCTCTAATGTCCACTGCCTTTCTGTTCTCATCACAGTCTGATTGTAGAGTGGGAAGCAGCATTCAATTATAATTGATGTAGGTCATAATTCAGAACCAAATTATAACATATAAAGCCATATGATCATTGAGGAATATAATAGATCTCTACACTAAAGTGTCATTTGGATTGATTAGTGCTGTTTCTAGAGCCTTGTTAGAGGTGAGAAAAGGCTTAATTCAAAAGGATGGGTTTTTTTGCTTTTCCTTTTCTCTCTTTTTGTTTTGAATTTGTGTACTCTATTTCCTCCATTGATAAGCAGCATCTACTTCAGCTGCTCTGGGACAGTGCTCATGACCACTTTCCCTCTCTTTCCCACTGGTGTTTCAGTTCTAAAGCTGAGTTTTTCTAAAGCTGTCTGTAAAGGCAGGCCATGTGATGATTTTATTTAAAGATTTAATAAAACCTTTTCTCCTGAGATTAGATGCAAGAAATCTTGATGCTGATCTATTACTGCTGCTACCCAAGCATGAAAGTACAGTTATAAATGGTGCAGCAATGCTAAAGATATAAGAAAATAATTAAAAGTATATCAGAATGAAGACCTTACCCTAGCTGTAAAGTTGGCACCAGGAAGGTTTCCCACACTGGCTCCAGGACAGTCCCTGTCTGCTGGGGAATGTCTCAGAGGAAACCTGTCCTGGACCTTGCTGCTGCTCACACAGGTCCTGTTTGCATGGGAGGGCTGGGCACCTCTCAGCCTTGACTGCTTCTCTCCAGTTTTCTGAGCAGAGCTGTGACATGTTCTGTGGGATTTGTGGTGATCTCTTATCCTGCAGGAAACCCTGGAACAAAAAGCAGAACTTTCCCAGGACCACGGTGAGAACCTGACTCTCAGCTCTCCCGATCTTTTCTGCTGGTGGGAAAAAACCCTGTTTCAATTGCTTCACTGCCTGCCTCCCCTCCCATCATCCTCATTTACCTTCCTCACAACAGCTGCAGTAATTTATTGCCCAGGAAAGCAATGTAGCAAAATGTTACCTGTGGTTTTAATTGATTTTTTGTATAATTTAGACGCTCAGGTCCTTTTCAGGGTCTCCCCCTTGCCCTGTGTACATCTGCCTCCTCCCTACCAGCCCTCCTGCTCTCCTGTGGGCTTCAATATCCAGTCCCTGTGGATTTCACTGACTGCTGTCCTCAGTAGGTTATTGGCTTCTTCTTGCCCCATTTCATGAGGTGTATCCTATCTCTCTCCAGTTATCCTCATTTTTCAAAGAGGATACCCATGGCTGCAATTTCTGAATCATTTTTTGAATTAACCAAAGTATGCTGTAGCTACTTTGTATGTGATCTGATCCTTTAAAAATCTCCCTTGCATTCTTCCTTTTAAAACTGAGTTACACACCAAAAAGTTTTTGGAGAGAAAAAGCTACAAGCTTCATTTGGATGATACTGAAATGAAATATTTTTACTTTTTAAAATGAAACATGTTGGTGTGTGTGAATTATTTGCCTTGTGTTTTCCAACAATTGAACTATTTTATGAATTTTTATTCCATTTTTGCTTGTTGCTTGCTGTAATTGTGTTGATTCTTTCCACAGTATTGGCTTTGGTTTCTCATTTGCACATTTCTAGATCAATCTGTTTTGAGGTTTCCATTCCTGCCCCATGTGTTATCCACAATATTTAAGATATGGATGCAGAGGATGGGTACTGCAATCAAACTCATTGAAAACAAAATATAAGTGGAAATCCATGTAAAGGAGCTGTGGAATTTGGACTGTTGAGGTGTAGGTGTGACACAAGTAGCTCTCTGAAAAGGCCCACAAGCAAACTAAGGTGTTGGCTTGGTAGCTCTGACCAAATTACCATCAGTCTCTGGCGTTTTTCTGTGGCCTGAACTGCTGCTGTTGCCTTCTGGAGGCCTGCAGGAAATGTTAAGAAGCAGATTTTGCAGCAGAGGCTTGCAATGAGGCATTGGCTCCTGGAATACATGGTGGATCTTCCTGTGGGAAAGAGATGGTGCCTCTTCCTCTGTCCCCTCTGGACACCTGAGCGGAAGATCCCTCATTCACTTGTGCACAATGTGATAATTGAGGGGGAATTTCCTGGAGCTGAATGCTGCCTGCCTGGGGTCAGCAGCTACTCTTCCATCTTGCCTTTCTTTACATCCCATATGAATGCCCAGCATGGAGTTGGAGGGAGCCCTCCAAGGTGATGAGCCTCTCTGTTGCTAAGAGATGCCTTCTGGAAGAGCAACAGTCCTCAGCTTGGTGGGAGTGGATAAAAAACTGCAAGTTAAGGCAGTTTCAAAATACTTCTACTTCTCTACATTAACTAGCAAACAGAGGAAAATTATCCTGAAATGTGGAGTATTCTGGTTGCTCTTGGACCATGGATGTGTTTAGGCCATGCAAAGTGTGGCCTAAACATCTGCTGGGTCCTGTCTGTGTTCTCCACCTGTCACACAGAGACATGCAGAGACCATTAACAGGTCAATGTGGTGCTGCTCAGAAGCTGTGTGGGGCCCAGCCTTACTGAACTTTGGTAGATGAAGCGTGTCTGCTGAGTTATAGTCCTACTAGAGAGAGATTCATCGCTCCCGCTAGGAGATAATGCATTTCAGGGTGTTTTTTGGAATGTCACACATCTCTGCTGGGAGAGTGGAGGCAGGGCATGGAGTTACTCATCCCAAGCACGCTGCACTTTGTGCCTCACCCTCCCCAAATAATTCTTTGGTCCATTTAACATCAAAAAAAATCATGCCTGTGAGCCCTTTGCAAGAAACAGCATGGGATTTGTGCCTTGTGAGGCCTCATCCTGCCCAGGAACACCTTCCTGGTGTAGGAGGCCCCTTGGTCAGTGCAGTTTCTTCTCTCTCCTCCAGCCCCGTGGTGTTTTATCTGTTTGGGAGGGGAGGGGCTGTCTCCAGATGACCAGTGGGGCAGCACTGGCATCCCTTCTGCTCTGGGGCAGCACGGAGCACAGCCTGGAACATGGCACAGAGCTCAGCTGTGCTTTGCAGTAAAACACCTCTCCCTTGTCCTGCACAGGCACTTGCTGCACATTAGTGGGACGTGGTGGAAAAGTTATGTATGATTTCTCTGCCTTCAGATGGAACAGAAATGCCATTCTGTCAGAGAAGTGGGCTTCGACAGAGCTGAATGGCTCAAAGAATGGTTCCTATCAAGGCTGATAATCTTCCCTGGCGATAACGCAGTGGATTATACAGTGATTGGATGTTGAGAGTAGCTGACCTTAATCTCCCTTAACTTTGGTTTTCTTTCCCATCTGATAATAATGGAGAAAGTACAGCAAGTGCCATAGAAGATTACACACATCCTGCCACTCTTTGCAGATGGCTGATACAAAAATCAGAGACAATGCTAAAATAATTAAAAAGCCCACAAAAAATGAAACAGTGTACTCAGCTCCTTTTGTGAGGCTGTGGCTAAGGAAACAGCCAACCAGCCTGAAATGGACAATGTAAATGTAAGTAGATCTTATTAAGATTCTGTGTGGCTGTTAAATCATCCTCAGCCGTTGCTTCCAGCTTAGCGTCACTGCTAATGGTGAAGAGGGGAAGAGATTAGTTTAGGCTGCTTTGAGACATCACAGATATACGTGGGAGGCATCCTCTGTTTCTTGAACTTGTACTTCTCTGACCTGCTATGTGACGAGTGGAGTGCCAAAAATACAGAAGAGTTGGCACATAAAATCCGTGTCTACTCTATCTACTCTGTCAAGGCTAAAAAAAAAAAGTCCTGAATGAGCCTTGGAGAGTCAACAAATCACTAAAATAGCAGCTAAAAGAGGAAGTTCAGCACGAGTTCAAGTCATTAAAATTCCCTCTAATGTATGCTCTCACAGACCAGTGGGCTGAGCGTGATCCCGGGGAGTGGAAGGATGTGTGTGAACTTGTGTGCAGGGGGAAAATGGGCAAAGTTGGTGTTGCTGACCTTCAGTGTGAAAGCCTGATCATTCCTGTTGTTTGAGGTGGCTGTGTGGGAAGAAAAGGTCAGTGGAGCATCTCTGAGCTGGAAATGGGGAGAAATGAGCTTTTGCATGGCTTTCTTGGGCAAATCCCCACCTGTGTGCAGATTGTGGCACATTTATGTCTCAGACTTTTGCTGGTGCTTGCACAAGGTCTCAAGGGGAAGGCAACTAGGTAAGGGAATGGCTGTGGTGGACTGTAAACATAGATTCTTCATTTAGGAAACACTCCTTCCTAGTGGTAATATTTGACTAATGAGCAGACAAGGCCTATTAACTGTGAATGTGTCCTTTTTATGTCCTTCCATACGGGCAATGTGGGGAATAAAAGGAGATTTGCACTGTATTGTCCATGTTAGCCACATTTCTCATTGCCTCCAAAGGGAGTTGTGTTCAGGAAGTGCAAAGCAGACCTGGTATTTCATTTATTCAGTAGTCCTGAGATTGAAAACGATAGAGACTAGGCAAAAGAAATACCAGGGGTATCTCCTATCCATGTGTTGCTTCATTAAACATCTGAAAACAACAATGAAAAAGCAGAGATTACAGAATGAGATTACTGGGGAGCAGGATGATAACATGAAAGCCTCTGTCCTCTGCTTGTACAATACACATGTGGTCAGAAAAATAAAGGCAGCAAACTATCTTACTATATAATAGACAAGGATTTTCATAGCTAAAATTTGGGATGCATGGAAAGTAGAAAATGGCTTTACACAAGAGAGTCACTTGTTAACTTTGGATATGTGATATGTGAATGTATAACTGAGATAAAGAAAATCATCTGGTTTCATCCTTCTTGTCAGGCAGTATTTGCATTCAGAAGCTCCAGATGTAACATTGAGTAGCTAAGGAATATATGACAGAATATTGTAAAGCTAACTGACATTGTGCACAAGAAAATTAGTTTCCTTTTATTGCTGTTTTAAATAGAAAAGATTTGATCAGTCTTGGCCCTCTCAATAGGCAAAAAAGGTGACTAGACCACAAATGCCTGTGAAGCTGCTTGAAGGTTTGACAGCTGCTGGAGAAAGGGGCCCTCTTTCTTACTTACAGCAGAGGTGTCAGGTGGCAGAGGTGTCTCTGCCACAGGAGAGCAGTGTCAGAGGCACAGCAGCATTACAGCAGCATCTTGGGACCATGCTCTAAGAAGTGGGGTTTAAACCAGTTGCCCATCATCCTTGCCAGTCCAGTGCTGGCATCATCCCTGGGGCAGAAATCCCCCACCTGTGGCACGCTCATCCCCCTGGCCCTTGCTGCAGAGTCCTGTGAACTCTGGAAGCTGCATCAGCTCAGGAGCAGAGGCAGGAGCCACCCGAGCTGGACCTGTTGAGTAGACTGGGGTGAAGGGACCTGCCCAAGCCCTGCATGTGTGTGGTGACTTGTCCTTCAGCTCAGCTCAACCTCCTGGACCCAGCACTGCCTTGATGGTTCCTAAACCAGCTCTGCTGTGGTGGAGAGTCTCCAAAAGCCTTTTCCAACAAGGGGAAATTTGTAATGTAAATTCCTACTCGAGCATCAGGGTTTTTTAATTTGTTTTTCTGTAGAAACAAAGGGGTATATGCTTTGGCTTGTACTTGTGTCATTAGGTCCTCAGGCAGACAATGAAAGCTGTAATTCCAGCTGTGTGATCTGCTGCCATCCATCCACCTCGCATCCCTGGTACCAAATCTCCCAAGACAAAGCACCTCCTTAACCAAATTCAAGCCCAGCTCCCTCTCTGGGAAAGACCTGCCCCTGACCTCTTGCCATCATTTTGTGTCCCCCTAAGGGAGCAGATGGGGCAGGAGGAATCCAGCCAGCACTGGCAGGTCAGGTGTTTGATCAGCCAAGCCTCACCTGCTGTCCAGGTAGGCTGCTGCTAATGCTGAGGCTTGTCTGCCTTGGCTCCCATGTGCTCTTCACAAGTTGTCATCAAGGGCTTTGCCTTTTCATTTTGACTGTCTAAAGGGCCTTTTAAAATTAGGTTGTTGATGCATTTGTGTCTGTACAGCATTTCACAAGTTAGAATGGTTTCCTGCACCCCTTTGGTTTTTGTTGTAGTTCTGTAATTACAGTGATGGAGAGGGATTCTCCAGGAGCTGCCAGCCTTGCCAGTGTCTCCCTGCTGGTGGCACCAGCAGGGCTCTGGGTACATTGGTGACACGGGGTGAGAGCAGGAAGGTGAAGATGAATATCTTGATTCTGGCACTACCATCTAACCTAAAAGCAGGCTGGGAAGTAGCACATATCCCAGTGACAGTGAAGCCTGCAGCCTCTGAGTCCAGATGCATTAGAGCCTAAAGTGAGCTGAGCTCCCTAATGGACACACGCCGTGTTTTTGAGCATCCTGCATCTTCTGCTGATTGTCTGCTGTCGAGCCCTCGTTTCCAGCAGTGCTGGGCTTTCCACTGCATGCCAGCAGCAGCTCCTCCAAACTTCCTTGATTGTGTCTGTGCCTGTTGCTCGGTGCTTGAGTGATGAAATGGAAGGCAGCAAGAGTGACAAAGATAAAATGAGCAGCAAGAGGAACCTGAGCTGAATTTTGGGAGGGTAATTAGTGGTGCCAGTGGCTCCAAGCTGAATAAGGGGGTTTGCTTTCTGCTATTATCTGTGTGGCACTGGGGAAACACCAGGCAACTCCCTCCTGATTCTTTTCTAATTAAAAGGTTTTCATGTGTAAGTTCTCTAATATATGAGGAAGTGATAAATTAAACATCATGAGTTCCCCACTCTGGGCTCATGCTGCAGCAGAAAATAAATTCTGCATCTCACAGCGAGGCCAGTGAAGAAACTGCTCCTTTCCCACTGCAAACAGGAGCTTGTGGCACTTCCAGCCTGGAGGCATCCTGCCAGGTTTGCTGTGTCTGGGGACAGTGGCCAGGGCGAGCCAACTGGCCAGGGGATGTAGGAGCTGTCCCTCGGGTAAAGGCAAAATAAATGCTCTGAGTGTGGTAGAGCTCTGCTGGCATGAGTCCAGGAGGGGAAAGCAAAGGAATTGCCTTCTTCCAGCAGTGAGAAAGCAATAGTGGAGCTGCTTCAAGCAGTTGCTGCGGCCCCTGGGCTGCACTGGCCTCTTTCCCAGGACACGGGGGGAAAAATGCAGCTTTTCTGCCAAAATGCAGCAGCTCTGGTTTTTCCTGATGGCTTCCCCCTTACGTCCCTCATGGTGGGCTGGGGAGCTGGGAGGAGACCGGCAGCCCAGAGGGATGGAGCAGGAAGAAAATGCACCCATCTGTCCCACAGGGTATGATATCCCTGCTGGCATAACTCCAGGAGACCATCCAGGGGCTATATCCAGGAGATACCACCTCCTGCTCCCAGCTGTCCTTCTGAAAATAACTAATGCAATGTCCTGAGGTGACTCCCAAATTTGTGTAAAGCAAATGCACTAAAGCAAAATGCATGCAGACAAAAAAAGAAATGCTTCAAGATGATCCTGGAGGATTTTTTGGAAGTTTTCTCTGACATATCAATGCTTTTATAAAATTTTTAAAGGCTTGGTTAGATTGAAAGGGAAAAGGGAGATTGTTTTCCTGTGGCTTGGAGTCAGTGTTTAAAAAATATAGCTGGAGGTGCAAAATAATTGCAAAATAAAATTAAAATCTGCTCCTCAATGCCAAAAGAATGCTAAAATGTAACTTTTCAGGTTTTAAGACCAGGTTTTAAGCCAGACCAGAACAACTCAAGGGTTCAGTATTGTGTTGAAATACTTGAGTGAATCCAAATCTGTGTGTTCTAAAGAAAAAGCTTTCTTTCCAAAAAAGTTCATAAGCATCACATCCTGGCCTGTCCTTGCAGTAGAAGGAATGGTTTCTTACTATCCTTCTGAAGGATTTTTTTATATTTTAATAGGTAAAACTCAAGCACAGCGTAAACACACGAAAAAGCACACACCCTATTGAATTCTTAGAGACAAATATTTTAAATTTGGCTTTTTTCAAAACTGCAGGCATGCATTATTTACACTCGAGAATAATAATGTAACAAAGCTGTATTAGATTAAAATTGTTCCATAAAATATTATGATTATCATTTTTTGTAGCTTGACTTAAGGTGAACAATTTATACAAAAATATGAATTATTTTCTGTTACAAAAAATTATTCAGTGTGGGCTCTGTGTATTACAGTTATTAATCTTTCTATTTAAATGCAAATTTTTCTTTTCAACTGAGAGCTAAAGATACTTTTTATACAACTAATAAAACACAGCTCTGATCTTCTGATCCCTCATACGGGAGATGCCTTTCTCAGCTGTGTTTGGGATGTCTCTGCTGGAACGTGGTGTTCCTTTACAGCAAGGATGCTCTCTTCATAAATATATAGAGAATTACCTGCTCAAAATAAAATACTCATTTGTACAGTCACAGGATAGTGACTTGGACAATCCTCAATTTCATGGGTTTTGTAAAAACAGAAAAGAGCCAAGAAGAGCAGTGACCTTTTGTGGCCATGTGCTGTGCCTGCAGTCTAGGAGTGTCATTTATCCTTGGAAATTCTTGGTTTGCATCCAAGTGGGTTTGCTCCTATGGGAAACCTGAAACTGAGGTTTCTTTGAGAGGCTGGAGTCAGCTCAGGCAGGAGCTGGTTGAGGCTCTGGGAGGGGAGTTGGACGGGCTGGTCAGAGATGTTTCATTGCCCTGTGAAGCTGTTGTTGAAGGTCTACCAGGCTTTATAATCACCACAGTGTTGGTGCTGTTCAGAAACTCCAGAGAGCCTCATTTCATCCCCAGAATGCCAGGTACCCCCAACACCACCACAAACTCCAGGGGCATGGGCACAGTTTGCTCTGCAGAAGTGTCAGAGATTCTGTCTGAGTGGTTGCTCTTCCCATTTGCACAAGGGAGTGGAAGTTGTCCCCTTGCACCAGGAGAAGACTTTCAGTGTCTGATCCTGGGAGCTGAAATCAGCAGAGGTTTCTGCAGCTCTTGCCATACATGCAAGAATGTGACAAGGAGAGAGGTAACTCCTATCTGGCAGCTTGTGTCCTGAAGCAGAAATCAAAGTTGTTTATGTGATTTCACCTTACCCATAGGTAAAGCTTTATGAAGCTTTACCTATCAGTAACAATTTCAAGCTGATTTCTGCCAATTTATCATCTGACAAAGTGCTTCTATTACCCTGAGCAACTCCGAGGACAGCCTTAATAATGTTTATATTGTTTGTATTTAGTTACCAGTATTACCAAAGGAAGTTGAAAACAACTCTGCATCTCCATCTTTCATCCTTGCACAATCAAAACCCTCCCATTCTACCTCCCAAGAAATGCTGTTTTGTGCTGGTGGAAAGCTTTTTGATGGTTTTCCGGGTTCCGTGTGGTCTGGCAGAGCGTGTTGTCCTCTGGCCACCCCTTGGTCTCCCTTGTTAGTGGTGCTCTGACTCACCCTGGATGGGAGCTTGGCTGCTCCAGCCAGTGGAAACTTGGGTAATTGAAAAGGCTGAAGTAGTGAGTGGTGTTATAATTAACTGTCTGTATTAGGCATTTTACAGTTCTGACACCTCGCAAGAGTGGAAGTTTAATGAGAATGGAGAGAGGCTCAAAAGCAATCCATTTTCCCAGTAAAGATTGTAATGAAGGTGTGAAATGATGCACAGCTAACTAAACCTGTCTGTAATAGCCTCTCTGTTATAGTGTAGTGATCTGACATTTTGGAAAAACAATGCAGTGCATATGTATAAATCTATATCTATATCTATATCTATATCTATATCTATATCTATATCTATATATCTGTATCTGTATCTGTATCTATCTCTCTCCTTGCAGCACTAATGTAATGGATCATGCAGCTTGACTGGGTGTGCCATGTGTAGGTCGGGTGCCAAAATGTGTAAGGAACTGATTGTTGACAAAAAATGCTCATTTGCTGTGTAAAGGTGAATGCAGCCCAAGGAAAGTCCCAGAAAATGTCCCAAAGAGGGCATTCAAGTAGAGCACAAGGGGCTGTGAATGCCTGTGCTGGGGCCAGCTGTGACACAGCACAAAGGATTTCTGTGACCCATTTGCAGCAGCACAGCCTCCTCACTACACTCCTGCCATGAATTCCTTGGCATCTGCCCTGGAGGGGCAGGAAGAGCAAAGGTGTTTTCTCACTATTGCTTTAGAAGAGGCTCAGTCTCTGACTATCTGTTTAAAACCCAACAGCAGCAGCTGTAAACAGAGTGCACTTTCCACAGCAAAACCCTGTAGTCTTCACTGTCACTGCATCTCTCTGTCCACATTTTCAAGGAATTTGTCAGATTTGGGTGGGTGTGGCGCGAACAGGAATGAGGATGGCACACACTCGTGGCACTTAGGAGTCAGTGACTCTCCGAGGTTGTTTTTGGAAATGGATGCTTTCCTCTGGGATCTTTGCATCCAGAGTTCATCTTCATAGGTTCTTCTGTCCCACCCCTGCAGGGTTTCACTCTCAGCTGAGGAGGAGCTGAGTACCTGTGCCCTGCTGGAGCACCCAGGCTGTGTGCTGTATGGTCAGGAGGTCATTTCTGCCCACAAACTGGCCCAAAGCTGTCCCCAGCATGGAGCACTGAGGGCTTCTGCACTTTTGCACTCAAACCTCAAGGTGGGTTTCCTTTTGAGTGGGTAAATTTGTTTCCCTGGGAGCCATTTGTCACCATTGTCACCTTTGCTCTGAGGCACGAGCCCGCTCTCAGCATCCTCACCTGGTGGGAGCAGGGGTCTGCTGGTACCTCTGTATTTCCAGCCAGGCTGAGGGGGGCTGAGGGCCAGGTCTCTGGGAGCTCACAAGTCTGATATTTGCCATACTGGAGCCTGAATGCAGACAGGCATGAAGGGCCTCTTCCATTCTGTGCAGCTCTTGCTCCAGTTTGATCCCAAAAAGCTTTTCCTGGCTGACCTGAATTACCTTTTCCTTTTTTAAATGTATAATTTCTGTGACTGATATAAATGTCAAGCACACAGATGAAGAATGAAAATGGAGATAAACACCTTGTTAATTGTAATCATTATGTAAATATCTGAGCCCATAAATTTCAATAATTAGTTTTACTTTCTTTTTTTTTTTTTTCTCTCCTTGTCAGGACATGCATGGATATGGCTGAGATTTCTCATAGCTGCTGGTAGGATAGAGCCTTGATTGCTACACTACATGAATTTTGTGTGTGGCATATGGTGAGGTCTCATGAAACATAATTGTGGAGCACTAATGTTCAGCTCTCCTGTGGGGAGTATCACTTCCTGAAGGGTGACTCCTTTCACTAACACCGAGATCCTATGGGAAAAGAGCTTCTTTTAAAGATCTCAGCCATATGATTTATGGTAAATAACATTTGTATTCACATATTATGTGTTTCTGCTCTTGAGGTTTGCCCTTGTTGGTGCTCAAATTTGTTTTTGTTTAGCATGTCACAGGACTTGGAGCAATGCAGTTTTGGCAAAATGCGTGGGAAGGCTATGTAAACACCATCCAAGCTTTCTATATACTCTCTGCATCCTCTCCAGTATGTTTAAATGTTCCAGCTATGCAGCTAAAGTACACCCACTAATACAAGTTAATACAAAGACATGGTTATATAATGGAAGCACTTTCACTAGATTTTCATAAAGAGAACAAGAGGATCCCCTGAGATATTGTTGTACAAATAACAAAAGACAGAAGCTCAATTAGTGAAAGCATGGAAGTGAAAAGTGAGACAAAAATAATGTAGAGTAAAATTCAGTAGGTATATTAGTTTGCAAAGTATACTTTCTTATACATTAAAGGGCTGCACTGAGGAATGAATTACCTGCTTTCCATATGACAGTTTTCTAAACTGAAGTTGTCAGAATTTTTTTACAGTGTTCTGACTCAAGATAGGAAAAGTCAATTCCTTAATTCTGCTAGATGGAGGTGTCACATTGATACTTCCATTTACTTTTTTCATTACAGGAGAGCAGAAGTTGTCCAAAATTATTTTATTTTCCATTTTTTGTTCCCCTGAGACTCTAGCAATAACCAGCAATAGTTTTTTGTCCATATTATTTTAGATTAATATTTTCCGAGCTGCAATATATAGAAGCATAAGCCTCAACAGCTGGCCAGCAAGTAAAGCAAGAAAGGATTTGGTTTACAGAAAGAAATCCAATCCCTATACTTTTTCCTTAGAAGCCAACAGTGTGTTTCCAGCAAGGTGAGACTACATAACAAAATGTTGCACTCTGGCCCATGCCTGCAGAGTTCTTTGGTAATGTGACTTCTGAAGCCCTTTATGCCTTTCCTAGAACAAAGCCATGGTTCCCTGTCTGATCTCCTAAGAGAGCCCAGGAGCCAGCAGGGCTGCCTGCAGCATCTGCAATATGCAGTTTGCACTGAGTTCAGACACTCCACAGCCTGATTTCATGCAGCTTCACGTGCTTTAATCCTGCTCTCATGGTAGTTCTCTCTCTGGGACTGCCAAGTGTCCCTACCAGCCCCTGGTCTCATGGGTTTGTGCAGACTCCTGGGAATAACCCCTGGAAAATACAGCTGCTAAGGAAAAATAAAATTATCAATCGAAAGTGTTTCCCAGTTAGTTGGTTCAAAATGATTGGTTTTGGCAACCTTCTTCTGTCAGTCAGTGATCCCATGTATTTATATAGGGCTTAGTGATGAAACTACTTGGAAACCTGTGTGAAATTATGTATTTTGCAACTTAAATCACCCTTCACCAGCTAAAAAGGAAATCCAATACTGACATGGGAGAAGCATGGTTTGTAAAGGAACTTTTCCAGGGTGAAGCTGGAGCTGTCAGGACCAGCTTCTGGTCTGGGGGAATGTGTGGGGCAATGAGATTCAATCCAGTTTTGTGGCATTTGGCTGCAGCCTCCACCTCTGTGCGCTGCTACCCTGGAAAGAGAAAAGATATTTTCAGAGCAAAGCCTGTCTGTGTAAAGCACCTTGGAAGAATGTGTGAATGTGTCTTCTTCTGAAATGGCAGTTTGTTTCTACATTACTTTTTTATTTTTATATGGAATTAGAAATTATAGCATTCATTTGACTCCTTAAGTCATTACATTATTAAATGTTTCAAAACTTGGGTCTCTTTTTTGCCTGTCACCAAAAATTGGCAGCTCACTGCCCCACTACAAAGATGCTGTGAGCCAGGTTTTGGTATGGGCTTGTTTTGATTAGGGCCGATATCAGATTTTAGGGTTTTATTTTGCCAATGTTATGGTTGGATTTGCATGCATGAAAACACAGTCCTGTTCTGTTTCTGAGCAATGGCAATGCTGGTTCCCTGTGCAGAAAACCCAGAAAGCAGCCTTGAAATTTTCTTTCCAAATGTGATGCACTGCCTGGCTGACGGCAGCGCCCAGAAGTGAAGCAATATGAGCAGCATTGCTTGATTTAACAGCACGAGAGCCTCACAATGTGTTTCAGTTTATATTATTCTGGAGATAAGAATCTTTAAATACTGGAGGAGCATACAGTGTACAAGCATTGTATTGACATTTTTCTATGCTATCATAACCACAGATTCATCTGCTTATCCTTATGTTAGCAATTTTATTTTAATCCAGGGCAATAATGAAAAAGTGCATTACTGGGGAAAAACAAACTCTTTGTAGCTTGTGTTCCTGATATTTTTAGGGAATTGAATTGCATTTTCTGTCGACAATACTAGGCTATATTTAGGCTTTCTGTGAACATCCATGAACAACAAAAATGTGTCTGCTAATGTATTGTCAGCCAGAGGAAAACAGACTATTTGTAGCTCCTGTATTGGGGGGCGGATCTGCAGCCCTGTCTGCCCTTTGGCACTTTCACTCTGCAATTTCCTGTGAGGAATTTGAGCAGCTTCTGGGGTGTGGGGAGGCACTTCTGCATATGCTGAGCCTGAGCTGGGAGCCTGCCCTGCTCTCCAAGTGTCCCTGCCAAGGCTGGATGGTTGATACAGCAGGGCTGGGCAGAGCAGATGAGGGTCAGGGTTGAAGTGCTCAGGCAGGGGTGGCTGTCTCTGCTCAGATGGGTCAAAGTTCCCCACATCTCTGGGGGGTGATCTTAACTGACAACAGTGAGAGTCCATGCTGATGCTGAAAACTAAATCAGGTTGGTTTTCTTTTTCCTTTTTCTTTTTTTTTTCCTTCCCTTTTTAGGAGCAGTTTGGTGTTACTGTTTGTGACAAACACTGGCTGTGCAGGCACAGGTTTTCCTTGCCACAATACAACTCCAGCCACAGATTTGTTCAAAACTGGGAGCAATCAAGTGCTCAAGAATGCTGTAGAATCAGAATAATTTGTATTCCATTTTTAAAATAATTTAATGTCTTTTTATAGAGAGAGATAGAGGACTCAAAAATCCTTCAAGAAGGAGCACAATATGAGATTTATTTCCCAAAGCTGTTTTTTTTTAAACTCTTGCCAAGAATCTTCTACCACAATTCTGAGCTTTACTTAAAAAAATCCTAGGAGAAATGTGTACTATTCTTTGTCAAACTACTTAGGACATATTCCTAAGAGTCACTCACGCTCCCACACGCACCTTTCCACAAGTGAGATAAATTGAGAATGTCACTATCTTTAACGTTAGAAGTATTTCCATCTTCCACTGCAAATATGCAGTGATGCATCTAGAATAGCACTGTCAGGGAAAGAAATCTTCACATGAACAGAATTTAGCTATTTGTGTTCTCTTTCCAGATGCACTTAGTGTTTTTCTTTTTCTTCAGTGGGATCATGTTGGCTGCAGGGAAATGGAGAAGGAAAACCGTTGCTTTAGATATGATGCTGAGTCCTGCCCCTTGGCCAGTCTCTGACAGCCTGCACCCAGTCCCAAGCCTGGCAAAGCTGTGCAAGATGCTGACTGAAGGGCATTGCACTTGCTGATAGCAAGGTGGGTGCAGGGAAATTGGTTTGACACGTGCTGGTGGTGTTGAGTGTGGCCTTCACCTCCTGGGTCTGCACAAAACTGCTGGCTCCAGTGGGGAAGCAGATGGGAGTGAGGACTTGAGAACTAATCTCCTGTCTGTGCTTCTGCCTCTGTGACTAATTGCTCTGAAATTTGCACATGTAATAGCTTTCGCTTTTCCTAATACCTTTTACTTGGTTAGCATTTTAAAAAGATGTATTTTCTTGTCATTAAGAGCACTAGATGCAAATGGAGAAGCAGATAGATACGCATTGCTTATAAATTAAAATAGGAGCACAGATTTTGAGGAGTGCAGTCAGGCTCCCAGGAGTACCTGATCCCGTGTCCAAGGCAGGGAATGCAGCAAGAAATGCACCCCCTGCACCATTCCTCTGTGGGGACGCACAAATCAGAAATTTCAAGGGCTGTTGAACTCTCTGAATTTTCAGTGGGGATCAGCACAAAGTTATTTGGCATGGGAGGTTCTGTAACTGTGATACATTGGGAAAGTTCATATTGTGCAGTGGCCCTAAAACTCACCCATCCTCCTCTAGTATGCAGAGACCCAGTGCTAAGGTGTGTTTAATATAAAGCAGGTAGGATATGAGCTGACTGGAGCAGTTTTTCTGTCTCTCGTTGCCTTTAAATTATTCATCTTAGGATCATCTCCTGTGCTATTTATATTCAGCATAAATAATAATTAGACCGTGGGACAGAGGTGTGGTGTGAATGTGAAGAAAAACTCCATGTCCCTGATGTGGCAAAGTTGGAAATCTAGCCAGGATTGGGGGAGTCCTGATGAAAGGTGGTCTGTTGGAAATGATTGCTTCCTACAGGAAAGCATTAACATGCAAGCACTACTCTTAAGTGGCCAGAATGTAGTGATTAAAGTGCTCTTGCTGTGTGATCTTGGGCCTCTTGCCCTTTCTGTTCCTTAATTAATTTCCTCTATCATTTATGTATTAATAAAAACAAATTACCTGCTTCACAGGAGGTGAGAGGTTTTATTCATCTATGTTTGCAAACAGTGTTGATATCCAAAGAAGGAAGGAAGGAAGAGGCTGCAGAAGTGAGATGGCTGTATTTAGTGCATGAATATGACAAGGTTTTATTCCTTGGCAGTCTGATAATTTGACATAGCAGTCAGTCTTTTTTCCTTTCTACTGTTTAACTTTCTTTTTCTGACATTGTCCTATAAGGCACTACTTTTTCCCCTAGTGTGATACGTAAATGAGTGGATGTATGGACACTTTGATTTTGTGTTGATCACTACCTTTGTTTCAGCCTTCTTTCTTTCATGACCATTTATGGAGAAGGGCACAGCCCAGTGACTGTGGAGTCATCATGTATTTGCAAATAATGTTGGGATTAAAAATTGTTTCCATGTCCCATTTTCACATAATAAACACAGATTTATCTCCTGGAACAATGTTCTGGTTTTTTTGCTCTTCCTTTTGGGGTATCAGCTGTGGAGGTTTTCCTGCATGGAACAGATGTGCACAGACAGGACAGTTCCAGCTAGATATGGAAAGCTTGTGTACTGACACAAATTGCTCTACAACTCAGATTTTTAATTTCTTCCTTTGAAAATGAACTGGATCGAGCTCTTGCAGTCTATATGCAACATGCACTAGCTCTGGCCAGATGCTGCCTGTGACAGTTTTGCTGGTGGAGTTCAGCAAAGGCTGATGCATGTCCATGAAAGAGAGAAATGTGCTATCAGTGGAAGCTCCTGATATCTTTACTCCTCGTGAGCAATGCAAACAAACACAATGTTTCTTCCTACCTGTGCAAACCAGTCTCAGGATGGAAGCAACATGAAAAGGCAGCATCTCATCTCTTGTAATGTCTAATAGCAACGTCTAATTCTGGATTTTCAAAGCTCTTGCCTTAAGGTGATGCTGTGATATGGAGCATGTTTGTGCCCAGGCAGTGCCGTGAGAGCAGCTCAGCGCAATTCCGTATGCAGAAAGCTCCTGGGCTGGGCTCCCCTTGGAGTTCCTCAGCAGGCACTAAAGATGTGTTATCCTTTGAGTTATCTCTTACTTTTAACTCAGCTTTCCTCCATGAAAGCTGTTTTGGTCTTGATTCCAAAACACTACCCACAGTACTGCATTTCACAGTGCTTTGCCACAGAGTTTTGCCTGGGGAGGGTGAGGAGATGAGAGCTGCCTTTGGGGCCCTGCCTGCCTTCACCCCTCAAGTGTGTCATGCCTTTTTTCATCAGCGGTTTTCTTGGTGCCATTCCAAAGTTTGCATCTCCCAGGGGTTTTAAGAAATGGCCATGCCCCCTTGGACTGAGCTGTGTGGGAGAGGAAGCTCAAGTTGCTCTTGGATGTCTGCAGTTTGCTCCTTAAATCTCTCCTTGGAGGATGCTGCTTGCACCATCTCCCATCTTGCACTGACCTGAAGTGTCCTGTTACCTTTCCCCTCCTGAATGTGCAGGCTTTATGTTTCTTTTGTGCTTGTGACCAAGGTTCACCCTGGGGCAGAAACCTTTGTGAGCCAGGGAGAAACTGAGCTCTCCGTTTTGCAGTGTGAGAGTGCTCCCAGCCCTCCCACAGCAGCCTTCCCTCATTTTTGGGGAAGATTTTCTAAAAATCAGGGTGGTCTCTCAGCTGCTGGCATTGAAACCCTCCTGGAGACTCTGGCTGAGGTGTAGCCCAGCTCCCCAAAGGCAGTAGGAGTCCTGCACTCCCCTGCCAAGCTCCCAGGGCCAGGACCCTGGGCAGCCCAAAGTGGTGGTTCCTGTCACCCAGCCCTTCACAGCTGAGTCCTGTTAATGATGTGTGTAAAGACCTCACGCTGCTGAGGCCACGGTGCTGCTCCAGAAATGATGATCTAATTGCATGAAAGGTGAAGCTCCAGTACAGCAAGGATTGATTCAGCCTCAGGCCCTACACAGCAGAGAGCAGCTCATGGAAACCAAAGACTGGGCATGTGATTGCAGACCCTTAATCCATCTAAAATACCATGATACCTGACCTCATTAGAAAAAAGTCACAAAACACATCTCCCTGGATTGTTCATTGCTGTATCCAGTGAAACAGTGGGAGCTCAGCCAACCAGCCTGGTATTCCTCCCTCTCCTGCAGAGTACTGTGTATTCCTCTCTGCCTGGGAAACACTGCGAGATCCAGACTGAGCTCCTGTAAGCTCATGGGGAGGAAAACTTATAACTTACTAATTAATACAAAGACATAAAGTGATTGCAGCCACAATGCTAAAAGCTGATACTGGGTGTGTAGGGTGAGGGAGAGTAAGGCAAACAAGAAGGGCACATGCAGTGTCTTGTCAGGGGCCAGGAGAAGTTTTAAGGGTTAGGGTTGGATTCTAACATAATAGGGAAGTTAATGCACTGCCAGTGCGCAGTTGCAGGCTTCCAGCTCATAATCTGGGATAGTCCCTGGCACATTTCTCCCTCCCCTAGGAAAGTTGGTGCACTTCAGAGCATAAGTTTGGGTTGCACATGGAGTGGCATGGGCTTTGCAGATGGCAATGCTGTGCCTTTGCTTTCAATGCCTATCAGTTTCCCTAGCACAGATAAGTCCCTGCTGCTAACACCAGACAGCTCTAACTCCACCCTGATGGTTTGGATGCTGAGGTATTTGAAATTCATGTGTGGGAAAGGGGGAGGAATACTGGCATTTCCATGCATGTCGCTTAGTTCTTTACAGTGGTTTTCTGCAGCCCATGAATCATGGATGAAGTATTCCTACAAGGCAGCTTGGTCTCTACAGAGGTACCTCTGCAGTGGAGGGAGCAGGGTGCTGAGCACCAGCACTGAGGTTTTTTCTCTCAGTTCAGCACAGGGAGGTTGTCCCAGCAGTGCAGGGTAATCTTCCCTCTCACAGCTGCACTGCAGGCAGGGGATGGAGGGGACGAGGGATTTGGCTGGCATTTGTGGACTGAGGATGACTAATGCTCCCCTGTCACTGACTCATCCCCACTTGGATCAGGCAGGGCCCTGGAGCAGCTGGGTGCTCGCAGGCGGTGATTTGTCGCGGTCATTAGCGCGGCGTGAGGCGCTGTGGCCGCAGGCTGCTGCCGGGGTGTGGCACCGTGGGCGCTGCCTGCAGGGCCTGCAGACCCCCGGGACACCCCAGGGGCAGCTCCATCTGCACTGCCCGCTGAATGTCCGGGTGAGCCTGTTAGAGAGGCTGGGGGAGCACGGATGGCAGCACAGCAGGCACGGACAGATCATACGCTGGAGAATGAATGATTTACTTATTTAGGGCTCTGTTCAGTGAAGATTTGGATCTATGGGGCTTGAGCTTAATAAAAGTTGGGGAGGTGAGGCTATTACAGCAGCAGAAGAAGCCATCAGGCGTTTCACAGCATGGCACTGAGGCATTTATTTAACCTGCTGCATGGCAGTGGGGCCAGTCCTGCTGCCAGCTTTGTCCTGCCACCAGGTTCAGCCACAGTGAGAGTTTCAGGTGCATGGAGAGAGGTCTGAGAGGTTTAGGTTTGGAGGCTCTGGTCACAACCCAAGCCTTACAGCAGCACTGCTGGGCAGATACAGACCCTCATTGCAGCAGCTTCTCAGTAATGTTTCCACTTTTGCTCTGCTGCAATGCACTGAAGGAAGGACAGTTGTGTCACGGGCTTTGTGAATGAGGAGGACCATCCTGGGAGTAGGCTGGCCCTGGCCTGATGGTGCCAGTCACCCTAACCGACTTAGTAATTTGGGAGACCTCTGAAATGCCAGTTGGCATGCCTCAAAACTAACTTGGACAGAGAGACTGAAGCTGAGTCACCCTGCAAACCTCTGGTGTGATTTGGCTCAAACTGCATGTCTAGGCTCTGCTGTGGACCTTCTGGATGTGGAGTTCTTGTCTGTCCTGGTCCAGTTTGGTGGGAATTGCCAGGCCTAATCAAGCCTGTGACTCTTGGGCTTTGAGAGAGGGAAGTGTCCTGCTGAGGGAGTTGTGAAGGACCCAGGCAAATAGCCAAATGAAATCCCTGGGGAGCTGTCACTTCCTGGCAGCAGTGTTTGGCCTGGAGCATCAGCTTTGTCTCAAGCAAAAATACTGTAAAGCACAGTCATAAAACACAGAAATTGTTAAAAGGTCTTGAAAATCTCCCCATTTATAACACTACCCAAGGAGAGCGGCTGCTCTTCCTTTCAGTTGACTTTTCTGCAAGAAAGTTAGAGCCATCTTCCTCCTCCTCCAGACAGGTCTTTGCCTGACAGCAGCAGCTTTGATGGGACTGCCTGGCTCTCCTGCATGTCTCTAGTCTGCCAAGACACCCTTTAGTTTAATTACCTCTTGTGCCCATTTACCACCAAATTTTCTGAGACTGTTTCTTGACTGCAGCTGCCCATCTGAATACCTGGAAAACCAAACCAAACCAAATATCTATTAGAAGTAGCCAAGTTGTTAGTACAGACAGATCAGGTGGGGAGTGCATCACTTGAGGGCTCAGTAGGAGGAAGAACTTTGCTACTTAAGAGAGGGATGTAGAACTGTGGGGGTGAGCTGGAAGGCAGATGTGGAAAAGAGACTTTCATCTGGAGGATGCTCTATCTACCTGTGAGAGGTGTCTGCAGCCCTGCCTAGTCTGCTAATATCCTACTCATTGGGTGGGTAGGAGGATAGAAGAATGAGTGGGAATAAATCAGAAAAGCTGGAAATGTAGGGTGTTATCTGCAAAGTGCAGGTGGAAGAAATGTGTTCCCTCTTAAAGACTTCCCACAGATTTAATTCCCTTGTGTCTTTTCTTTTAATGTCAGTGCTTAAAAATAGGACTGAAGAAGGAATATAACATTTTTGCTAGTGTTAAGCTGGCAGCTAGTTAGTGCTGGCTACTTATTGTATAGGCCAAATTGCTCAGATGAGACCTGCTTTATGGAGGTACAAAATGGTTGCTGCTCTCAGGAAGCAGGAAAATTGGGAATCTTTTATCTTTTTTACTTCTTAGGCGGCACAGTGACCTGCAATGCCTTAGCTTAGAGTAATGAGTCTCTTGTATCTGTGCTTACCCACCAGATAACAGCAGGTCAGTTGGGCTCCTGGTAGAGTTGGGGAGGCTTAAATAAGGACAAGCAATTCCTCTAATGATCTCTGCTACCCTCCTGGGGGAGGCTCACCTAGGATAATGCCATCCCCTGCTGAGTGACCACTATCATCCTTTATTTCCAAATCTGCTTCTTGCACTTCTGTGGTTAAGAAGGATTTAAGACCATTAGCAAAAGGCAGTGCCTGTCTGGGAGAGGTTTGGCCCTGTGATGTGCTTCCTTCTCAGTGCTGGTTAATGCTCTGTGCTCCTGAAATACCTAAACACACATTTGAGAGCCTCTGTGGGAAAGGACTCTGCATTTGGCAGCTGTTTGGTTTAGCTGCCTGCTGGAGCAGAGTCTGCTCATCGCTTCTGAGGTGCTGGGCTGTGCTGGCTGGAGCCTGAACATGCGGCTGCTTTTGCTGTGCATCTGGCTTTCAGTTCAAAAGTTACTGGTTTGGGGGAGTGGTGTGAATGACTGGGAGGTTTTATGATGGACAAAGGGAGCAGGAGAGCAGCTGGGGTCCAGCAGTGGATGTGCAGCAAGGGCTTAGATTCACTGGCTGAGCTGAGTGAGTTAAAGGCAGGGAAACTGGTGACATGAGGGCAGGTGGAGAAAATGGGGACACTGTGTCTCCAAGGCACTCCCACCCCTTCCTCCACCAGTGGGTGTATTGGGTAAACTGGTTCTTCCAGCCTTTGTGTGATGAGGAACACTGGACTGAACTGCCCCCCTGTGAAGGTGTGTTCTCTGCAGTGACTGGAGCTTGGTGATCAAAGGAGAGAGGCAACAGAGGAATAAATCCTCGGTGGGTGGGTGGTGCTTCCCTGCGAGGACATAGAGCCCCCTTCTGTCAAAACCTTTGGAGAATTAATTTGATTTTCATTTGAAATGCACTTAAAAGCCTCAGTATGGCAAGATGGGATTCCTCTTTTCAGCTACCTGCAACCAGCTCTTCCTATCACATCCTGCTCCTCTCCCATAGCCAGCATGTCAGCACAGATAGTCTGCACAACCCAAATCCCATTGGCTGTGGGAGAGGCAGACAAAGCTTGTCTACACAGCCTCTGCTCTCTGCACAGTCTCCTCAGGCCAGTTCTGGGCCAGCCAAGCAGCTCTTTGCACTGGTAGCATCAGAGGATGCCTTTGCCTCCTGCAGGCCAGGCACTGGCAGCGCCCCATTGGCACGAGCAGCTGCTGGCACTGCCAGTTCAGGGGTGCATAAAGTACATTTGTGGTGCCTCAAGAAAATATATCCCTCTTTCTGAAAACTATATGAGATGGAGCACCACCTTCTGCTTATGCTGCCTCCTGCCAGGCTTTTTAGCATTATTTATTAGCAGCTGGAGAAGGGCTCACAAGCCAGCAGCACCTTCCCTTTGAGCCCTGGTCCATGCTGTCCCTCACCGTGGCAGGATGCCCGCTTGCCAAGTGTGTTTGCCTTGCTGTTCAGCTGTTTTAAGGCCCCAATCACCAGCTAGGATTTGGAGAGATTAATAATGTCTCTTTTCTGTACAGTGTCCTTGACAAGCCAGAAATCCACCCATTTGCTGTTTTGAGAAATTAAAATGATGACATGGACATCCACCCCCATGCAACCAGTTGGCGAAAGCGCTCTGCGATGAAACTCAGTGGTGGGTGAGTGAATTTGTGTGTAGTTTGGCACAGAGCAGCCTGTTTTACCCTGCCCACACTGCTTTGTTACTCAAACACAAACATCTAAGCCCAGCACTGGCACTGCCAAGGCTGGCTGCTGCTGTTGGGTAACAAACCTGCACGCTGGGGTTCACTGCTTGCATTGGGCAGCCTTGACGTATGGCAGGGCTTATTTATTGACTGCCCTTCAGATCAGAAACTGGATGGCACCACAGGGAGCTGATAGGGGAGGAAAACCATTCTAAACACACTGTAAGTGCCCCTTTGCAGGATTGGTGAGTGACAAATGGTAATGTGTGTTTACAGGATGCACAGAAAAGAAAAAGCTGGTAAACTTGCTTCAGTTCCCCTTCCACAGAAGAAATTCTGCTTCAGCAGAGATGGCGAAATACTTGCTCTAATAAATGTTGCTTTATTGCTGGGGTCTCGTAGCAGAAAAGAATCTATATTCTTACACAGAGGTTTTGGGAAAATTGGCAAGTGTTTAAAAATTTGAGGGGAAACACTGAAAAAAAAGGAAGATGAGGAGTTGGAATTGGCAGAAGTGGAAATCTTTCCTGTCGGCTACTTTTTCCTTCAGGACTAGTTTGCAAAAGACATGAAATGAATGCTCTGCTCTTATTTCCTGCATAGCTGGGAGGGACTCACCAAGCCAAATGGCTCAAAGTGTCCAACAGAGACAGGTTCCCCTCTCTGTAGCAGCCAGAGCACCATGAAACATCCCCCTGAGTCACCTCTCACTGTGCCACACATTCCCACCCTCAGCAGCTGGTCTGGTTGGTGTGAGAGAGCAGAGCAGGTTGTGATCCCATTTATTACTTTGTTGAGTGTTTGGAACTTCACTCCAAGGTTTTGTATGGCTCTGGTGTACTTTCAAAATGCCTGGGAGAGTGGCTGAGACACTGATGCACAGATGTGCAGTGAAAGTATAAAAGCCCATGCTGTCGATTTAGAAACGTGCTCTGTTCCCTTGGTTTGCCAAACTCTTACAATTATCGTAACACCTGCAGCTCCCTGCAATCCAATCCTGGATGCTTTTTTCCTGCTTGCTCAGCTCATTTCTAGCTGCCTGTCACCTGGGAGATGCCCTCTCCAGCACTGCGGTTATCGTTCCTGGAGCAGCTCCTGGGAGCAGGGTGGGCAGCAGGCAGGGGCTGGGATTTCTCCCTGCTTCCCTGGGGCGTTTCATGATCCTGGCTGAAGGACACAAGTCACAGGCACAGCCAGGGATTAGTATGTAGAAATCTTGAATTTTAGGAAAGCCTACTATCTTTGTAGTGACCCAACTCCTCATAGAATTGTGAGTGATATATTAGGAATGTTAAGGAAACAAGAAAGATGCTGGAATTTCACAGTGTGAGGGGCGAGTGTTGGAAGGGCAATAAACTCATCTGCAAAGCTTGTTTCATTTTATGTGATATCACCATCTCCTTGCTTCCCCTCTGCGTTTGTGCACGTGACACAGTCAGTCAGAAATATGAGCAGCTTGGACAGGGGCTGTTTTCCTTTGTGTTTGCAAAGCCTGGAGAACTTGGGCTTTGACATCCAAAAAAGCCTGGGTGATCTGGTGGAGATAGAGCTGACCCTGAACTGAAAGATTATCTCTGATCTTAATGAGTCAGACTCGTAGACCTCAGCAGCCTCAGACCTTTGCCATGCTGTGACTTTTAAGACAGGGTTGAAATCTCCCAGCATTTTCTGGGAGACCTCTTGGCCCAGGCACACATGGGTTTCTCCTGGGCTATCCCCATGGTGCAACTGCCCCAAAACCATCCTGTGCTCGGAGATGTGCTTTCAGGACATCTTGGCAGGCTTGAATATGCAGGGCTGGGCTGTCTGCACAGGGCTGGAATGCTCTGGTGAGGATGTGACCACTTCATTGCTAGAGCCACCAGTTCAGCACTGCTTGAGGGAACTGGCCTTGAGAGATCTCCACTCAGACCACCAACCACTTTTGCAAATGAGAGGCTCTGTTTTGTTATCCATTCCTTCTTTGTGGAACATGTGTGATTTCTTATGCGATAGAGGTTTGTGATGCAAGTCCGCATTATCCACTCTACTTGGTTACAAATGAATCATAAAATAAACTTAATGTAACACAGCACACAAAAGTAAAGGGATATTTGGATTGGCGTGGATTGAGGTTTTCTTTCCTTTTTCCTTTTTTTTTTGGCAGGTACTCTAAGGTTTTTATCCAGCTTTGTTCCCTTCATGTTATCCCTTTAGTTTTACACAGACCACTCCAAAGTACAGAAGAATCACGTAAAACAAGAGAGAAACAGACAACCCTGAGGTGAAAACAGACCAAGTATATCAGGCTGTATTCCTCCAACCAATGTCATTGGAACCCATTTGGGGGTCTTCTTGACAAAGAAGTTTAATTTCTACAGTTGTGGGTGTTATTTTCAGGGGTTCCCCCTCTGCAGAATACTTAGTTTTGGCTGAAGAATATTGCCATGCAACACTTGGGCCACCAGCTGTGGAAGGCCCTCCTTTTTCCTGCTCTCCTAGGGCACATCCAGAGCCTCTGATGCCTTCTGGTGGGCCCAAACTTTTATTTTTCTTGTTGAGAAGCCTCTCAAGGGGGCACTAGAGGGGACTGTCTCCCTGGGTGAAGAGAAGCACAAATAAAAGCCACAAGAAGAAGGAATGGAGAATTGTTTTCAGGTCAAGCCTGCATGGACAAAATATTTGTGTTCCCTTGAAAATCAAAAACTCACTGGAATCAGCCCTCTGGCAGCAGAGAGCCTGCTTTGATGAGGCTTTCTTTCTGGTTACCTCAGCAGAACAAATATACTCAGGGCATATCTCACTCCATGGACCAGGTAACAAGCCAATAAAACCAATCACCCCATTTCCAGGTGGCTTTTGATGCCTTTTAGCAGCAACCTGCCTGCCAGGGGCATTGCTGCTGCCCTGCTGAGAGCTGAAGTGCTGACTGCTTGGTGCAGGCACAGCTCTGCAGTGCTGTGGTGTGTCTGTCCTCTGGGCAGTGCAAAAGCTTGCAATCATGTAGTAATTCAGTTTGGCAGGGGTGCTGAGGGCTCTCAGCTTGCTTGAGGCTTCAGGAGGTCTTAGTCCCTATCCTAAGCACTTGGAAACCTGTGTGTTGGAGGCCAAGCTCACTGCCCTCGAAATGGGTGCCAAAGCCAGCATTGATTTCAGAGGACAAGTGTGGTTATGTTTGCTGCTGGCTTGGATCCATCTGGGATCAGGTGATAAAGCCTGGCTCCAGCGTGTCCTAGGTGGCTACTTTGCAGGCAGAGCATTAGTGTGGTGAAGCTAAACCTTGAGGGTCAAACCCTCAGCAGACAGGAACAGATGCAGTTGTTAGTGCTTCTGGAAAAGCTGGGCCATTAATTATGAATGGAGCATGTGTACTTCCTACTTCCAGGGGACATGGAGCATAAGAGCATCTGCCTTTATGCAAGATGTGTACAGGGTCCACAGTGAAATACAGCCATAGCTAAATGTTAATGCTCAGGATCTGATTTTTGGCTGTCGTCCTGCATTTCTGTTTGCAGATGTGAGAGGGTTTTTTGTGTGGTTTTATTTTTTTTTTAAATTAGAAAAGAATGCATTCCTGAAGAACAAAGAGCCTGAGAGCCCTCTGTGTAAGATCTGAAAGCTCTCCTAATCAGAAAGGAGGGGGGAATAATTTAGAAGCCAGCCAAATAAAACTCAGGTGCCTGTTATAAAGCAAACAACCTTCCAGTGACATTCGGAGTGGTCTCTTGCTTGCTGCAGAGAGAAAAGCATCTGTGTAACCTTCCAACACAGACATTTGATAGTCACTTTTGTTGACATTGACCTAATGATGCAGGCCATTTGATTTGTTATAATTATAATGGGACTTTGATTAGTCCTTCTCAGTGCATCATAGTGAAGTCACAAGACTTCTGAACAGCCTACAATGGTCCTTGGCAGCAATACTGTGATTATTGGATGGCTAATTGCACCCAAATACCACCCATTTAGTGTTGCTTAAAGAAAATTAAAGCCTGGGTAATCAGTGAAATAAGCCTTTTAAGTACACAGAGCAACGTAATGTTTGTTTTTTGTTACTACCTAACAAGAAATATACCAAAATACATGGAAAATGTGAATTGTTTTATTGTCCAGGCAGTTGTTTGACAACTTGTGGAGCAGCACTGAGGTCACACAGTCCATGTCTATGGATGGGCCGTGACAGAGAGGAAGAGCATGTTCCTGTGCCTGTGGCCACAGGAGAGTGAGGCAGGGAAAAGCCAGCCCTTGGAGAGGCTGCTGGAGCCCAGGCAGGCTGAGGTGCCCTGAGGAGCTGCCTGTGCTGCCCTGTGGAATCCCGGCATGGGGTGGAGGCTCCTCAGTGGGATCTGAGTTCAGCTGGGGCTCATGGGCCTTGGTGCAGGCTGTGCATGGACTGTCAGGGGACCTTGGGGTTTTCCAGTTGCTTTTGTGGAGATGGGAATCTGCCAGGTAGCCTCATTAACTGGGGATTATGCAGAAAGTTGTTACTTTTCCAGAGCTTGGTGTTTGTGGTTCTTTTGCCTTGTGTGGATGAGTCTGTGTGTGATAGATCTCTTAGGCAAAGGGGGATGTTGTGCCTGTCCAGCCAGGATTTAATCCCCCCTGTCTGTGTCCCCCCTTTCTCTTTTGTTCGCTTGGGTTTTTAAATTATTTTACTTATTATTACTGAATTGATGTATTTCTATAATTTTATAATCAGAAGTGTCTAGAGTATTAATTACTAGAAAACCACATGAGAAAATTGGGCTTTTGACCCAACATTCTTATGCTAATGTAGCAAAAATAATCATATTTAAACATCACTAACTCTAAAACACATTTAAATTGGGACCATTGACATTCACCTCCTATTTGTGTCAAGGGCTCCAAAACATGTCTTTTCTAAAATACAAGAAGTAACATAAAAGCTAAGGCTTCTAACAAGGCATCTCTTGAAACATAATCTGGATTTCAGCAGGAGGTTGCTGGAGATGCATTGACCCTTTTAGCAATGAGTTAAGCAACCCTGAAAATTAGGTTTATAGTGCTTGTATCAATAGATTTGCTATACAAGTTCAACTTCATTATCATGGCAACATTTTACAAATAAATGGTGGAGCTGTACAGAGAAGCTGAGGTTGTGCAGTCCCACAGATGAGCTGGGAGTAGCTGGTGAGCACCCAGGATGTGGAAACCCCAGCCCAGCATGAGAGGCTGAAGTTTGGGGAGTTCACAGCCCTCAGTGGGAATGGCAGTGCTGGGACACAGAGGGGCCACGCTCAGCCTCCATCTGTGAGCAGATGCTCTTCTGCTCCCCTGCTCTTTCTGAGCAGTAAAGGGGCAGAGAGCAGGACACAGCCCTGCACTGTGGGGTGCTGGGGACACCTGATGAGAGGCAGAAGGAGCCCCCAAGAGCCCACACCAACTTTTCTGCAAGACTTCCCCTTGCCTCTCCAGTCTTCAAAACTGAAGTGCTCGGGTGGAGTTCAGATGTCCCACAGAGGTCCAACCTAAAGTGACAGAGATTCTGTCTAATCCTCAGGTAAATTGTTCTGCTGATTAATTAATTACCTTAATTTTTCTGCACCAAGAACAGTTTTATTTCTCTGTAGAAATGCCTTTGGTTTCCAGCCGCTGGATCTCAAGATGCCTTCATCTGCCAGATTAAAGAGCCTCTTCATACTACTCCTCTCTCTGCAAAGGCATTTGCTGACCACTCTCACGTCACCTCTTAGCCTTCCCAGGGACAGAGTAAATGGATTGAATATCTGTAGTTCCCCACCATAAGGGATGTTTATCAGCCTCCCATTCTTCTTGCTTTTGCCTGCAGAAACCCCTCCAATTTGTTCTTGTTCTCTTTTCCAGCTGGGTGCAGCAGGGGCTTGTGCAGCCTTTCATGTTTTCTACCACAGCTGAAGAGCTACTGGCCATCCACTGAGCCTTGCCCTGCTCTGTGCATGACAGGGCTGAGCTTATTCTCAACTGCTGCTGTGTCCAGAGGGAAGCTGAGCCCTTAATTCCTCTCTGGTGTCTGCAAGAAAAGAGGATGGGCAGCATGGAGAGGCCAGTCGTGAGCTGGGTTTAAGTCTGTCATGACCACAGGGTTTTTCTGCCTCTAACTTGGCATCTGCCCTGGCTCTGCAAGAAGAAAGGGTGGTCCAGAGACACAGGCAGCTGTGCTGGGATGGAGAGGAGGGACAGAGGAGCTGGGGAGCTTGGCTGTGTTTAGAGTCTGATCACACAGAAGTTCACCAGCTCCAAGTGAGTGTAATTGCGAAGACAAAGTAGGAGCAGCCTGAAAATCACAGGGATGGCAAAACATCCTGCCGAGGAGAAAAGGGCCTTTCCGAGGTCCTGATCCAGTGTCCGTGTGTGCTGTGCTGCCGTGTGATGTGTGAGCACTCAGCCACTCTGCTGCCAGTTAGAAATGAGAAATTTCAAGGGCTATTGAGCACTCTGTGAATTTTCACAGTGGCTCAGCGCAAAGTTATTTAGCACAGGTGTTTTGGTAATTGTGATGCATTGGGAAAATTCACAGTGCTCAATGGCCCTCAAACTTCCACCTGCTTGGTGTGGTGGTTAAGTATTAGTGCAGTGGATTATAGGATAAAATATGCAGGAGATACTTGCTGGCTGCAGGACTTTTTCTAGTACTGGTTGTACTTATTCTACAATGGGTTTGTTTATCTGATGTGTATTAGAAGACAGAAAGTTGGCTTCAGTGGCTCTAAAAGTTGAATGCTTTACACCTGATGGATTTACAGCTCCTCATAGCCCAGGCAAGAGCTCCGGGAAGAGGAAAGGGGTCTCTGGACCTCATCCCTGGCTGTGCTCAGCAGCACCTCTGGAGATCCATTCTGGGGCTGCATCATTCTGAAAAAGCACAACCACGAGGCCTGGGAAAGGGGAGAGGGAAGAAGAGGGGCCTCTGCCCACACTTTACTACATGTGGGCAACTGTACAGGGGCTACAGGTCCTGGGCTACAGGTCCTGGGTAAGAATTGCCACTTTCCAGGTCACCTCTGTGCTACGAGGGGCCCTTTGGGAAGGATGCTCTATCTGTCCTTTCCTGCACAAATGAATTGATGAGGCATTTTTGCAAGGATGTGATATGGCCAAGTACAAAGGATCAGAAGAAAACCTTTGACGCTGTTCAAGATTACAACAACACAGACTCCGACTCAGAAGGCTGACAATGACTCCTTTATTTCTAGTTATTTCTTCCCTTTTGTGCTATTCTACAAAGAACAACCCAATGGGTGGAAAAAAGACAAACTTCTTCAACTACATTGGTCAAGTCAGAGGGACATCAAGAAGAAGTCCCTCCTAGGGAAAGGAATGTAAAAATAGGTTCCTGTTGGGAAAACATGTCTCTTGTTGACAGAACAGTCTCTGGGAAAGAGTTTCAGAGAAACCAAAACATTACAGGCACAAACCAGGGCTACAAACCTTAATTTTGCTTCGGCCCTGAAACACTCAGGCAAACACAAATGCTGAAGCGATGACAAAGGTCATTATTACAAAGTAATTAAATACAGAAAATATTTCTGTATCTCTGCTGTCTCCGAAGCTGAATTGTTGGATGATCCTGCAAGCTTTGCTGGTTTTGCTGTGCCATGGATGGGCAGCTAAACCAAAATGACTGGTGGCAATGTGGGATGGCTGAGACTGTTGGCCACTGCCACTTGCACTGCAAACTGATTTTTCATTTTTTTTAGTTTTTGAATAGATATTAGCAATTTGATTTCTCTCCTCTCCCAGATCTCCTCTCATGTAAACACACAGAGCTGACTGGCTTTGCCCAGTTGTCTCCATATATTCGCCCCGGTTATCATGGCATTATGCCTGATACAACCATTCAATTGAAGCTTTCAAAATCTTGCCACCTGCAAGAGTTTCCAGAGATGAAAAGCTGGTGTGCAACTAGAGAGTCCACACGTGAAATGCAAGTAGGCTTAATGGATGGATTTTATTTTGACCTCATTGAAATATTTCAAAATTTCTATTTCTGACAAGGTTTCAAATGGAAGTCGGTTCCCCACTTTCTCCTCAGTCTCCTCTCTCCCTCTCACACCGTGGTTTTTAATGTTATTAACATGTAAATTAAACTCATTTATATAAAGTAACATCTTGACAGGTTGACAAGTGTTGCATGTGGCAGGAGTTTGGTTGGGGAGGTATTTCTGTTTCCACAATCACTATTATTCCCTGGAATGGAAACACGGCGATGTGCAGTGTTGCCTTTTTCCCAACCTGGAAATGAAACTCGAGATAATTTTGGCCAACAAAAGCCCCCCTCCACAGCGATGAGTACTTCTTTATAGTTTTTAGGAAATTAGCATTATTATAAAAAGCACCAATTAGGAGGACAAGTGCTGATGCAATTCCCCCCAAGTCAAGCCCTTTCTCTGGAGTCCCCCCTCAGCACTGGCTGTACTTTGTCCATGAAAATGTATCCCCAAGAGTTGTTCTCAGCCTTGGTTCCCAGGAAGAACCAAGATTGCACTGGGGCCTTGTACCCCCAGGGCTTGGGCTCTGGAATTTGTTTTGTCTTTCTGCCTAGGGAAAGGCCACAGAAAAGTACTAGGAAAACTAGCTACTAATACAATAGGCTACAGAGCTACAAACATATGTGTGAAGAATACGAGAACATAGGAAAGAAAAAAGGGAAAACCCAAAGGGCATCAGCAGCAGTGATTGGGATGCTTATGGTGCATTTTAGCCCCAGTTCCCCTGGCACTGAGCAGCTGGGACACCGTGCTGGGTGAAGCCAGCAGTGTCTGTGCAGGGTCACTCCAGGTCCTACAAAAGCCACCAGAGGATCTGCTCAGTTGCTGCTGCTGCTGGAATCAAGTTTGGACCTGTGTGTTGCATAGCAACCCTAAATTATTAGAAGAGCCCTCAAAAGGCTATTAATGCTACTTATGCATAAATACCCTTCATCTTGCTCCCGTTTATGAATTGTTTTTCTGCTGTTTCTCAGCCAAGTGAAGGCTTTCATCTTCCTGAACAATGAAACTCAGTCTGTTTCCAGAAGGCTGGTGGCTCCTGCTCAGTGGCACATCAGCTGTACTTGGTGTTTTCTAGGGCAAACTCCTTGGGTTTCATTATAAGCAGGACTTTAACTTGTTACTTATTCCTTCCTCCCTGCTGACCAACCTTAGCTTCCAGTTGTGAAATGGGTTTCCTGGCAAGCATTAGGAGAGGTGGTTTCAGATGTGGAAATTTCCTGTGTGAATCCTCATTCCCAGAGAGAAAGCACTTACAGCTTGTCTGTCTTCACTTCTTCCAGGAAAAATCATCCCTGAAAGCAAAGGATGTATTTTGCCTTTTTCTCCTACACTTTGAAAACTGTCAGTACTAATTTAATTAGTTGATGCATAATCACAGGTTATAATTTCCAAGTCTAATGTATTATAATATTGTTTGTACTGATCTGGTGATTAAAGGCCTTGTCAGAGACTTTGTTTCTTTTCAAAAAGAAAAGGTATTTATCAACCTTAAAAAAAAACCAAAACAAAGACTTTGTTGTTATGCAAATGAGACATACCAGATTAGGGAGGTTTATTTTACCTGAATAGGTATTTATGGTTATTTTCTGTATTCTTGCTGTCATTTTTATTGTCTGCAGAGCCCTTGACTTGCTCTGCAAGATGAATTCTTGCCAGGCCCAGCTCTGTCGTGGAGCCTGTGACTCTGCCCAGCCTTGGCCAATGCTGATGTCCATGCACACCCTCTTCTGCTTTATCTGGGAGCCCCATCCATCCCCAGGAGGGCTCTCCCTGCCTCTGTGCCTGCCAGTGGGGTCTCTCAGAGCTTCTGCAGCATGACCCTGTTTCTCAGGGGTGCTCCTCATGCACTGGTCCAGCTGCAGCTTCCCAGGATGCTCAGTGCAGGCACAGGGGGCTGTGGGACACACCACCAGTGGGTCAGCCTGTGCCTGGACATAAATCAGTGTGTCCAGGGGCAAAAGGCCCAGTTTGGAGGCCGAGGGAGCTCCTTGATGATGCAGGAAGTGTTGGTGAGTGTGACACTGCCTGGCAGAGAGGTGCTGTCATGCCTGAGTTGATGGGTGTTCCCCAGGGCCCTTTCAGGGACCACAGAGCCCCCACAGCATTTTACCTAAGCCCACTTTGTTTCTCCAATCTCCTAGCAAGAAGGAACATCTTCGCTTTGCATCAGGGTTGGACTGAAGATCCAGCCAGGTAGAATGGGAGTAAGCAGCACAGGACAGGAGGCCTCTCTGCTCCAAGCAGAATACTGTGTAAGCCCTTCTCTTTTGGGGGTATCTGCTTTATTTATGGTGTCCTCCAAGAGATGTCCATGGCTGCAGGCTGTGTGTCTGTTCCCTGAAAAGCAATATATTTCTTCACCTTCCTGCTGGAGCCTTCATTGTCAGTTTTCTGCTGCCGGGTGAATGACCGTGTGTGTCTGTCATCAATTCCACAGCCTGTTATTTAAATTACAAAGCTCATTCTTTGCATCAGCATATGCACAGCAGGTTAGCAATCTTTGCATAAAGTCCCAGCAGGCAGTGATTGTCTCCTGAGGTAGGCAGAAGGAAAGGCAGCCCACTGGATTGACAGAAATATCACTGAATTCAGATTTGCTCCCGGAACAATTTGGTTTTCTTTCGAAGAAAGTTGGCATTAACACGGTTGTGACTGAGCACAGGTGAGCACAGTGTTGGAAATTAGGCTGCCAACATGATTACAATGTGGTGTAAAAGACCCCCAGTGTTATCAGCTTGTTTATGACCGCAGTAAAAACAACCCCCAGACCTGAAAAATTATGCTAATTCTGCTTTGATTTACAGCAAGGATAACCAGCAATGTGCTGCCAGAGCTGCCTGATGCGTGTGCTCAAGGAATCTGCATGGATCTCATGGGGCTTTCTGCAATGTTTTTCCTTAATGGTTCATTAAGATTTGCGTTCTGGTTATCATGACTTTGGGTATCTCCTCCAGCTGTGGGTGGTGTGAGCTCACTGACTCATCATTACTAGCAGGGAGAACGTGGGTCTGGAGAGCTGCACCCTATGAAAAGGGGCATCAGTGATCCAGGTGAGCTGGCAAAAAAATGTTATTTTCTTTAACTGCAAGCCATAGCAGGGCTGCTCTTTCCTTAGCTTGGGCAGTGGCCAGGCAGGGAGGAAGAGGAGACTGTTGTAGCCCCTTTTTCCTCTGTGGTGTGGTTTCTGAAGGATGCTGCAGCAGACAAGTTTAAGCCATGCTGGCCTTTCCTCAAAGCCCTGAGCTGCTCTGAGACCAGTCCCCTGCCCTGCCAACATGCCTAGGAATGTGATGGAGACACCAAGGTCACCTCAGCTCCTCCAGAGGTGCTGAGCCACCTAGATCTTGGAGCTTTCTGTGGGTAAAAAGGCTCTTTTCACAGGAATTGCTATTTACACTTTCAATTGTTAAAAAGGAATTACAATTCAAAAGTAACTGAGCCCTCCCAGAAGTTCTCTAGGTGTCCTCCCAACAGAGAGTTTTGAAGTCTGGCTGATTAAGCTGGGACTGAGATGTGTGTACATCTCCTTTGTGTCTGTACACACAGGTGTGCTGGCACGGGCAGGGAGATGATGTGGAGGTCCTGGGCTCCCTCTGGGTGCTCCAGGGAAGGCAGCCCAGGGCTCCTGCACAGGCTGGGCTGGGGGTCCAGTGAGTAAATCACTGCAGCACTGTCACCTCCTCAGGGCACCCCAGCAAGCCCCCCCTGCATTCAGTGCTGAGTTTGCAGTGCTGCCCTAACCACAGCTCACGGTCTCTTGCCTCTGTGGGGTTCAGCTGTGTTTGCTCTTGCTCAGAATAAGTCAGAGGAAGCAGCTCCAGCCCTGGAGATCCTCCAGTGCCCCTGGATGGGCAGCACTGTCCCCTGGCCAGGCTGGTGCAGCAGAGCTCACTCGCCCACATCCACACCCCGGGGAGTTTGGAGCACGTGGACAAACCCCCCCTTAAAATGTTGTGAGCAATTTCAACCCCTGGAACAATTGCCGGATCCCTGGTAATAGTCTGTCTCCTTGCAGCAAAATGATTTGGGAAAGGCTGCCCTTCACTCTCAGGCTTTCAAATGACCTTTTTGTGTTTTTCCCCCCTCTGACAGAAGGATAAAATAACAAAAATTAGTGTTGTAACTTGTGTTGTTAGGGGGTTTATGATGCAATATATATTGGCTGGTGTGAAATTTCCCCTTGCTGGGTGTAGCCCCTGTGTGCTTTGCCAAGCAGTCTCTGAGCCATAGTGTTACAATGGTGCATCTTAATCTAACGAGTTCAAGCACAAACAGTTATTATTTCTAAAGGAATACATGCTATTAAGTGCTACCAAATGTCTATAGATATTATTATAATGTTGGATGAAAAGCATGAAAAGGCTGAACTCTCACCTGTGAAGAGGCACATAATGTAAGTCAACTGATTTGCAACAATGCATTTCTTTACCACTTTATTGGCTCACAAACATGCAGCTTGTAGGAGTCCTTCAGGATACCCCTCTGTTCACAATTCTGTTTTATTTCCAAACACCAAGAAAGGAACAGTTTTTTCCCTCAAGGTAATTGCATAACTTCCTTCTGTTTCACACTAAAAAAGCACCATGCACATCAGTGGACTACAGAGCATGTTTAGATATCTGTTACCCTTCGCTAATGATGTTCAGTAGATCAATCAGGGGGAGAGTAATTTAGTTTTTTTCTTCCTTATAGAGGATCTTGATCTTTCTCTGAGGGGAATGACCTTGACTTGATAATGCAGCTAAACTGGGAAAGCTGTTTTGCTATTCAAACTGAATTTAGACTAGCTAAATAAATAGCAGGCAAAAGAACAAATCTTTTCCCTTAAATAAATGTAAGATATTAAGACCTGGCTTTGCAGTGATAATAGTCTAATACACAGCTTGCTGAGAGGTGGTTTTTTGCCCGTGTCTCTAACCTTGAATTTTCCATTCATCTCTGTGGAAATGCTTCCTTTTTACTAAACATTCTGTGCATACAAAGAACAATTTAAAACTTACAAGGCATGGTCAATCAGAGATACCTCACTGGCTCTTTATAAAACATGAATTGTGCCTTTTTTTTTTTGTTTTTTTTTTTTTTGTTAATACAATCACAAAACAAGTCAGTGGCACCACATTAATCATTCAAGCCGATTGGAAAGTCTCCAAGCACCAGCTGAGTTAAAAAAACCCCAACAACTAAACAAAAACCCCACACACTTTGATAAGAGCCAACTGGGAATGAGATTCTTTTTTTTTCTTCTAAGTTTCAAAAAGAACAACAACAAGAAAACAATTTGAAGAATTGGCAAGCAAACAAATTGAACTATCATGGCTGGTTGTAAGGGCCATGCTTTGGCTCTGGAGAAACAATTCATAAATATTCATTAGCCTGGGGAAACATGAAAAACAGGATTAGACTTGTTTGAGGGAGTTCATCTTTAGGGTCAGTGCTAGGGTGAAAGAGCCAAGACAGGCAAATTGCAGTTTTATAACGTATTTCCCGGGACAGACAGGATCTGCAGTCTTCTCTCTTGAAAACAAAAGAAAAAAAACAACCTCAAAAGACAGCAAAAAAGCCTTTTCACTTCCTACCACAGCAGAGATGCTGTTTCAGCTCAGGCACACCTGGTGTGCTCCCCAAGTGCCGTGGGACAGCGCTGGCTCTGGCAGTGTCCCCAGGGGCTGTGTGGTCTGTCCCCCATGCTGGCCTGTCCCCACAGGCCGTGGCACTGCTACCATGCTGTGTTTGACACTTCTGAGGTTGCTTTATCCCATATGCACTGCTGGCATGGGGGATGCTCCGGGCCTTAGTGCCTGTGGTGTGCTGTAGCTCAGTACAGAAATTGGGGTTTTACTGATGGAAAATGTCCCGTGGTTCTGAAGCTGGCAGGGTCAGTCCTGAAGTCCTTCCACACGAAGTCAGTGCACAGCAGAGAGCTAATGAGCTCAAAAGGCAGATAGGATGGGAAGAGTCCACAATGCTTCCAGGAACCACCCCCAGCTTGCTGGGGGAATAGAAAGCTGTGACCTCTGGCAAGACAGCCAGGAGCACGAAGATGTCCATATGCCAGCTGTCCCAGCTAGAAGCTGAGATGAGGAGAAGTGAGTCTCAGGGAGATGCAGCCAGGTCCAGATGACAACCCACTACTGTAGGACTTGGAGCCACTGCCTTCCTCTGCTTCCAGGGAAAAGCTGTTCTTGTTACTCCTGCATGCCTTGGTTCCCTGTCTGGAAGGTGACATTGGTATTGCCTATTGCCAAATGTGTGTGTAATTCCTTAGCAATTGCTCCCCACTGCTGGGATGGATGTCTGTGTGCTGCCATGAGACACACACTGGCATCAGCAGCACCTCTGTGCAATCTGAGTGAGCCCCTGTGCTCATAAGAAAAGAAAAATGCAGCATGGCTAGAAACAATGAAAAATCAGCCCCTCACCTTTTCCCTCCATTTCAGCATGCAAAGTTAATTGTGTTTTAATGCCTCTGAAATGAATGTATATGGGATTTTAGTGACTTTATCCATAATCAGTTTGGGACAGATACACCATTTGTGATTACTACACTTAGAATCTTATAATCCTGTAATTGTATCAGGTTTGTGTGTCAAGGTTTTGGTAGCAGGGGGCTGCAAGGGTGGCTTCTGTGAGAAGATGCCAGAAGCTTCCCCAATGTCTGCTAGAGCCAAGACAGACCTGCCACTGGCCAAGGCTGAGCCCATCAGTGCTGGTGGATGGTGGCAGTGCCTCTGGGACAGCAAGTTTAATAAGGGCAGAAAAAAACAAACCCCAGCACAATTGCAGCTGGAGTGAGGAGGGAGCATCTGAGAGAAACAGCTCTGCAGACAGCAAGGTCGGGGGAGAAGGAGGGGGAGGAGATGCTCCAGGCACCAGAGCAGAGATTCCCAAGCTCCAGATATCCAGCCTAATGCCCACCCAGCACAATTTGAGGAAATTTCATCTTGTCTTGTTGCTTTTTACTTGGGAGAAGAGTTGAACCCCTACCTGGTTACAACCTCCTTTCAGAGAGGGATAAAATCTCCCCTCAGCCTCTTCTCCAGGCTAAAACCCCCCAGTTCCCTCAGTTGCTCCTCATCAGACTTGTGCTCCACACCCTTATATTGCACAGGAATATGATCCTTAAACCCTGGTAGCTGGACAAGGTGTTGGAGCCTCTCTGCCACAGGACCAGTAGCTGGAATTGCAAAACACCTCACAAAGTGTGGATGAGGAAGAATAGTCTAAGAGTCTTGGCAGAAATTGTACCAGTTGTGTTGATAAATTGGGCAAGGATAAAGCTGAATTTAGGAAAACTGTAGCTATTAATATTTTTTGTGTTGCTATAAGTAAAAAAAAACCCACGGAAGTAAATTGGTTAAGTCTGCAGGATCCAGCTGTTACATAGCAGCTTTCCCAGTTCCAGATGGAAATGCTTTGCCTTCTGGAACTTGGGATGCTGTAATATTGTCTTGCATTTTTGTTCTTTTCTATATCTGCAGAGTCATTTCCTCCATCTTTGCAGTTACTTCTGTCATCTCTTGTGCCTTTTAATATTCCACAGTAACTCTCAGCAAAAGTACCAGAGGCTGAGGGGAAATTGGGCTTTCTCCACCAGAGCCTCTTTGTGCAGGGTTTTCTGTTGGCGGATTACTATCTTGAACAAGCAGAATCCTGACAAATGAAGGGGGGGAAGGAGCTGCTCCCATTGAGCTTTTGTACCTTTTCCAGGTTGTTTTCCTCTGCTGGCTGGGTTACAGAGATACAATCACAAAGCTTTAATACACTTGCTTTGGGGTGAGGGATTTCTAGCTCTGCAAGGTGGATTTCACTGAGCTTGATGATGTGGGAAGGCAGAGGCTGCAGGACAGGCTGTGCAGGGCTTCAGCTCTTCCCCATTATGATTAGAGCTCATCACCTGCTGAGTGAAGATAACACCATAAGGAGTGACCAACCTCAGTCTGGCAATGCAAAACAACCCATTGCACTTTTATTAGAGAGGATTTAAAAAGCTCCTCTGCACTCTGAGTCTGGGTTTTATCCCAGTCCAGGTGTCTCACAGGTGTTTGGGTACAAGAGTCATGGGGACAACATCCTGACTAAGCCTGATGAGAGCTGCTGCTTTTGAAGGGCATATGGCTGCTGTTTTCCCTTCATGTATGGGCAGGCATTCCCAGCTACAAACAGGGAGTCTGGGCCTCATCCTTCCGTGGTCTGTGCTTTAGTCTCTTGCTGTTTTCTTTTTCTTGCCCTGCATTGATACTTCCTTCACACTTCTGCTGGTCCTCGATCACCAGCAGCCAGGGCATTGCAACTGTCTATATTTTAACTTCAAGTGAGTGGCATCTTTTCTCCTGACAAAAAGCTGCTTTGCTTTCTTTCCCTCTCCTTCAATAAAAAGTGACAAGTGCTCCTTCACAGAGCAGTGCAATCAAAGGAGCTGCTCACAGAGAGCTGCCAGTAAGTTGTGCACTCTCTGCAAACTGTTTCACTGTGGGACCGCTTAAATAGAGTTCACATCCTTCCCATCTCTCTCCCTTGTGTGACAGTGCCTTGCACCCTTTCTGATGATATCAGAGCTTATCTCATCGTAGCTTATCTGAATAATCAGCTCTGGGTTTTTGAAACCATCTCAGAGGGAGTTTTTGTGGCTGTGCAAGGCTGGGCAATGTGGTAGATGCAGCTGAGAGCTGCACAGAAGGCTTTGCTCCCTGTTCTGACACCAGCAGCCTGCTAATTGCTGGGTCAATATATAAGGAGCTTTTCTAACCATTTCAGGATGCACTGATGTGCGTCTTCAACAGTAATTCAGGCAATCACAGACACTCCTTGGATGGAGGGGCTCATCTTGCTGAGTGCCAGCGCTGCCTAGCAGCAAGGGAGCCTCTCAGCAACGCTGCAAATCAATAGTGTCTCTAGTTCTCCTCCAAATTCCCTGGACCCTGGGAGTTTACCTCTCCCATCTTCATCTCCAGCAGTGTTCCTCAGCACTGATGGGCATCTGTTACCCACTGTCTCAGTGCCAAGCTTTTGCCAGTGTGTGTTTGGAGCATCTTGGTTGAAAATGCTGCTGTTGCTGGTCGTAAGCTGCTGAGGATGTGTGCTACCCAGAACAGCCCCACTCTCAAAGGGAGTGTTTGTCAGGCTACTTTTGGGCTGCGCTGGCAGCCTTTGCAGCGTGGCAGTGGATTCAGCAGAGACCATTGATGGGGGATATGGCTGTGCCCCTCTGCTCACCAGAGTGGATATGGGCAGGGCACAGGTGGGGCATAAGCTTGGCATTAAATGCATGAGTGAATTCCACTCAGGGTAAGGCTGCCTTTTGTAACCTGGCCTTGCAGCTAGGAAGGGGAAGGACTGCCACAGCCATGTGTGCTGCCACAAACCAATTCCTGGTGTGGAGATGTTGGCAGGAGAGTTTGGCACTATTGCTGACAGAGCAATGCAAGGATGGAGAGCTCAGGGATGGCTTTTTGACTCATGCTTAAATCTGAGTCTAGCTAATTCCCACTAAATTTAATTTTAATTTGTTTGGACCAAGTGCATTTAAGATGAGATTTACAGTTCAAAGCCAGTCACAAAGCCTCCCACCTTTATATGAGCAGCTATTTCATTTTGGTCTGTGCTCCTAGAGATGACCCAATAGTGTGCACTGGAATCCAGTATTTCTAGGAAGGAATTGCGCTCAATATTTCTTTGTTTTGTTTTCTTATTTGTATCTACAGTATTGGCACAGTTTAATGCCAGCTGGCAACTAAGAACCACACAATCACTTGTTCACTGCCTGCCCTCCCTGCAATGGGAAGGAGACCTGGAAGAAAGGTAAAACTCATATGTTGAGATAAGAGCAGTATAATAATGGAAATAAAGTGTAGTAGCAATATTAACAGCAAGAATAATAATAATAACAACAATGTGTTGTTGTTGTTGTTTTTGTTATGAAAAGAAAATAGAGAGTGGAGTAAAAACCAGGATGATTTTATTCCAAGTGATTCACATCCACAGATGGATGCTCAGCCTGTCCCCAAGCATCAATCAGCGGCTCCCCCCAGTTGATACACTGAGCATATGGAACATCCCCTTGGCCAGGTCAGGACAGCTGTCCCAGCCATGCTCCCTCCCAGCTCCTCATGCACCTGCTCACTGCCAGAGCATGGGACACTGAAAAGTGCCTGACTCAGAGTAAGCACAGCTTAGCCACAGTTAAACATCCATGTGTTATTGACAATATTCTCCTCCGAAATCCAAACCACAGCCCTGTACCAGCTACTGAGGAGAAAATTGACTCTATACCAGCAGAAACCAGGACAAGTATATTTCCCTGAGTTATTACCCTCATTGTTAGGTTATTTTTTTATGCTGCTAATTTAAATGAATATTGCTTTATCGAGCATAGATGTACATTGGTATGAGCAGTAGGAAGCTCAGAAAACTACTTTGCAAGGATTCTCCTTCTGCTGCTGTGCTAATGAAACCGAAACACTCTTCCTTGCAGTGGTCTGTGCAAGATAGCTGGACTTTTTACATTTTGTAATTAGTTTCTAGATGATTATCTATTAATATTTCATGCTTGATTCCATGCCAATGTCTGCTTTTGGCCAAGGTCTCTTTTGACCATCCTCTTTTGCATATTAGTACTAAGCTTCTGAGGAAAACACTGCTTTTGCTGAAATCTGGGGGACTGCACTTGCTGAGCAGACTGGGGTAGCTATTTGGGAACTTCAATAATTACTCCTTCGTTTCCAAAAGTCTGCTTATACAGCACATAAATGTGAAGTAACCTTTAGGAATCCTCTGCAGCTCTGACACCTAATATCAAACTTACACTTTGCAACAGGACAGAGAATGTATAATTTATGAGCTAGTGAAGTATCTTTAATTAAACCAGTATTTTCTAAATTTTGACTGAATTAATTCTAATCTTGCAGAAAGAAGCAATCCAAGTCCAGCTGAGGATTTCTTTAAATACCACCCTTGTTATCTGGGAGACTTTGAATCAAGTAAGATAGATGGTTTTAATTTCCATGTTCTCAGTGTAACACTTGGGGTCAATGTTTGCATACTTATCATAGGCAGTTTACCACTGACAACCACTGTAATTGTTGAACTTTTCCTTGGTGAAGACCTGATTGACTATTATGCACTGTATTTATTTTGTCTCACACTAAAATATAGATGATTGATTATTCCATTATTCTATTGACCAAGGCTGTAACAAGGTGTGACAAATACGTGCCATTACAGTCCATAACCAGCTGTGGAAGGTGGTGCAGTCAGGTAGGAGAATTTTAATGCACACAAATCTCTGGAAAGCCTTAGCAAACTTTCAGGACACTGTATTTAAAAGATGTTACCTGAATTAATAGTCTTCATTTCTGCTAGGTACCTGCTAAGGATGAAAAAAGAAAATAACAGGTCTTGATCTGAAAAGCTTAGAATATGATTGAGAGTCCATGGGAGTCAAGGGAAATTCTTCCAGTGAATTTCTGGGCTTTGGCATGGTCCTGGGGGTAATCCTTCTGTTCACTTCACTGAGAGTTGTGTCAGACCTGAAAAAAACCTCCATTTGTTAACTGCATTAAAATGTGCAGAGAAGGAAGTGTCTTCTGTCACTGATGTAGCACAATAATGTGAATTATATCCACATATCAAGGGGAAAGAGAAAAATCCTGTATTTTAAAGCTCTTTACCTGCAACTTGGTGTTTGAAATGCGTAATTTAATTATCTTTGAACTTCTTTGTTCCTTCTTAAAATAAATAATATTTAATTTTCCTTTAAAATATCATGCATTGATGGACACAGCACTGGGGATTGTGGCAATGAAATGGTATTGAACCAGCCTCTGGAAATTAGTATTAATAAACAATGCATTTGCTACCAGTCTGTCATATTAATTAGTCTTCAGAGTGTGTCAGTGCTTTTCATTTGTATTTAACATTGCCTGAGCTTACTGCCAGTTAAATACAATGTTGTTATCAACTCAACTTGCACGTGATTACATTGGATTAATGTGGTTCTTTTCTTTGATCCACTATAATTAAAAATCAGAGTTGTGATTTTAAACAAGTGTAAAAATATAATCAGTTTGTATATACAGCTGCCTTTTTCTTCTAATATACTTTAATAACATTCATCTCCAATGAACAGCTGTGGAAGCCCTGGGCCCTGTTTAGCAGCTCAGAGGAGACTGTAGCATTTTGGAAGCGCTGGAAGAGGCCCCATGCGTGTCCCTGTCCTTGCCCTCTGTCCAGATGTTTTGGGTGATGTTTTGGAGGAGGACCTGGGACCCTTCAGCCCCCAAATCCTCCACGAGAACTCACCAGATGCAAGCCAAAGGAAAATACTGCCTTAAACCTCCATACTGTTTCCCTTGAAGTCTGACGGCTGCTCCATGCCTAAACCGCAGGAGGCTCTGATGGCTGGGAGCACCACAGAGGGATGTGCTGTGCATCCTCCTTGTCCTGTCCCCTGGCAGCCACAGAGCCCAGGGGCATATGGAGACATGGGCTGGTGTAAAGTGGGCCACTGTGACTGTTGGAGAATGTGAACACCTGTGTGACAGCCCCAGAATAACCAGTCCACCCAGTCTCAACTTTTGAGGCTCTGGTGTTTCACTGAGCTCGATATTGAGACCTGCCACCCAGCAGGGGTGAGGAACAGGCAAAATGTCACTGCTCAAAGCAGAAGGATGCTGTTTCCTATCACTTCCCACTTCTCTGCTGCTGACAGACAGGGCTCACCCAGCGGAAAGGCTGGAGGAGGCTGCTCTTCTGCTGGAGCAGATAGAAGTAATTAGTCAAATCACTGCGGCGCAGAGAGGGAAGCTGGCCCGTCTCCTCCGCACTGCAAATGACTCATTGCAAAACAACTTCACTAAAGGGGTATTTTTTTCCCTCCTCTACTTTGAGCAGGGAAAAAGAGAGCTATGTTTTTCAAAAGGCCACCAAGGCTTTTGCTTGAGAGCTTTGCCTTCCAGGTCTCCTAGGACCATTGAGAAAGTCATGACCTGAATAAATGTCATCAGCAGTCACTCTGGGAAGGATGGAAACCAGGAGCATTTCTGCCTCTTGAAGGAGCATAGCCATGACCTGGTGAGCAGCTGGCAGATAGCTGGTGACTCGTTATTCACTGGCCTGATAGACAATTTGTACCTGCACACCCCAGTGTTGCTGGATCCTGTGGGAACAAGGCAGCTACCCCCTTGTCCATACCGCCCATGTGGGGAGTGTGCAGCAAGGGCATGCAGCCCCTGCAAAAGCACTCCTGGCTGGAAGAACATCTTCCCAGCAAGAAGAAACAAAGAGAGACTTGCTCTCTTACCTTCTGCCTCACCTCCCAGGCAGTGAGGAGCAGTCAGTGGCACTGACTCCTGAAACTTGCTCAGGTCAGCTGAGTCTTGCCCACTGCTGTGCTCCATTGGCTGCCACTGTGAAGGGCAGAGCCCTGGAAGAGACAGAGTTTGCCTGTCCCACTTTTCTCAAAGCTCTCCCTGTGCCCTTCCCCACCCATCCCAAAGCAGAGGAGGGTAACTCAGCAAAGAATTAAGGCTGAATGAGTGGAAGGTAGTGAAACATGAGCCACGCCTTGCTGGCCCTGGGTAAGTAACACACAGTGTTCTGCTGAAGTAGTGCTCTTTGTGCACAGAATAAGCAGCGTTCCAGTGAGATGAAACCTCAGGCTCCTGATTCAGCTGATATTTCTGGCAAATTGTTGACCTATTGCAGTTTATTCAGGATTTTTCTTGTCCTGGTAGAGTGGCTGTAACAGTGACAGATTTGTCATTCTAACAAATACGCAGCTTTTGTGACTCTGAATCTTGTGCCTCAAAGCATCCCAGATAATTGCTTCTGTGCTCCACAGTAACATTCTGTGTTTATAGGCAAGGAAAATAATTAATTTAGTATTAATTAATAAGATTTAATATAGCCAGTGCTAGCTTGTGTCATAGAATAACTCATAGGGACAATTTTAATTTCACCTGACATTTATATTGATGGTTTCTCTCCTGGGCTGGAACCAGAGGACGGTGTGGCTGCACCTGGGCAGTGAGAAGGGCAGCCCTGCTAACAAGAAGTGGCTGTGGGGAAAGGGTTCAGGAGAGCCACTTGTCACCTGGAAAAATTTTAAAGGAGAAAGCAGGAAAATGGCCCTTCTTTCAGTTCACCTTGGGAAGGAACAACTGTAGAAGCTGTCTCCTTGCCTGGGTGTGATGCAGTGGGCTTGATGGATTAAATGCTGCTGTTTTATTGTAGCATGAGCAAAAGGACATTTCTTATGTCACTTCAAAGAGGAGATGTGTCAAATCATAGAGCACCAGGCTGGAAGTGACCTCAAGGATCACCTGGTCTGACATTTCTTGACAAAAGTAGTGTCAGACAAGATGGTCCATCACCCTGTCCTGCTGAATCTTAAAAGTGTCCAATCTCAGGGAATCCACTACTTCCCTGGGGAGACTTTTTCACTGGTTGATTGCTCCCAGTGTGAAAATATTTTTTTTTGTGTCTAGATGGAATCTTCCCAGAAGTAATTTGTACCCATTTTCCCTCCCTTTTCTCTGTGACTCCTGTGAAAAGGGAGTCTCCATCTCCTTTGTAGCCACCTCTAAATAGAGGAGCATGGCTATAAAGGCCTTCCCTAAGGCTTCTTTTGTCAAGGCTGAACAAACCCAGTTGTCTCAGCCTTTCCTCATATGGCAGCCTTTCCCAGTCCTTGGCTCACCTTTGCAGCCTTTCTCTGGACTCTGCCTGTTCACATCCTTTTTATGTCACAGGCCCAGAACTGGGCACAGTATTCCAGGTGTGGGCCAACTAGTGCTGGGTGAAGTGGGATAATGACTCCTTTATCTCTGCTGGTGGTGCCCTTGCTGATGCCACCCAGCACCCTGCAGTGTCCCTTTGCTGCAGCCATGCACTGTTCCCTCATGCTGGGCTTGTAATGCAGTGACAAACCAAACCCTGCCTTGTGCTTTGCCACCTGTTAAACCCAGCAAGAGGCTCTGATCAAACCCCTTCTCTGAGAGTTGCCAAAAGGCTTTTATTAGCAGTGAGATGCGGCCTTGCATCTCACACTGTCACACTGATGTTTCCCTGACAGGGGTCAGAGATCAAACAAACTTCCTCAGTGATGTATGTCCAAGTTGTCTTTCATATCCTTTCAATATCCTTTGGCCTCACATTTCATATCAGATTAAGGTTTCTCTAAAATATGCGTGTTTAAGAGGAAACTCAGGCTGGAGCTTGTACCAGCCCAGAGGTGTGCACTGGCAGTTGCATGCCTTTTTGGGATGTTTGCCCAGAAGTCAGGCAGCACATCCTTGGCTGCCATGGGCTGGATCTCCAGTGCAGCTCAGCCTGCATGAGTGAGGATGCTGCAGACAGCTGAGGTCTTGGGAATTGCTAATGAAACCAACTGCTCTGCCAGCAAACTATCCTGGGTCCCCCACTGGCTGTGAAATTAAAATGGGGACTCTATGGGTGTGAAGTTAATGCTGTATACATAATGTATCTGTCCCAAGGTAGGCCTTCACATCTGTTCTCTGTACAAGTGTAAGTGCAGGATATAATTGAGTGAGAAATAGTTTGAGTGGAAATCAGTGCTGTCCACCAGCAGCTCAACCCATGCCTTGCAGAGAGGCAAGTCTAACTAGCCAGACATACAGCTGGCATAAAAACAGGCTGGAGGTGCTCCTGGATAAAATCATTCTTGGCCTAGTTTTTAAATTTTTCCACTTTATTTTGTTACTGAGGACAAAGAGAAACTTCAGCCTGAAAATGCCATCGGTTCTCCATTTCACACTGATGTTCCCAGGGACAGCAGAACTGCCCGTAAAGTGTCTGTCACCTAATGAAAATCGGGAAAAAAAAATCTTCCAGATTTCTGCATACCCCTGGCACTCATAAATAATTTGTTACTTAACTCTTGCCTGCTCACGTCCTTCTGCTGTTGGAACTGAAGGTGGTGACAAACTGTCCTCAACAACCGCTGCTCTTCTGGGTGTGGAAGAGCTGCTGCAGTTCAGGGGGAGCTGCTAATGGAGGCAAAAGAGGGGGAAATACCCGTCCTGGCATTTTAGGAGTGGAAGTGTCTGCAAGAACATTTGTGGAGTCAGAAAGGCTCACCCAAAAGGTTTGCAGCTGTAGACAAAATCTGAACTACCCACCCAGGCTTTTCTTCCCACCTCACCTACTTTTATTTTTTTGCTAAATGTCAGTTTGCTTGTCAGCCTCCGGCTGGGGTTTTCATGTTATTCCCTCACTTCTTTCAGTAGGATCCCTTTGCCAGAGAAGGAGAGAAATGTCACGGCATGACAGCTCCTCTGTCCCAGCTGCACGTGTGAATGGGGGCCTCTGGCAGCAGCCAGCACATGGCACCTGGACAGACAGACAGACAGCACAGCTGCTGATGGGGGCAGCAGGAACATGAAGGTGTAAGGGCACCTGTCACACCCAAATGCAGCCGCGGGTGGATTTAAAAGTAAAATGTGCAAATTTGGTGTCTGCACTTGGGTGGTTTCTCCTGGCACAAAGTGGGATGATACCAGATGCCTCCTGGCCTCTTTTGCTCCCTCTCCATCACACCCCAGCACTGATTCCTCAACACTTCGAGATGCATGATAATATTAGGTAATTTAATGGTTTATAGTGTATGTATATCTAATAATATTTATTGCTTCTAATAATTTTATGTAGTATATTTATATATGCATATAAATATAGATAACTACATATAGCCCTTTAAAATACCTTTATATACTTATGTTTATATGAGATATTTAATACATATGTAAATACGCTATGCTATGCTATGCTATAATATAATATAAAAGTGTACACATATATTTGGAAAGGTGTTATACATGCATATGCATGTGTTTATATATAAAGACCCTTTGAAAGGTCTTTTATGTATATATGCAACCAGCATATATATATAAACATAAATATACATATAGACACACATTAAACCTTAAAAAACATTAGGGTTTAGATATGTAAATACCNTATATCTATATCTATATCTAGTGAATGGAAGCATTTTGCAGAGGGCTGTGGCTCTGGTGCTTGGCCCAGCTGTGCTCAGCAGTGCCCATCTCACCTGCCCAGAAGCTCTGGGGCAAGTCCCCATCTCTATGGGCTGCTGCTGCTGCTGCTGCTGCCCCACCTGCTCAGGGAACTGTGGCTGAGTGTCCCAAACACCTTTGGCTGAGCTTGTGCCTGAGCATTTGCATTTGTTTCCCTGTCCCTCGATGCCACTCTATAAACAATGAGATTTTGATTCCCCCTCTGCCACCTCTCTGAGCATTTCCTGGCATCTGTCTGTGTTTAGACCTGATAAACATGGAATGTGCTGCAGTCTGTCCTGTGGGAGATGCACAGGTGTGCACACACCCAGGGCTTGCTGTCTTGCCACTGTTAATTTTCCCTCTGGTTTTACTGACAGTCAGTGCCTCAGCCTAGTCCAAAAGTTACTCTGGAGAGTGGCTGAGAACAGGGCACAGCCAGATCCTTGCTGCAGGGCTGGCAGAGGTGGCTGGGTCTTTGGTGAGGAGACCCAGGGCTGGAGAGGGATGCTTTCCTTCTCAGTGGCTGGATTTGACTAGAAATCCTCTGTTTAATGTCTATAGCACAGATGCTGATGGTTTGTTTATCATCTGCAGCCTGCTTTACATCAGGAGAGGCTGGGATTCAGCATTCCCTTCCCTTCTGCTTACAGGACTCAGTGGGGCTTCCAAGTGCTGCTGGAGTAGACTGAGGATGGGGCAGTACCTGGAAAACTCAGCTGGGGCACACACACCTGGGCAGCTCAAGGCAGTGCAACATCCTTGCCTACACGCAGCAGCCAAAGCTGTTCTGTTGATTTTGTGCTCCCTGGAGAGACTTTTGGCCATTTTTTTGTATATCTCTGGCTCGAAATTTATAAAGCGCTTGACCACCCAAGGAGTTTTGCCACTCCACCATCTGCATTGTCACACAGCAAGCAGGTCCCCACCTGCTTCACATCAGTTTAAAAGGGAAAAAACTTCTAGGAAGGAACTGGAAACAGAATTGGATGAAAAATATCTTCTTTAAAAGACCAAGAATTAGCAGGATCTAAGTGGCATAATGAAAGAAGCTTTGGCAATAAAGCAAGCTGTGAGAATAGGTCAGGAAAAGAAGGATGAAGGACACTTGCCTAGAATTAGACCTTGGAGAGACTATTCAAATGCACAACTTCTACAAACACAGGGCATGAGAAAAACCAAGGAGAGCAGACTGGAGGGCTGCTGACTCAAAGCAGAGGACAGGAGTATATGGACAGGTTATGTGGCCACTTCCTCAAAGCAGGAAGAATACCTGGCTTTTGGATGAGGAGGAAGATTTCGAGCATGGGCCTAAGGCAGCATGGGAAAGGGACTGAATGTAAAATTAGAGGTTAAGAAAGATGTGCAGAAATGAAATCCCAAACACATGAGCCCATGCTGAGCTGGGTTTTATAGGTTCTGATCAATCAGCAGGAACTTGCAACAGGCCATTTTTGGGATATTTACATATTTGGGATATCTACATACATTTACAATAGTAAATTTACAATTTACTGTTTGGCTGGGTGTTTATTGGGCACGTAAGAAACAGGCTTGGATTCCCAACAGCAGAGAGTGGGCAGTCTTTCTCCTGCAGTTTTCAAGGTGGGTGCTTGACCATCTTATCAGCTCAGGGGTGGGATTGTGTACAAGGAGTGTGTCTGATGTTGTGCAGGTATTTAAGAAGGGCTTGCTGAGTGATCAGGGTCCAGTACTCAGAGCTTGGTCACATTTTTCTGAGAGAATGATCATTTACAGAGACATGAAGGCAAATGGGATAAAATGCAACATGATTTATCAAGCCAGATTAACCTGAAATCCCTAACTGATCTTGTAGATAAAGGAAATCCAACAGTTCTCTTCCTCCAGGATTTCAGTGAATCCCCTGCCTTTGTGCTCTGAATATCTAACAGTGTAAGTCATGCTGGAGAAGATGGGGATTAGTTAAATAACTCAGAAATAGGTGAGGAATTGGCTAATAGGGCCCAGTAATGGTAAGAGAGCTTTTTCAAGGACTTGGCTGCAGCTTACTTTGATCACTCTCTATCTGCATTAAAGGCCTCAGCAGAGGAACAGGGGCCTTTGCTGAGGGAACCTGATGGGGATGATGGCAGACACACAAGAAGCTTTGGGATATTTTAGTGAAAGGACTTGGAGGACTGTGAACACACAGGAGGTCAAAACCACCTGGCACAGCATGGTAAGGGCGCTCTATTGTCCCCCAAAGTCCCATGGCAGGAGGGAGCACACTCAGTTTATCACACGTGGTGCACCAAGGCTCTGGATTTCCTCATGCCCTGCTCCATCCCTGTGCTTGGAGGCTTCTGCAGCTGCATGTTGGATGCTGTCAGATGCAAAAAGCTGTGACATAATCAAGCAATGCTGGTGGTATCACGCCTGGCTCAGCACCCCTTTGTTCACAGCTCAAGGAAACCTGTCACAACCATACTCTGGTTTTCTTGCTGTACTTCTCCCTGCTGTCACCCATCTCTCTGCATGCCTGATTTCTGACTAATGTAAATACACACCCCCTTCTTTAGCATAATTCAATACTAATTCCTTAATCTGTATTATTTTCCACTGTATCTCCATTTTCCTGCTATCCATCTTAAGAGTGCCAACAATTGCTATCACTGTTTGACTGCTGTGTGTATATAATTAGAACAGTTGGCTCAGGTAATTTCTTTTTGCTTCCTTCAGTTCCTTCCTCTGCTTTCCTCTAGTCTGCCTTTTGGGGTTTTTCTTCATTTCAGGCTTTTTGGAGGAAGCTTCAAAGCAGGGTGTGTGGCTTTTAACTCTTCCACCCATTGAATTGGAGGCCACCAGCTGCTAAAGCCTCTAAAATCTCTCAATTTGTTAAACTCTCCTGAGCAGCCGACTCCTCTCATTCTCCATTTCTTATCCCCGAGGCTCTAAGTGGAACTTTGTAAATTATGTTTCAGCAAGTGAATTGCCTGGTTGAGGAAACTGCCTGGCTGGTTTTATTCCCCCTCTGTTGCCAAGCATCCAGCCCTGCTGGTGTTCAGATCACCCTAGAGTGCCCAGGAAAGGGACATGGCAGGCCCTGGATCTGGCCAGCCCATCACCTCCAAACCATCCTTGCTCCAACAACAGGGAAAGAGAAACACCCAGTGGATGAGGGGGATTCATGTGGAGACACAAAGCTAACCCACACTGGAGAAATTCCCACCCTCCTCTCTCCCCATGTCAGAATCTGTCTTGAAAGATTTCCTTTCACAGGGAAGTACCTGTTTAATTACAGCTATTGCAAAGACAGTTAATAGCTGATGAACACAGCAGTATATTTTAATTGAATATATTGAGCACTCTGAACAAAAAGCACAGCTCTTGACCTTTCTCATGAGTGAAATGTTAGAACAAGCTTCTCTACATTCTGAGCCCATGGAGAGCATGGAGGGGACCACCCATTGCTGTTAATGGAGCCAACCATGTAAATCCCTTTATGACAGCTCAACAATGGGCTGCTGAACATTCAATTAGTTTCATTTCATACAGTTATTGTTCATGATGGAGGGTAAAAAAGTGGGAAAGATGCTCTGGCTAAAGCAGAATGCTCCAGGTTGCTGTCTCTGGCCACTGCAGCCTCAGCCATCCCACAATAACACTTTCGTCAATGCCTGTAAGACTTTGGGTGATTTAATGCTGCTGGTTACAGTTTGTTGTTGCACTGGGACAGATCTGTGAACTAACCACCCTCTCCAGCTCGCCAGGATCAGGACAAGACAAATCCAGATTTATTCAGGGTGCCAGGATGCCAGGAACTGCTGCCCCAGTGCCCACCTGGGTGCAGGAGCTGCAGAGATAGGGGACACACACCCCTTTCTTGTCCCCTCACCCCAGCCAGCTTCTGTCTTTATTGATTTCTAAGCTTGTGATTAAGGTTTGCTCATGCTGTACTTTCCTGAATTGGCACTTGGGTCCTTACTCCAGCAAAAACTCGCATTGATCCGTGCTGGAGCACAGGCTGAGTAAGCCCTCGGGGACCAGCTGTATATTTGCAGCGTGGTGCTCTTCAGACACATGACAATTTCAGCACAATTTTGTAACATTAAAACAGCATTACTAGTGTGTCTTTAACTGGCCATAAATAGAAACCTTGACTTTTCTACAGTGGTTTGATATTCCAGGCTAGACAGGGACATTTAGTCCTGGCTTGCAAGCCATTTTATCGCCAAAAAGAAATTTTGTAGGTTAGGTAAGTCAAGAGGTTATTCTTGCAAAACTTCAGCCTGTCTCTGTGAGCTGCAGTGAAACTGCATTTAATATTCAAGTGCAGGAAAAAAAAGGAAAGGCTCTTTTTAAGGCTCATTAGTAATGGCAAAAAGATACAAAAAGACCAACGCCATTTTACACTTGTAAAAATACCCCTAGTAGATTCATATTTTTTAATCTTCAGTACAAAAGCTCCATAACTACAGCAAAGCATAAGTTTCCAATGACTAGCTAACCTTTTTTTTTCTATAGCCTCTGGCATTAAAACTCTCAGTGAAAAGACACTTTACAGCTAGTTCGGGCAGTTCATTTTCTGTCAATCAACTCTTAGGCTGGAAGTATAAAGGCAGCAATATGACAAGATTTCTATTTTAATATCTTTACTCTTGATAAGATAATCCTAGAGGAATGGTGGTGATCAAATATTTACAGGCAGTGCTCACTGACACAGTCTATTGTAAAATTAAATACATAAAATTATGTGGGGATAATGTTAATGTTGTGATAGAAGGACAAAAGGCAGAGTGCTCAAAATGAAGGTTGACTCTTCTTAATGTATCCTCTGAGGCAGGACCAGCACTGCTGGCACAGGGAACAGAAGAGCTGCTTTCATTTCACATTTTGTGACCTTTCTCTGTTTTTCAGTAGCTTGTTTGCTGTTTAAACACATTTGCTTACTTAATGATCTTGATTTCTAAGTATGTATTTGTGTGTGTGTGCTGGGTGTCTCCCTGAGCTGCACTGCATGGCTGAGGCCTGGGAGAGAGCAGGATTTTGCACCGAGCCACCCCCTTGGGAGCTCAGGTTCGGTCCCAGCCCTGGTGTGGGCTGTGCAGAGCAGAGGGCACAGACTGGGGGCATGGGGGGTCTTTTCCCACTCACTACATCAGTCAGGGAGAGCACTTACCTCTGGGGAGCTCTGACTATGGCCTGCAGACAGGCATGTGCCCCAGGACAGATGGAAGTGTCCAAATTCCTGCTTTTATTGACCACGAGACTGAGCAAATGCACTCAGGGAGTAACCTTTGCAAATAGATTTTTTTGTCTTCCCCTTCTCTCTCTGCATTCTTGGTGGGACATGAGGTGACCTGAAGACCCTGTCCCTGCCTTGGCTGTCCCAGAGGAGCACTGGCAGCACCAAACACACCAAGGCCCCTCTGCCCCTGCTCTTTAATGATGCTCCAGTGATGCTCAGCGAGAGCACAGGAAAAATGAAGTGCTGATTTAGGCTGAAAAGCCAGTGCTAGCTAATATGGGAAATTACTCCAGCAATCATCACTCTTTTCCTGTCACTATGGTGACAAAAGAAATGACAAAAGCCTGAGCAGAAAGATATGGTGACACATAGTAGAGAGGAACACAGCAAATGCTTGGCAGCTCCAGCCAGGTCAAGGCAGACCCAAGAGGGGACAGGCAGTACGGGAAACCTGTGCTGGAGCCATTGCTCACTGAGGGATGCAGCTGTGTCCCACACAGGGGTTTGCAATGGGACACAAGTACTAAACCCATGTTGCACCAAGTGCAACCACAGTGCAGCCACCACAGACCTAAAAAATGTAATAATCTCAGTTGTACAAGGCTTTCATGCCACAGCTTTAATCCTAATGCACTAACCATTGATTTTTGCACCACCTTTCCCTGCAGGACTTGTTTGCCACCTGCCCTAAGGGGGTCTGCAGCCAGCCCGGCCTCCTCCCCACAGTGTCAGCAGTGAGCATCGTTAGAGGACACAGCAAGGAATCTGCTCTTCCCAGCCAAAGCAATGATCACCTGGGACTGGGAAACAGGTGTCTGAAATGAAAGGGAAAGCACAGGGCCAGGAGGAGTCACCAGCCGATCAAACAGCATCCAATACCTTTGCCACTTTAAGCTGACTTTTTTTTTTTCTTGGAGTCACCTTCTAAAGGAGGAAGAAGAGTGAGGTGCAGTGGGGGAGCAGGAGAGGGTTCTGGAGAGAGACATGGGGAAAATCTTCATCCTGAAATGCCAAGCCAAACACACCCTCTGCACCACCTCANTTTTTTTTTTTTTTTCAAGAGGGAACACTGCATTTCCAGTAGAGCCAGCTCTACTCATGAATGATTGTGCAGAGCTCTGCTAATGGACTCTGCCAAGCTGTGGTCACCCTATGGAGCTATTGGCAGGAGAGGTGGCGAGTTGGAAAGGACTACAAGGGAACTCTGCATGGTATTTTTTGATGAGCTGATTATTCAGAAATTTCACAAGAGCTGAAATATATCACTCTGCTCTGAAACTCACAGCCCTGCCAACACACAGGACAGCTTACATGAGCAGCAGCATTTTCTCCTTCACAGAGTTGCTGGCCTGCACGTCAGGAACCAGATGTGGGAATCGGACAAGGCTTTTCAGCAGCCATCGACCACAGTGACAGTGAGAGGTGGGGAGTGGAGAGGAGGACACAGAAAGCTGGCATAGGAATTATTTTGGTACTCTCATGGCTGTCACTATGTGTGTCTTTGGGCTTGAGAGTTTTTCATTAGCTCTGTGGGTACTGGGGCATTAACACTTCTATTGCTTTACGGCTGGGTATGAGATCACCCCAGATCCCACATGGACTGAGGTATTTTTATTTCAGGAGTGCTCAGTCCCTGGCCGCATTTCAGGGTACTGTCACATGCCAGGAGGTGACCTTGACTTCCCCCATTGCAGCCAGGACCCAGTGTCTTAGCATCAGCCTGAGTCTGCAGCCCAGTCAGGCTCCCACAGAGACCAGCAGAACATTTTCCCTTCTCTCCAACATAAATTAAAAACAAATCACTGGCTTATTTTAGCACAGAATCAAAAGAGAACCTGATACCTGGGGGTGGGCAAATGTGTGCTGGGGGAGGTTAGAAGCAGCATAGATTTCTGAATTAACACACAAAGTCTTCAAGGAGCTGACATGGCCCATCCCCAGCCCATTGATCTGCCAGCACACAACCATTTTGAGCTGCCTGGGGTGGCATCAGCTGTCCCGTGGAGAACCTGGTGCTGGTACATCTGCATCTGCAGCAAGAACAGTGCTGAACTGCTGAAAGACAAATAACAAACATCCTCATGCTGCACTCACAGCCTTTGCTGAAAGCACTTGAGCTGCCTGGCATGGCAGGAAGTGGATGCCTGGGCTGCTGTGTCCCCATCAGATGCTCCCAATAACCCGTCTGTTCTCCCGTGCGTGTCCTGAGACAGCCCCTCTGCAACTTCTGTTCCAGGGCACTCAGGGGACATGTGGAGCTCCCAGCCTGCTCCTACAAGTCAGTGGGGAACTGTGGCTGAACCATATCTGGTTTCCTCATGGAAAAAGAGGCACACAGGCACAGCCCTTGCAGCCCTTCAGAGGAACTGCTGCTTCAGGAAAACCTCTTAGGAGTTGAAAAAATCTGGGAAATTTTCTTCTGTGTAAGGACAGGGAACGAGGGTCTGAGCTCTGTCCTGCCACCCCATTGGGACCACTCCTCTTGTGCCACATCCATCTGAGCCCCTACACAGGGGATTTTTCCTGTGTTTCCTGCTTTGGGTGAGCGAGCTCAGCACTGCAGCATTCCCTAGCCCAAAGGCAAGCCCCAAGCCTGACCCCCGTGAGGGCAAGAGATGAAGGTTGAAAAGGACAAAGATGGTTTCAAAGGCCATCAGTGTCTTTAGCACAGCATCTCCTCACATTTCCAGCAATGGCATCTCTGCATACAGCTCCCTGCCCGTGGAAAATTAAGTCTGTAAGAAGCATATAAATGATCCAGACATCGTCTTCAAGGTCCATATCTTAAAAAAACCACGAGGGTTTACTCCACATACTGCTGCAGGATGTCATGTACTTCATGATCTGCCTTTTCTAATCTCTCCTTATCTCTCACTCCAATCCTTTCTCGTGTCCCTCATCTATTGCAAATTCCCTTTTTAAGCTGGAGCAAAGCACATAAATATTTTCATGCTGCATAAATAGGTTGTTTTGTGCATAATGTCACAGGAGGCTTTTTTTAAAAGCAGGACCTTTAGTGCTGTGATAATGGCCTCCTCATTTACACAAATGAAATCTTCCATGGAGCTCAGCACTCATCTGCTCTGCAGCCCCCATGCAAAATGGTTGGCGCAGCGCCTGCTCATCACAGGCTATGGAATTAATACAGAATATTCCATAATAAATAGGAAGCCATTGAGCACCAGGTTTGAAAATGCCTTGCAAATGTAACCGATGCTGAGGTTTTTCTTTTACTGTTCCCCAGCAGCACAACCATTGTCTTCCTTTTACGTGAAATCACAGCTACTTGAAATGCTAAAGTGCAAAAGGACAACCATTTATGTTGGCCCATTTGCCAGCATCTTTGACCATTCTGTCTGCTCACCTTACCTTCTCTGTCGCTTCTTGCTCCCTGACCTTCATTTCCTGTTTATTCAGCCCTTGCTCAGGGTCTAAAAAGTGCAGACACCATCAAAATGGACTTTTCATTTACTCCACACAGAAAAAGAAATAGTGTTATAATCTGCACAGTTTTTAAAAGGGCTAATGTAAGGTATTGGGGGCCACACTGGGTCATGGTAAGTCTTTGAATCAAAGTGGTTTTCAGGAGCAATATTTAAACAGCACAACAGTAAAAACTGGAATCAAACATCAGCAATTTTGCTCTAGTGTTTCTATTTAAATTTGACAAGCATGAGGACTTCAAACCAATGGACTGAATGGCTCTGCAGTAGAGAGCAGAGAGAGACTTGGTGAAAATTATGAGAGCTCATCCATTGTGCATTTTCATACTTCTCAGTTGAGGCTGTAACCCTCCAGGACAGACTATCACAGAGCAGTTGAATTTGTTCTGAACATGATCACACTGTGCTGCCAGGCAGGCAGAGCTCTACCAGGCTGTGATTTGGACCTGACTGTGACCTCCTCAAGCCCTCAGGCAGGCTCTGCACCCTGTGGCCTCCCTCAGCATGACTCTTACTGAAAGACTTGGGGGCATTTTGTTTTTCATCCTGAGTTTGGGGGACACAAAGCTTTGGTTGGTTGCTTCCCTGCAGTTCCAGAGGAGGATTACGGGTGCTCTTTTCACACAAATCTTATGGACTCATTTCTTCTCTCTTCCATCTGTTGTTTGACTTCTTTTCCTGTATTATGTGTTAGCAATCAACAATTAACCCATGGTGGGTTTCTTCCTGTGCAGGGTTCTGAACACAGCATTGCTTGCCAAGGGCTTATTCCATGTGGGAGGCTCCCACTCTTTGTTTGTGGCTGGGAGCAGCCATTCATGCCAGTCTAACCCTAATGTGATTACTATCCCAGGAGCAACTTCACATATTAATTGTTTTACAGAAGTGTTCTGTATCACTTAAAACTCCAGAAGCCTTTTCATAATGCATTAAAAGAAGAGAGAAAAGAAAGATCTCAGGAAGCTTAATATTTCTTGTTATAGAACTCATCTGAAGAAAAAACAGCTTTCCAAGTTTATCTTGGCTAGTCTGTAACAAAGTCTTGGTTTGTATGAATTACCACACTGCTAAAAGATCTAATTTTTCTATGATAAAATAGCCTACATACAATAACTGAATCAAAGAGCACAACATGGAGTAAACACTTTATAATGTACCTAAAAGCAGTAGTTACCTGATTTTCCTGGCACTTTATTTCTATTTAGGCCAAGGGACAATTTAAAAAGATTTCTTCCCAAGTACACAATTCAGAAAAAATATGAGTTACAATTCAGAGCAATATTTTGAACCAGAGCCGTTTAGTTGTCTTAGGTGGAATTCAACCTTGATGATATCCAAAGGTCTAATAAAATTTTTCATGGAAGAATCCCATATTTGTAGAACATAACAAAATTGTCAAGCTGCAGCTCCAGGGCCACTGAGAACTGGAGAATGAGGTCGTTCTTCCTGGGGACTTTCCAGTGTCATGGGATGTGTTACAAACACTTGGTTACCTGAGAAATATCAAACATAACAGATCATTACATATAATAGCAGCTTTGATCTTTGTTAGTAAGACAAAATGTGAGGCTGTTGATTACTAACGACTTAGGTGCTCATTAGTGTGTTCTGACAGGAGTCACTGACAGCAATAGGCAAAAGGAAATGTTCAGTGTTAAACCCCCACACAGCACATTGCAGCTCCTATTACAGCCCGTGCAACAGAGGAAGGAGAAAAGCCTTGCACACAACTATTTTAAAATTATTTGCCAGAGCAAGAAAGAGATTCATCTGATTTATTATCTGCTTTTTCAATAAACTGCACTTGCAAATAATACCAATGGCCTGCCTTTCACATCTTGCTTTTCATTCCTAACTCACAAAGCACCCTTGGACAGAGGTCAGGATCATTTTACAAAAAACAAACATGAAGTGAGGCCACCTCTCTGATGTTCCTGAATAAGACAGCACAGTCCCCAGCTCTGTTGACTACTCCTCACAGGAACAAAGGATTAGAAAGGGCATCTTGTGTCATCAAATCCAGCTTCTTACTCTTCAAATCTATTTTGCTATAACAACCTTATGCAAGACTTTCTCAGGCTCATGATCTCTTATATAAGCTCCTACAAACAATCTTTCTAGACTATCATCTCTTGTATAGCCTCGTCCATCCTGATGCTGTGGTGGGAGTCTGCCTAATGCCAAGGAATTACACACCAGTGATTTGGAACCATCACCCTGAAAATGGCCCCAGCCTCACAAGCTGGAGAATGAATGGGGAATTTCTTGCCATGACCACTCCAATTTTATTTATCTCTTGGTGGTCCATCCTAGAAAAAGACCTGTATTAGGTGCCATGACAGATGTGGAAGATGTTCCTGAAGCAGGGAAATGCTGAGAGCCTGATAGCTGTGGAAGCTATGTGTGAAATCCCTGCACAAACTCATGGCACAGTTGCTGCTGCAGTGGTAGCTGGAGGCTTGCAGCAGCCCCAGGTGCTGACACAAATGGGGCATTGAGTCTATCCCTGAATTACCTCTGCTTTTGTGTAAAGATTGACATCCTGGCAAACAGCAGAGCCTCAAGTATGCTCAGTCCAACATATTTCCAACATCCATCACCCCCTTCCTTTCTCAAATAACTACTTACTGGAGAAGTTATTAATGCCTTTCTACCTACACAGCCTAGATACTGACACTCACACAAAGGCAGTGCTCAAGCTTTGAGGTCATGTTCAAGTTGCTGGTTTGAATGTCTCTCTGGGCAGTTCTATTATGCAGCAGCTACAGCAACAGGATACCATGATACAAACCTTTACTAATAATTGAGCATGAAATGGGCTTTTGGCTTGGTATCTTCGGTTTTGTACCTTCACTTCAGAACATGTTTAGAGCTGGCTTCAGTACTGGGAAAATTATCTCAGCTTATTAAACACAAAGCTGTTACCCAAGTGTTAGACGAGGGCACGGCCCCGAACTCGCTCCCCAGGGCTGCGCGCGAGGCTGGGATCTTGCTGCTGTTGTGGCTGCAATTCCCCAGCCACCCACTTCTTTGTTTGATTGTCTTTTCTCACTGAAACATATGTTTCCCATTCCCACGTCATTTTGAGCAACAGTTTCCATTGTAAGCCCCTCCTGACTGACAGTTCGATGGCAGCCTGTGAATCACTTGGCACGTATTTTGTGAATCTGCTTCAAGGAGGGTCTGGCTGCTCCATAAGAGCATCCTCTGGCAGCTTTGGGGGCAAGAGATTGGCACCATTTTAGCACAGGTTTGGGTGCAAAAATACCTAGTCACAGTTGAGATCTTCCTTATTTGAAGCTCAACATTGTCCTGCACCTCAGCTCTTTTACCCCAGGTCCTGTGACAAATGTCCATCCTTTAAGCTCAGCTTTCCCCACACAAAGTGTGGTGAATCAAGAACTGATCACACTGACAGTATTTGATTTTGACAAGCAGCCCAGGTAGGAATTCAGGCTGCTGGATCTGCAGGTTAAGAGAACATTTGTCTGTCAGCTTTCTTTACCACCAGTAACTCATTTGCTGCTTTGCATTTGTGCTGTACAATCATGTCTGTGTCTCTGGCCCTGATGTTTCTACTGTAGCCATAATTACAGGATCCAAGCAGTGCTGTATGGAATTCATGTACTGGACAGCTGAATTAAATGGCCACCTATAGGGAACTGAAAGTCCAGAGACTGAGTTGTATAACTTTCAGGACAGTACTACTTCCAGCCTCAAAACAGAGTTCTGGAATGGGTGTGAGGGGGACATTATTGCCTCCCACATGAGGATGACATTTCATTTATAACCCTAGCTAGCTCTCCTGTAGCTCTGTTTTCATAAGAAATAATCACATGCTTCAACCAGAAAAATAATCAACCTCAACACTGAGGCTGCTGTGCCCAGCACAGCACATTTATTTGGGGAAGCCTTTTGCCCTGAGCTTTCTAGTCTGGGTGTCACTGCTGTACAGTCACTGCACCACTTCTGGCTGTTTACACCTTCCCTTGAAGAGGCAATGTAATTTCTGTGTATAAACCTTCTCCCTGCTGCAGAGTTGGAGGGTCTGGATATTTTACACTTTAAAAATACCAGCAAGGGCCAGATTATGTTTGTTGGATTTGTGTTGATAATTAACTTGCCTTGCATCCCATTGAAATGACAAAAACATTACTTTATATGTACTTACTGCAGAAAAAGGAGAATTTTGGGTGGAAAAGCAGAGACCCTATGATCTGATCCATCGTCTCTTTGCTATTTCCAACTACTTAAAGCATAATGTCACACTGAAATGCACACTTGGAGTACTGCATTCTCTTCTGACAGATTGTTATGATGATTTCAAGGTGACCTTCATAAAACGTGTTTCTTTTGAAGCTTATACTTCATTCTCAGGTCATAATAGTTTCACACAGAAAAGCAAACTGCCAGCTCCTGCTTTCTAATTAATGCTTCTTGGAGGCTTCTGAGTGGGGGATATAATTAATAGCACTTAAGTCTGAAGTGCAGAGAAATCTATAGCACATTACTGGGATGCGTGTTTACTTCAGGATTACACACAAACAGCTCCTAGACCATACCCCCTGGGAATTGCCCAGGCCCCAGCACCACCTTGACTCTAACTCCAGTGTAGGCACTCAAAAGGTTGCCCTGCTTTATGAAGTGAGGCTTTAAAACTACTGAGGGGCTCTGCTTGCTGCACCGCTTGTCCCTGCTCCTATTTTCCATGACACAGCATGTTGTGTTTTTCCAAAGTGCCTGGTGACTCTGCTTTGCCAACAGGCAGCACCAAGTGCAGAAAATCCCTCTGACCATGCCCATGGTGCCCACCCAGGGGACAACCTGCCCTGTGGCCCCCAGTGCAGGTACAGCATCTTCTGGGGCAGACTGTGTCCTCACTGCGTCCCAGATCCATCCTGTGGTCACAGACACAGCCATTACTTTGTGGGTTTATGCAGTTTAAAGTACCAGAAATGATAGGAGGGTTTTTCTTACAGTAAAACAAGCAAAGATGGGTGTTGCAAGACATTTTGTCATATTTGCCTAAATTTAAGGAAAGTGATGGGATTGCTCTGGTGTTCACTGTCATGCATGCAGCATGGATCGTCACACTCCAGAGGTGCTGGAGCAAAATCAGATGCAAGTCAAATTGCCAGTTTAAATTCTCCCTGGCCAGCTGCTGCTATCAGTGGTAATTTCCCTGCCTGAAGTCAATAGAACAGCATTTTTTCACACATGCCGAGATCTTGGTGCAGAACAGGCAGCTGTGAGGCAAGATGAGTGCTCTCAAAGAAAGAGTGGGGGGAAAAAAGAATAAAATTTATACTCTCTGGAATACCTGAAAATACTATACTAGCCAGAAAAGTTCCAGACTGGGTACAAAAGGGAGAATTGACATCAGAAATCCTGCAAGACTGTGCAGGATACGTTATTTTGAAAGGATTTTGACAAGAATTTGGCATGTTGCAGGACACATAATATTCAGGTGGTCAAGCAATTAAAAGCTATTGAATATTTGTAACTCCCAGCACTTGGCAACAGAATATCACTGTCAACTTATGCAAAGGGACATTTTGACATTGTACTTAAGACTGACTACTTTTCTAATGGCATAAAAGTATTACTCCAGTTATGCACAAAATAGGAAAACTACTGAAACTTGTGCAGCCTGGTTCTTTCTTCAGAAATAACAACACAGAGTGAAGCTGCCTTTGAAAAGAAACATTTTTCACATACTATCTGAAGGTTAGTAAGTCTTTTAATCTTTAGCCTTTTTGCTGGCATGTGCAATTTAAAATGCACAAAACAGACTTTCAAAACACCCAGCTATACATAGTTAGAAAATTCAAAAGGCGCATCTGAAAATACGCTTGGAAATGAGGGTGCTGCATGAAATCATTCTCTCTGAGTAAAGGCTTTTTCCCTGTGGATCTACCTCAAAAACAACCAAGTTATCAAAGACAGCTGACCAGAGGACAGCCAACATGGAACAAGAAACAACTCCCAAAGAGGTCCTAAAGAGGAAAAATCTTGGTGCTACTAAACAAGAGAGTGACTAACTGGGGAAATTCTGTATTAAATATCCTCCCCCCAGAAAGTTTTTATTTTCTTTTTTTCCTCTCTTCCAGAGCCACATGAAGGTCTCCTGAACTTCAGCCCTGCAGACAGGGCTCTGTGAGCAGAGCCTGCCCTTGCTGGGCTGTTCAAGAAGTGACAAGTCCTTCTAATGGGGTGGGAGACCATGGCATGGGGACACGCAGGGGAAGACCAGAAACACATGCAAAACACAAATTCACTCACTGATATTGCACACACAGATAAAATATTTAAGGGTAAGCATTTTCTCAAGGGTGGAAACTTAGCAAGGCTAAATGGGTTCATTTCCTGAAGCAAGTGGGTGGATATTTTGGGTCGTCTGGGGACTGATGTAGAAGCACTTAACTGTAGTTAGTCAGCCAGCCAAGAGGGATCAGCACCAGCAAAGGAAGGAGGGAGAGAACCAAGAGCTTCTTGCCTTACTCAAGCATTTCTTAGGAAAAAGTTATTTGCAAGTCCTTCTTGATCAGATAGTCTCTGAATACAGGTAGAAGGTGCTACTGTACCTAGTCCAGTCATACAGGAGTTGTAGCAGGTGGTGAAGGACTTGTGACAAACGTGAGGGTAGCTGGAAAAGCCCTAAAACACAGCTTGGTCTGCCAAGGCTAACCTTGCTAAACTGGCTTCTTTAAACAAAACAATGAAGTACAAAAATCATGCAGGAGACCTTAAAAATTGCTATTTATTGGCTGCAGAACATCCATATTTAGCTCTTTCTGACTTTCCCTATGCTGCATGAAAAAACCTCAAGTCAAGTGTCATTCAGGTAGACCTACAAAAGGCAAAATAAATCCTTCGTAGGTGAAATACAAAAATAGCTTCAAAGAAGGATGCATATAACCTTGTTAATTTGCCAGAAGTTTTCAATCTCCATCACTTTAGAAGCAAGGTTAAGGGAGTAGACAAAGGCTGAGAAATGCAGAAGGTGCAGAGATATACCTTTATCTCAGGTTCAGAGCCTTAAACTTCAGAAGCAAAATAATGCTGGGGAGAACAGATTGACAGTGATGCCTAATGTTGGGAATCAAGGGTTGGAAGGACTGCTTGTATTAGACACTCTCATGATAATGATACCAGGAAGATTTAATTTACCAGTTTGTTCTAGGAAAGGTAATGACCTTAATATCACAGGAAACATATCAAGAAGTCATCCATGCAGACACACACTGACTCATTTTCATAATAAATGGAAATAGATGTCCAGCCACATGAATTTGCTTGCAGGAAAAGATTTATACCATCTATCCAGCTTTGTGTTTAGTATCAGAAGAGATAAAGAACATTTTATTGATATGTGGTGATTTAATTCCAACCCCTTTGAGAATCTCTAGGCAAAACTGGATTTCCAATTTTTTCCTAAAGAAACCCCCCCCAGAAAAATTCCCCCAAAACCTATCAAATCAATAAGGGAATCAAAAAAGGGAAACAATGTCACACTGGAATAGGGATGTGCCATTTCCCCCTAAGTACTATTCATTGGTTGCTGGGCCATAGATGAAGCATCACATAATGCCTCTGTTAGAGAAGAGTGCTTACACATGCATTACCAAGGATATTCTCTTCCTGGCTGAGTAATTCACTTTTGAGCAGCATATTTCTGAGAAGGTGAAAAGCGGGTGTCTAAATGCAACTCCAGCAGCCACTGCTGAAATGTGTCTGTGTAGCCCAAACCCTGCTGCTCCAAACCCTGGAGGTCTCAGCTGCTGAGGGGAAATTTCCTTCACAGATGGGAATTACATGTGTTACATGGCTTTTTCTGTGCCAATCCACAGAAGGGTTGGCACAGCTGCTCTGGCTGGAGAAGACAAGAGCATGGTCAAGAAAAAATGGAAGGGAAAGTCTGATGAGCTCCAAATGGAGCCATCCAAAATGCTATCCAAATGGCAGAATGGCACAGGAGATGGGAGCTGCCACGTAAGTGTGCCACCCTGACAATGTGCAGTTTAGCTCAAGATTTCTCAAGCTGGGCTGCAAGCAGTGAGTCACACAGAGAGATGAGGGTTATTTCTGGGATTTTGGTTCTTCAGAGGAAAAACATGAAACAGTCAGAAATGACAGAGAAGTGAGAGTGCTGGATGATGGCAAACAGCATATGGGGAGCAGGGGAGAGGAAGCTTTTGGCATCCTTGCTGCAGTGTTACATCCCAGCCTAACTCACACTGATCTCCAGGGGCCAGTTCATTTCTGCTGGGAGAATCTGGCTCCTGGGACTCCAGGTACAAAATGAAAAACTCAATTTCTAAAGCACCAATGTTAGTGTTTGCCAAGTGTTTTCTCTTTTCTATTCCTCCCTGCAAGTCTTTAAGTTTGGTTTTTTTTTTTCCCTCCCCTGCCTTTTTTTTTTTTTTTTTGTTTTTTTTTTTGTTTGGTTTGGTTTGGTTTGGTTTGGTTTGGTTTGGTTTGGTTTGGTTTGGTTTGGTTTGGTTTTAGCTCTGTGTACAGGTACCAGGGCTATTTTCTGTCCTAAAAACAGGGACACAGAGGGAGGATATGTTAGGTTAAAGACTCTTAAGTAAATGCTGATGATTCTCATTTCTATATACACCATTATTTTTGCTGGAAACAAAATGCTGGAAAGAAAATGCTCTAGGATGGTGCTGATTTGTTCAAGAAGGAGCATGTCATTTCATCCACTGTTGGAGTGCTGTGTCCTTTTGGAAACAACACAAAACTAAGAGCTTTGGTTTCTTTTGTTTCATTCTAGATATTTGCCCCGTTGTCCTCAAGAAGCCTCTGGAGGCTTGAGCAGAGTTTTGGGTGTTGCAGGAGTAACTCAATGTTCAAATCATTACCTCTAATTTTCCTGAAAATACTTCTTCAGAATCTCTGCTTCAGCTGCCATTTCTTCTTCTGTCCTCCACTTGTCAGGGGAATCATCTTTGTCATGTCGCTGCAACTTTTTCAGGGAGAAAAGAAAAAAAAAAGTCAGTTTATTTTTTTTTCTGCTTTAATGTCAAATTTAGGGCAATCAATCTAATCATTCCATGTGTGTTCAGGATGGACAGACCTGGTGATGAAGAGAGGAAGGTAAAGGTTGCTGGTTTAGAGTGCTGACAGTGGTTAACTGGCTCTGCTGCATTTACAAGGGCAACACCAGGTGCCAGGGTGAGTGACAAGCTCAGCTTGGTGGGCTGATGGTCAGACACCTTGTGAGTCTTTGATGCAAAGCTGGCAGATAAAACAACAAGAAAACAGGTACTTTGAAGCACCCACCACACCAGTGGAGTGAGCTGGACACCTTGCCACTCTTTCCTGTGAATTTTTCTCTATGTTTTTTCCTTTGCCCACGGAATCACCTTTCCTATCAAAGACCTATTGTGATAACAAGGCCCAGTTGCAACTGTTTTCCACCAACACTTCATATTAATATTTTTTTCATTCCATCTCTGCATGCCAGTTATTAATCCTTCCCTGCCATTGTTTAAAGCTAGACATATCCCTGGTCTATAAACAAAACCTGGTATTTTAAGCATAATTATATTTCATTGATTTCTTGGGGGAAAAAAAAGTATATGAAACATATAATTTTTGTGTCTAACTTGCACACTAAGCCCACAAAAATTTGCTGTATCCCATATGCAGTAACTATTACACGATCTTGTCCCAGATATGATAATTTCTTCCTTTGCCACTCAAGCAGAAGGGAGAAGCTGATGGCTTTGCTGCTTTCCTGAAGAGGGAAGTTCCTATTAGGGTAAATATTGGCACTTGAGTGACTATTTGTGCACGTGTCCATTCAAAGAACGCCTGAAACTTGTCAAGTGAAGGCAGCATTTACACCAGACAGCAGAAACATTTACTTAATGGATTAAGTATTGAGATTCCAGTGGTTCTCTAGGTTTTGAGCACAGTACAGGCTACATTATCAGCACCAGTACCTCTAAGGGACTTCATAATATCAACTTCCTGTTAATGTCACAAAAAAAATTTGAAAACTAATGAATTTACACTTTTTTATTGCAGCACAAATTTTAGTATAGAAGATGAAGTGGTGAAAAAACAAAGATGAAGCCATCACAAACCTGCCAAGCAAAGTGCATTTCTGTATATGGAATGTTTAGCAATAAACTAGGATTGTTAGCATACCTGCAACTCACAAATACTTTTATTTGTGCTATGTTTCTCCTACTCTGAATTTTGCTGCCAGCTATAGTCCCATGTAGTTTTACACTCTGCAGCACAGATCTCCTCCTGTTCAGCAGATGAAGCTGCATTAGAAAGCCATTTCCTTTCATGCCAATACAATGCAGTAGCTCTAGGCAAATTAAAGTGCATTACTGTTCGACTCAGAGAAGACTAATCTTCATTGTTACATTAGCACTAAGTATGTTATAAATCCATCTTGTAATAATGCCACAGAACTAGAGAGAAAGATTTAAAAGCCAGGGGCTGGTACAGTGTACACACTATCAGCACATGCCCTGTGTCCACGTGTCTGCTCTCACCCTCTGTGCACACCCAGAGCGTGATTAGGTACCACAGCCTACCTGGCAATGAGCTATTGGAAAGAATATCCATCATCCTCTACTTTCTATGGATGGGGAATGCTCACACTTCACAAGAGGATGCACCAGGACAAGGCAAGTGGTGGTAAATCTGAGGTGTGAGCTGTTTTCTGAAAAAAAGCAGTGTTTTACTCATTCAACCTAACATTGGTAGGAGGTGCAGCAGGCAAAATCTGGAAGGCAAGGGAAAGCTGCCCCTGTTCCTCAAGGTCTTCTTGGTTTACCCAGAATAATTGCTTTTAGTGACATGATTTGGCTGCTGTTCTCCCTTGCTATCTTGTTTCTGTGCAATCCAGGTGAGAGCTGGCTCCATGTAGGGACTGGTAAAGTGGGGTGTGACTGGTAGGTGGTGATCTTTTGTTCCTGTTGAAAAAACCTGAAGTGAGTTGAAATAAGGAGGGCTAACCTGCAATGGCTGTTGTTGTCTAAATTAAAACTGCAGTTACAGACCACAGTGACTTCTCAAAGCTGGCAAAGGCAAGGGTTTCTTCTGCTACATAACAGCTAACCTTTAAAAATAATCAATCTTTGACTTGAGGTTAAAAGAGATGTATGGAGAGCAGCAATGAATCCTGAAACTTGCCTGGAAGCCCAGCAGCCCTGGCTGGCAGTGCACAGCCCCCAGGACACAGAGCAGCCCCAGCCGGGTCGGGAGCTCAGCGCAGGCGTCTCGCGCCTCTCGCACTGAAAAGGTGCCTCCACATTTTGTGGGCACACTGAGAAAACAACAACAGCCTGAGGTGTTAAATCACTGCCACAGCCAAGGTATTCATTGTTTAACTGACTAACAGATGAGTATTATTTCAGTATAAAAGTGCTGCATCTACCCCCACACAGGATCCCAGGACTACTGTGTGCTCAGAACTCTTATCGTGCCAGTCATTTCTGAGGTGCAATCTGCATTTATCACCCCAGTGCCACTTAGTTTGTGATGTTACCAAACTTCCACTGGAGATAATGGGAAAACCTATCCAATGGCTGCCTACCCTTCTCTGACACCACCATCCTGCAGCTCCAGTACAAGCCAGACCATTGACAGCCACTTTGATGCAAAATAGTTAAATTATGGGTAACCTTGCTAGACAAGGAGTGCAGAGGAGGCCAAGAAGTTGATAAGAGGACAGGAGCACCTTGTTTATGAACACAGACTGAGAAAATTGGGGATTTTCAGCCTGGAGAAGAGAAGGTTGCATGGAGACATTTTCAGTATCTGAAGGAGGCTCACAGGGAAGGGAGAAGGACTTTTCACTGGGAATTGTAGTGATAGGACAAGGAGTACTGGGTACAAATTGAAATAGGGGAAATTTAGGTTGGATGTTAGGAAGAACATTTTTTGCAGTGAGGGTAGTGAGCTGCTGGCACAGGTTGCCCAGGGAAGCTGTGGATGCCCCAGCCCTGGCAGTATTTAAAGCCACACTGGATAAGGCCTTGAGCAACCTGGTCTAGTGGGAGGTGTCCCTGTCCATGGCAGAGGTGGTTTGGGACTAGAAGATGACCTAGAAGTTCCAACCCCACAACATTCCATGGTGTTCTGGATGCTAAACATTTTGTAGGTTTCAAGATCAACAGTACCAACAGACAGATGACAAAATAAAGGTTGTCATACCTTAACTATAGACACCAACTCTAGCTCAGGGGTTGCACATACTACAAATCCATTGAAGCTGAAAAGCACACTGCATGTCCACCTGTGCTCTTTCCTCGTTCTTCAAATCTCCTGAATCTGCTAGGGATCCCTAGAGTGACAAGGTAATGTGATCATGGATGGGTTTGGTCTCACCTGGTTATTTAATGTGTAAAATGTAAAATACATTTCAGCCAGGTTCAGTTCTCCCTGTGAGGGCATCTGTAAGTTAAAGGTACTTTATGTAAATTTTTTTTTGTTTGTTTTAATTAAGAGAGGTTAAGGGAGTCTCGGTGGTATTTTGGCTAAGTTGTAAAGCTGCTTTTAGGAGAAAAGAACATAGATATTTCAGTTATAAATGGTACTGATTTAGAATTCAGGTGGGGAACAAACATAACAGGTGTAAATTTTTTCTTAGGGACTCCTGTGCCTCAGAGTGTGTTCATATTCATACACACATCCAAGTCCCAGCAGTGAATTTTTGCAAACATCTGACTTGTGTTGAAAGTTTGGATTAAACTGAGGAAGCAATGCTCCCTTGCACCTCAAGAATGCTCCAAAGTTCTGCTCAAACTAAAGGGAAAAAATGTGCCTCTACTTGCCAGATATCCATCCATAAAAAAAAGTGATTTATCCATCTTTCCTCCCCCTGTCAGACAGTAAAAGCTGGATAAGTTGAGCTGACATCCTTACTCAGATATATCCAAACACAGACTAGCTTGAAGTTTGTGATGCTTTCTGCACAGCAATTCTGCTTCTGCAAACCCTGCACACCAAGGCAAGGTGAGTCTATAAAACTATCTGTAAGGCTCCAAATTAGTTACCATTTCAAAGCAGCTGGTACTTGGCCTGGTTCATAAGAGGAAGGTAATGCAAAACAATTGCACCAGGTGGACAAAATGTTTTACTGCAAAACTCAGAAAGCCCCAAATTTTCTGAAACCAAACCTGTTTGTAGAAACTCACTACAGGAGTGTCTCTGAATCATGAGCATCAACAGGAAGGTGAGAAAACCCCTCAGCATAGCTTGGGTAACTCATAAAAGAGGGAACAGGATGAGAGAGCATGAGCAGCTCTTTTAGACAATCTCTATTATGCTAAATTTTTCTTTTAATATTCTGAACAAGCACCGAGACACACATTAGTCAGTTCTCTAACCGCAGTTGCCCAGCAAATTACACTCTGTATGTGCTCAACATTCTTCAAGCACCAAGACCCGTGTTTATAACTCCAAACATCTTCTTGCCTTCCAGTACAAATAAATGCACTATTTCTAAGATATGCCCTTTTTCAAGCAGATCATTACTGATGTCTGACTTCTTGGGCTTCCTGATAAATTATCCTCTTCTTTCACCTCAAGCAGAAAATGCTCTTCCACCAATAATCTATGACTGTCAGTCTTGATTACATGTAAACAGTGGAGCTCTTTGAATATTTCTGCTTGTGAAAAGTGTTCATTTTCTCACTCATGTCTCCCACTGTGAGATGCTGGCAGACCTGACAGCTGTGCTTTATGTTATTTTATTAAAGTTTCTAGTGCTGCAGAATGGTCTATGTTTTTATCACTGCAATTCTTAAGGGAAACACAATATTGTTTTATAGCACAGTCACATTGGGGGACCTCTCCTTCTTGCCCTTTGTGGAGCAGCCCAGAATTCTCAGCACAGCAGACTTTAGGGGACTGGGTCTATGACTGGCTGTTGCTTGAAGTGATATGCATATTATTTTTTTTTTCTACCTATGCCATAACAACATCAGAAAAACAACCTGTGTAAATACAGAGCACTAGCCAAAATTATTGGAAAAAAGCTTTTATGGTAGTTAGAACTATTCTCACTCCCCATGAATATTTATAGTTGATAGTTAAGAGTTTATAACCTTCAATGCATTTAACTAAAAGAAAAATTATAGTGATGGAGAGTAATTACACAAAACTGCAGCAACATAACAAAACTCAGCTGCTTCAGCAATTATAAAATATAGTATTATCAAAACCAGCAGCTAATAAAAACAAAAGAATGAATTTTTGCCAGTGGCTTGAATCAGAGATTAGGCATTATCCAGCTGCTGGTGTTCATTGTTACCAACACACCTTGGGATATCCAGGCATCTTTTCTATACTTAAATTCTACACTGTGGTGAAATACTCACAGTGATATCTCAACATCAGATTAACACGTGAACCATGAGGACTCTGAAAATCTAATTTCTTCTCATCAATAGCAACCCTTTTCCAGAGGCTGGAGACAAACTTGATCCCAGGGCTGCTACACCTTGCTCCCCCCAACTCCCTTTTGGCAGCAGGGTTGTGTGACTAATACAGTCCAGAGCACAGCCCTGCACCTCTTCTTGCTCTGCAGCTGTGGTGGAGCATCTCCCCCATGGGAGAAAAACTCCAGGGGTGAGCTGGCTGCAGGTCCTCAGCCCTTTGGTGATACTGGGAGCCTCCTGGTCCTGGTGATGACTTCCAGGTACTGAAAGTCTCTGGTACTGCTTTTACAACTTAACTCCTGAATTGTTTCCTTTGCCCTATTCCCCCTGGTCTTGACCTCCTTGCCTTTTCTCCCAGTGCTTTCTTTCCTTTCACTTCTCTTTGTATTTCACTTATAACCTCAGAGTAAGACTTCATTTCCACCCCACTGCACTGTGTGATTAAATGCAGCATTTACTGCTATTATCTGTACCTCCTGCTATGTTCCAGCCTTTCCTCACTCTCTGCTGTCTTGCTGAAAGGAGTGTGAGCTTTTTGGTAGGTGCCCTCCTCTGCCAGTCTGAGCCTCCTGCCTCCACCCCATTTGCCTTCAGCTGTGGCTCAAATCTCCACTTGACTTGCAATGTAAAATGAAAGAATAATGGATGAAACACAGAGGTTTCACGAAGCAGCTTCTCAGGGATGCTGGAATCACATGGCATTACACATCCTCTTCTACCTACCTGGGAAAAATCATTGGGAGGAAATCATTGCAGCAGCTCCCAGCCCTGGGCTTGTCTCCCAGCTGAGCATTGCCCCTGTCCTGCTCTGGGCCCAGCGAAGACAAAGCAAGGCAGAGAACAAGCCCAGGCTACCCCTTGAGCACACAAAAGACCCACCAGACTTTGTGTTAATGCAGTGCTGGAGGCCTCTCTGCCCCCACCAGCTGCTGTGGGATCAGGACTCCTTTCCAAGCTCCTTTTCCTCACAGCCTGAGCAGCTCAGGCAGTTCAGTGCTTTCTGCATCTCTGGGCCCGTCTCCATATTTAATTACAGCTACAAAACTGCTGTAATTTAATTGCTCTAATTTACAGTGAACACTGCAGAAAAACCCCACATCCTATAATTTTCTCATCTGCTGACTTTGCTTATGATTCTATATCATACAGATATCTGTGTTTGCATGAATCAGAAATCCCTGATTTTGGGGTGGGTTTTACTTGCTGCATTAAATCTGAATTATTTAAGGAGATGGGAAAAAAGCCTAAATTATCTGCATTTTATATGAGACAATTTTTTAAGTATCTACTGGAAAATCCTTCTCCAATTGTTTTACTGCTTCTGCATGAAATATGCTGCTACCTCCCAGCTGCTGATATTGCTGCAAAGCACATATTCCATTAGAAACCTCAGTTTATCAAAGCTGTGTTTTAGAGAGTGGTGGTTCTTTCCCCTCCTGTCGACTCTTTGTCATAGTGACTGCAAATATTTTTTCAGTTTTATTGTTGTGCTTTGGGGAAAGACTTGAACCTCACACTTCACATGGACATATGAATAACTGCACCCTATTTAGCACTTAGATGAAGAGAATTTTGTGAAAACATATAAAGGTTAAGTAAAACCCTTAAGCATACGTGTTAAAGTGCTTTGCTAAAATAAACTCTGCAAACCCCAGTTTCTAACAATTCTGATAAGAAAAAAGGACTAAAAATAAAAGGAATCTTAAGAAATCTACTTCTGAGAATATAAAAGACAAGTAAACCCACAAGCAGAATGACAGTAGCATAGAAAACACGTTTGCTATTCGGTGAAATATGTAGATTGCACTCTGAAGAGCTCAGATCTTGACAGACTTCCATTTTGGCTCCAACTGAGATAAAATTCTTGGAAAGTGAGCACATTACAGAGAAGATACTTGAAGGAATATCCACTGGGGTAAGAAGTCCTGCCAAAGACTTGGGGAACTGCTATTTACAACCTGATTTGAATCCAGGCAAGAATCTATAAAAGTGTTTAGATACATTTTCACCATGCCCATTTATCCTCCTCGTTAGCAGATAATGTTAGAAACACCTCTGTAGTCTTCCTCATCTGGGAAGAGAAGGTGGGTTTTTGTGGGGAGCTTCCTAATGGCCTTGGCTACAGAGGGCTGTCTGCACAAGAGAAATGTGTCACACAGAGACATGGTTAAGAAATAGCAATGGCATCAGTGTGATAATGTTGGAGGAAACCTTATCCTGCGTGCACAGCCTGCCATGCAACATTACTCATTTGGAAAAAGGCTATTTTTAATCAAGGAAAAGCACTTTAATCAAGGATAGAGCCAGTGATTCAAAAATTTCATGCAGGTGCATGTACTACTTGACTGAAAGCCTCTTCCCAAGAGGTCAGAGCTGCAGAGAGATGTGCATGTCCCACTGCAAGAGCAGAGATAACCTCGAGGTGCCCCTAGCAGGGTGATGTATTCTGGCTCCTGCTGCAGTCAGTTTCAAAGTCACAACTTCCCTCCATAATCTTCTTAACTTTAGACAAATATTTGCCATACTCTCAGTAAGATTCATGACATGCCAAGGAAAACACATGTGTGTTAAGGAGGTTGATTTGGTTTATTTGCTTTTTTTGTCTTTTTCTGACAGCACAAAGGATATCAGCCGCGGGTCCTGTGGCATTGGCACAGAGCCAGTTGTCCACCCAGGGGAACAGGAGCATGCCCTCATCTCCAGGGGTGAGTCTCACTTCTCTCACCACATCTCTGGGATGTGCAGGAAGAGCCCACAGTGGTCAGAGTGTATTTCTTCTTCTCTGGGGAATTACCTTATTCCTATTATAAAAAATCCTCACCCTCAGCAACACTTTCTGAAATGAAGATGAAAACATTCCATGAATGTGTTCTGAAGTAACTCATACTCTGAGTCAGTCCCTCCACTGACTGTAGGAGGATTTCAAGGAGACTTCAGTCTCTGAAATTACACATACCACATATTTGAGGTGAACTGTGGGGGCTTCAAAGCCTGATTTTGTGTGTGCTTCTCAGGGGACCTCTCACCCACCAACAGACCTTCCCAGGATGATCCTGTCTGCTCTGCTTTCCCCACAGTGCTCAGGATCACAGCACTCCTGGATAAAGCTACATCCCCAGGACAGCCTTTTCCCCCAGGGATCTCTCAAATACTTCTTTAGCTTTCAGCCTTGCACATGCAAGGCTACCTCACCACTGAGATTGCCTCCCTGGGATTTAGGCAGCCAATACCCTCTAGTAAGTAGGTAGTAAAATAGGTTGAGAAATAAATTGCTCTCATTTAACATTCACTCAAAAAAATATAGCTGCATTTATTATGCAGCATATTGTTTTATATACTGTTTTGTTATAATAAGTCATGTTTAAAATGTCATGACATTTAAATCAACAGCAGTAAGAGGGAAATGCTGAAAAGGAGCAAGATGATCAAAAAGCATTTGAAAAATCCTGGTGAGATATTATGGGCCAAACACTCTCATTATGGTAAGAACAGTCACAAAAGAGCTTAAAACTCATTTGTGAGAAACCCACTGTAGAGAAACCCTTGCTGCCCAGGTCTCTGTGTCCTTGTGGTGTCCCCAGGTCTGTGACAGCTGGCTGTGACCAAGGGACTTGGGCACCTGCTGCCAAGTCCTCCTGGTGCTCTGCATCCCCTTGCAGGTTCACCCGTTCTCTGTGCTGCCCTTGCCACCGAGCCACTGCAGTACCCGGGGAAGCTCCATGCACACACACCCTTGGAACTTGCTCAGTGAGGAGCTGCACTTCAGTGTCTGTGCTGCCATGTAAATGGACTTTACAAATAATATAAAAGCCTACTTTAATGTGGCTTCATAGCCTTTGAGGAGGCACAGAGCCTACCACATCTACTACTGATGAGCCACAGGCATAATGGCAAATTCTCACCAGAAGGACTTTTAATGTTAAAAAAGAAAAGAGTGTGGATCAAAGGAGCTACTCTGCTCCTGCAGATTTCACTGCTATTCTTTTCCATCAGGTCTGGACTTATATGCCAGCATCCCTCACTGCTGCCTCCATGCTCCCTCACCCCCCTCCAAGGGAAACAACAACAACAACTGCAACAACAAAACAGATGGAAATGCAACGAAACATTAAACCCAAGCCCAGTACCTGAGCTGCACCATGAATATTTCACTGAGGCATGGGGTAGAAAAGACAACAAAATGACCTTTTCTATCATCTTAAGAGATATCTAACCTTATAATTGCTATAGACACATTGAAGAAACATGAGAGAGACAAAGACTATTTAAAAGAAGTTGGGTATATTTTTAAAAACTACTATCTCAATGTTCCCATTACAACCTGCCAATATGAATGACATTTACTTTTGCTCTGAGAACTGAAAGAAACTCTAAAAGACAGGCTGCATTAAGAATCTATTGATATTCCACTGACCTAGTGGGATAAGAACCAAACAAATTTTATCAAGGGCAAATGCCCCAGAGTCTGTAAATTCATCTCTTAAAGTAGCAGTTGTAAAAGGGAAGAAAATCTTCAATATCTAGAACAGTTTTTAAGCCCAGTGGAGGCTCACATGTCTCAATGATCCAGTGGCAGTGGATGGTACCAGACCCATATATGGGAGCAGAACTGGAGATTTCATATGGCCAATCACCTCTTCCAGTTTTTCCAGCCCATTAATATTGCTGTAAAACTTATGCACGAAGTTGTCTTATTAAAGAACATCACAGGAAGTTTTGCCCATATAGTTTTTTCCCTATTGTACAAACATCACAAAGATATATTACCCATAGCAAATATGGTCCTAGATTCTGTTTGGGATGGATGGATGGATGGATGGATGGATGGATGGATGGATGGATGGATGGATGGATGGATGTAGAAAGTGTAAGAGGGAAAGTGAAGAAGAGTTTGCCATTGTTCAAGCAGATTCCTTCACCCCTTGGGTGAACCTCTGAACTCATCCATGAAATCAAATGATTAAAAAAAGGTCATAGATAAGGGGCTCAATACAGGAGCCCTTACTAACTCAGTGAGACTTAGACTGGGATACCAGTGACTTTTCAGGGGGTGGAGGGACACAGGCTGCCTTCACTTTAAGGAAGAGGAATCTTTTTGTTCCTCTTCCAAGCTGTAGTGTTGGCCTTTTGTTGAAATCCTTCTCTGGGGGAATAAGTTGTACCCACAAAATGCCCATGCAGAAAAATAAGGATGGTATAATAGCAGTGGCATAGAATATTCTGAAATTAATTTAAGTGTAGAGACTGTGAATTTGGGAAGAATTAATTTTATCTGGATAGACTGGTAGTTAATTAAGGCTGATAACTTCTATTAGTAAAAAGGTGTTTTTTGAAGAAAATATATTGAAAATATTATTAAACTGCCTAGGAAAAACCAGTTGCTATTGACAATGCTAAAACCTCCCAGACATCCCATGTTTCTATACAGAAATCATAAACTGAGAGCATTTGCAAAACAATTATTATTTAATATGTAGACTTCAGTATCATTGCTTTTTGGAATTAATATTAAAACCTTTGAGCGGAGATATTTTAGAAGTACTCAACTGAAAAGTCACAGGAACTTTTTAGTTTTAGTTATTTTTGCAAGTTCTGTTCTGCTGATGATACCCTGGCAGCAGATCACCACCTTCTCTTTGCATAATCCACAGGACATGCTCCAAAGCTACAGAAAATCCCACACTGCTTGGGGGAGAAGCACGTGACCATGCAGGATGGAGGAAAGGTACAAAGACAACCTAAAGCAACACAAACACTCCCAATTTTCAGAAACAAAAAGTAATTTTGTATGCTTTCAGCTCAATCAGTTTGTTCATGCCTTAGGAAACAATGAGATCAACGGAAATGAAAGCAATTTCCAGCAGATATGAATAAAACACGTGGCTCTGCTGAGAAGAACTTGTAGGTTATCCCAGAAGCGCAGTCAAAACCTTGTGGATTAAATGCTGTGAGAATGGATCATGCATGGACTTGCTGCATCTGAATTTACCAGACTTGGTGTTTGCAGGTTTGTCACTCCTCCTTCAAGAGGGAGTTGATTGGGGAATCAGTTGTACAGTCACACACTTTGTGGAGAACTTGCAAAACAATTTTATTTATTTAGACACATTTTGAAGTTGCAGTCAGAACTTCTTTCACAGGTCTGTTGTTACATTTCTCTCTTTAGATCTTTTTTTCTTTAAATTATCTTCTTCAAGCAAAACTTTCTTCTTCAAGCAAAAGGTTTTTTTAAAAAAATCATGTTCTCAGTGTGTTTCAGGGTTTTCCTGCGCACATACTGTGTGGTACAAAGGCACACAAGCTCTCCCCATTCATCCTGACCCATAATCATTATTAAACTTAATTGCAGAAGACACTGTCTTCACAGCTTTATTTCTCATATGACATCTTGTGAATTGCTTTTAAGAAAAGCCATTTACACAACTTCTATATATATGTAAACTAGTACTCCAGTGTCACATTCTTGTTTGCACATTCCCTTGTATTCATGTCAGCTAGCCCTAATGCAAAAGCAAGTGGCCCTTCATGTATTTCAGTTAGGAAACAGTAGCATGGATTTTCATAAAACAAAAGTTTGACTGATACTATGCAAAATCTGTTCCACTGAAAAATTGGCATCTTGCCCATCATCCTCCACAAAGTTCAGTATCTTTGTCGGTGCTCATCTACTTGACTTCTTAATTGTCTGTGCTCAGTGGCTGTATCAAATGGAGTTTTCTTTTTGCTTTTGCTCACTGCATATTACATCTTTTAATCGGTATATATAATTACTTACCACAATCTGCCATGCCAGATTTTCTAAGCATTAGTCTAATTAACTTAAGCTTGATAATTATGTTTCAGATATTATAACAGTACACACAGAACTTGCAGATTATGCTGTTGGTTTAGCTGTTTCTGATAACACTTTTCTCCTAGTCTTACTTTTCCTCTTTGCTTTTTCTCTTTCGGTACAGGGTGGGAGCACAAGCAGAAAGAGGGACTGTTTTTCTCTTTAAATTACTCCAAAGTTCTCCCAAAGCAAAAACTGTCTGTTTTAAATAGGAAGCCATCAAAAGTAAGTCAACATGAATGAGAATAGATCCATAATGCAAGGATTCCCTCTTTTTATAAGAATAAAAGATAAATATGTCACTGAAGAAAGAACCTTGAGCTTCTGATAGCGGAAATTGTAGAGGAGTCTAGCACAAACCTACAGCATTTATGGGCTAATTATGAGACTATTCAGACTTTCCACAGGTCTCCAGCCTGAGCCTTTCTAATTATCCGCCTGTTGGCGACAGGCTGTCGCCAGGGAGGCCATAAATAAGAGATAACATGCATGGGACCTGGCACAGGCACCTCTCCAGCACAGAGACATCATCCTTCACAGAGCAATGCAGCCCATCTGGGCAAATGAAATATACAAGCCTGAGACCCCAGGTAAGAGTAAATAGACGCAAAGGACACTTATGTCAGAGTCATAAATAAAGGAAAAGAAAAAAGAAAATCTGTGACAGGCTATGGGTTTGTATTTGGCTTTCTGATGTAAATCAGCATTTCTCTTCATTCCTGACAACTCACCTTGGTGTTCTGCTCTTACTGTGGAGAATGTACCCTGTATTATTTGATTTGTCTTACTCCTGGATGAGGGCATGGACTGTGTCCCACCACACTGAATGGCCTCTGGAACAGAGCTGGGAAGACCAGGCGTCCACTCCCTGCTTCCAGAGACCATGGATTTGTTCCGTTGCCTGAAGTGCAACAACTCCTGTCAGGTCCCAAAGGCACCCAGGCCCCATTTGGGTTCTTGGGCTGCAAACCCACTCATGTCTATGCCAAGAGATTATTTGTTGGAATTTTGGGTGCAGTGGTGTGTAGGTGCTGTCAAGCACACACAGAGAACCACACCAAAGGCATTGCATTTGCTCTGGATTTTCCTTCTCCAGCCGAAGCACCCACATAATGCCACAGAACTTCACTGCTATTCCTTGCTCTGGAGGTATTGGTGAGGATTTAATCAGCTGTGAAATACTGAAAGACTGCTCAGCTGCTCCTGTGTTTTAACAGACTTCATGGATAGAGACAGGACAAGCAGCTCTCGCTGAAGTTCCCCTCATTCAAGCCCTTATTTTCAGATGATTGAAGGGCTGTCACCCTTGACAGAAAATATTATCAGCAGTCAAGGAAGTAATCAGGGTGGCAAGTACATAAATAAGCATAGCATAAATCTGAATATTGGTAATTAGCATTTGATTCAATCAGATTAAAAGTGTTAGACCACTGTAGCAGCGATTCCTTATAGAAAACTATTTAACATTCCAATTATCTCTAATGAATTAACCTCAAAGTGTGGCTGAGGTGCAACACCCTAAGAATCCCTTTGCTCATCTACAGTCCACTTGCAACTAATTTCACTTCACAAGCCTACCTCAATTAACATTTTTCTGTATTTCACACATCAGTAACTGCAGCACTGAAATATGCACTCCTTTCCCAAATTTAATAGCTGAGATACTTTCATTTTTTTTTCCTTCTACAAACGAAGGAAAATAATTTCCTGCTACTATCTCAAACCAATTAAAATTCTTTTAATATTGGCTTTGCCTCTCATCAATACATACATGAACCAAAAAATCCTACATTTTTCACATATTAATTACTTGGAATTGATCTGCTATGCAGCACTCCAAAGACAAAGGAATTTACAATTAGCAAATTTTAAAGTTTAGTTTACATTTTTCATGCCTAGAGTTTTTAAAGAATGCTTTTTGGTTGAAGGTTTTATATTAGGACAGAAAACTCTGTCGGTACAACCAAATTATTTTAATTTAAAAAGACAAAAAATGGAAAAAGTACAGATTTATCAATATGTCTGGAAGGAGAACACACTGCCTTTAAGGTCACTGTGGAACTACAATTACACTAAAAGCTATTGCAAAACAAAGAAAACTTTTGTAGAGTACACCCTGCTCATGGTGTGGCACGGGTAGAAGGACAGATTTCTAACAGAGAATTCACAGAGTTATCAAATACCCCTGAGATAGGGAAGCCACTGACCAGTCTCAATAGCAGGGCAACTCCTGGGCCCCATGGCTTCTTCCTTCTACTTGCCTTGTTTTTTCTGGTGAATTTTATAAAAAGACAGTGTCATTTAACATCACTCCCACTTTAATGGGGAAACATGGTGAAGGAGCTCTTGCTTTGCATCATGGTTGTGGTAAAAGGAGCAGCATTTTTGAACAGATTATAAACCTAACGTTATTTTCCTTTTCACTCCATGTTTGCAGCATTATTTTAGAATTAAGAAAAATGAACACACATGAAAGATAACAGCATCCACGCAGCAATATGGCATAGCTGTTATTCCTCTTACAGGCATCCAATTTAATTTTATCATCAAATAGCACACAGCACCAATTCCTATGTTCTATTCTGTACTGATTTTAACCTCAGTATAGAGCTAAGCAGTTTGTGCTGTGCATATCATCTAGAGCTCCCTGTGAGGAGGAGCACAGCCAGCAGAGAGATGTGGGGATACAGTACATAGCTCCTTCTCATATCAGGACTGTTGGATTTTCCTTCCCCAGCTGAAGCACCCACATGACACCACAGAGCTTCACTGCTATTCCTCCTCTGAGCTGCTGAGCACTGCTATAATTAAGTTATGCTGATAGGACACAGGCATAATATAACTTGCTCATATAGATACATGGAGTTTGTTTTGTATATTAATTTTTATAATAAATAGGGGCATGCATGGCCTATTTGGCTACATGAGCAAATCCGTGCTCTGAAAGATGATGTTCTCATTAAGAGAAGCTGCAAGTCCAAATCTTATCTGAAGTGCTGTTTACTTTGCTGGCAGAACAGCCAGCATGCTGCAGAGCCTATATCTCTCACTATGCCAGTCAAAATGAGAGCATTCCATAATAAATCCTGAAAGCTTAAAAAAAAAAAAAAGCCAGTAAGAGAAAAAATATATTAAAAATCAATAACTTCTTAATTTAGCTAACATTATAAACTAACATTTTTAGATGGAGTAAGTTTTTCTCTTATGACATTACCACACAATACCATTTTTCTCTGGTATTTTATCTACTCTCAGAGAATACTGAATATCGTAACATTTTGCCCTTACCTGAATTTTTACCAGCCCTTGATTTTTATCACATACAACACTTTGGAAAGTCTAAATAGTAGTTAAAATAAACTCTCTGCTAACATTCTATTTCCACTTCTTCCATTTATAACCAACACCACACTACATTTATGCATGAATCTGTTCTTATGTCAAAACCTGTTTCAAGCCTGATTTTACTCATACTCTTTGTCAAGTGTCTCTGGGCTCCTGGAGTGGCTCTGATTCCCCTCAGCCAAAGGGAATCCTTCTCCGTCTGGGGAGAAATTCTTTACATGAAGTGGGCACTTTTATCTCTGAGCAAGCTCAGGACCAAACCTCTGTGTGGTGCTCCACCTGAGCAAAGGCACCCTCCAGACTCCTTCCCACACTTTCTCCTGGCTTTGGTGCCCAGCCAGGGCCATCCTGCTTCCAGGAAAGCACTGGAAGGACTCTCAGCTGCCTTGGAGCCAGAGAGAGCCCACAGGGTAGCAATTCTCTTCCTCCTATCACAGCCTACTGGCACTAGCTGAGCTGGTAATTTCATATTTATTTCCTTAAAAGTTTGCTGCAGATGCTGCAGTGCCCAGCATCTGGAGACATTTCAGAAGAGAGCCTTGAAAACATTAGGAAAGCTGTAAATTCTCTTAGGGATTATTTCAGTGGCACAGATCAAGTCAAGAGTTTTGATCCTTTCAACCCATCTCTGGTGTTTTGGAACAGCCATAAAAATTTGGATAAATCTGCTATTGAAAAAATAAATCTCAGTTCACAGCTAAAGAGCTTCCTGAAAATTAACATTGAGAAGTATCTCATATTCATTCTTTAATAAAGGGAGTGGGAAAGGCTGACAATAAGCTAAAGAAAGCAAAATAGTGTGTGTCAATTTGGAGTTTATGATGTGAAGACAGATTTGGTGCTGATTTGGCACCAGTAGGAAAAGGAAAATCTCCAACTCATGTAATATGATCCTAGGTAGGAAGGACATTCTCTCTAGAGAACTTTCCAATTAATCTGAAGCTGATTCACATTCTCTTTCAGCAAGACATTTATGTTTTCTTTCACTGCTTAAGAGCTGTTTGAATTCACTTAAGCTGATGACTTGCTTAAATGCTAAAATGCTAAAATGGGATTGCACTGAATACCAGTAGGCACATCTATAATTAAAAAAAAACCCTTCTGAGCCTAACAAGCATAGCTGGCTGTGTTACTTGTCCACATCTGAGAGTAAGGACTCCTTCAAGTGATCAAGGGAAGACATCTGAATGCTCACAAAGAAATTAAGTCATGATGTGAGTCAGAAAATTGCATGTAGTGTTGGATTTACACTAGAGAAAAAATGTGAGACATTAGATGAAATTCTTCATGAAAATACTATTTGCTAGTTCCAACCCAAACATTCTGACAAATTTTAGGAAAACAACATTTCCTTCATTCTTAATGTCTCTTCTCTTGCATCTTCAGAAGCTTCTCTCATTATCACACTTCACCACGGTCATGTTTCAGTCGTTGCTGATGAACATTTGACCTTTTTTATAAAAAATATAGGAAATATGCATGGTGCTGCAGGGGTTAAAGGAGCCCCAGCAAGGAATGACCACATCCTGCAGTGTTTACTCGTAAGCATTTCAATAGCTTGCCCTTTGACCTGCAGTGATAATTGGGGTCTGCAGGTCTTCCATAATTGTTTCCCTCAGCACAGGGAAATGCAAGGTTTAACACAACAGCCTGGAAAACTGTAACAATCACTGCTAATACAAACAGCACAGAAAAGGAGGAGCCTCCATTCATCCAAACAAGACTGCTTTGTATATAACAGTATTGTGATTAACACAGTATAAATTAGTGGATCATAATTGGCCCTTCTTACAATTACATTAATTTTGTGAAAATAAAGGTGAATAATACTGACTCTAGTATTTCCATCTCACTTTGGAGCTTCAAAAAGGCAGTGAGAGAACAAAAGAAGTGAAGCAGGCTCCAGAGGAAGTGAGAAGAGTGCTCCCTTCTGCTCCAGATGTTCAGTGTCAGTCACAACTACACTGAGGCCAGCATATTTGTCAGACCATAACTGCTGCTCTTGAAGGAGATCCATCACCATCCTGGCCATCCTTCCCTTCCCTTCCTTTGTTTATTTTCCCATCCTAAATTATATTTTCCTTTTTCTCTCACTTTCAATTTCATCTGATGCCCCAGCAGCTGCTGTGCAGCACCCAGCACAAGCTAGCTAGCTCAGCAATGGTGAGAGGACAGCCATGAGGGGGTCTGGGATTTTCAATGCAGGAAGCAAGAACTGGGAAGCAGCAATTCCCAATCAAGTTATGGTGTCCATAGCATTGTTCCTTCCTTTTCAAAAAGCGTGTTCAAGTTAAACCCCATACTTCATTTACCACAGATGTCAGCATGACACATGGAGCTAATTCTATGCATTGGTCTGGGAGAAAAGGTGTATTGCTGCTATTTCTATCTGCCACTGTAAAGCTGCCCTGCAAACTGAGATGAAAAATTCCTGCTGTTTCCGCATGCCTACAAAGTGCCCAATATCCACATAGGACACATGTGGATATTCTTTAAGGACACATTTTTAGCATGGGTTGAATGAAAGAAATGACACATCTGCGTATTTCCCTCAGAAAGCATTAGATCAGCCTTTGGCTGCCTTGGCAAGGAGTGAAATCATAACGGGGCTGAGAGAAAGCAAACAAAGCCCATCCTGCCAGGCAGCTCCCCCTGCTCACGTCGGAGCCTGGCCAGCAGGAGGCCAGGGCACGTCTTGCTGTTGGGTATTCTGCATCATCCGGGATAAGCCCTGGAGCCAGCACGGCAACTCTGGATTTGCAGAGCTGTAATGGGGCTCTGACCTAATGTCACAGGAGAGCCAGGCCCCATCGGCAGCAGGATTTGACCCAACCAGGGTCTCCTGCATTCTGTGGAAAAACATCCATTGGCTTCACTGGAAGCTCGTTCAGTGTTTCAGCGCCAGCAGGGAAACAAAGCTCAAAAGGTCATGCAGAGAAAACATAAAGAGGAAATTGTTTCAAGGCACAAGGAGCGGCTTCAATTTTTTTGTTCAGGCTGGTCTATCAGTGCAGATCACTGTGCTTTACCATGCAGGCTCCCCTAACTAACCAGGCAGGAGTATGATCGGCTTTAAAGAAAATCATGGGTTTGTCTGCAGAAAACTCAATATTTCATTGGATCAGGCCCTGTTCTCATACTATTTTTTATTGATCAGAATACCTCAGGCTATTAAGTTTATTAATTAAATGATAATTTTTTTTTTTTACTGGTGAGTATACAGGGAGATAAATGTCTTACAAATAAACTCAGAGCTTGCAGGCTGAGTCATGTGGTGATTTAGAAGTCATTTATCTTTTTCTCTCCCCCTCAGCAAAAAGTAATCATTGTCACAATACTCCACAAGCCTAATGTGGCTGTGAAATGTGCAACATAAAGAGATATTTTTCATTTCCAGCACAATTATACCAAGCTTTTATGTTATACTAATTTGTAATTGCAATGCTAACAAGAGGATATAGATAGCTGCTAATCCATTTAAGCACAAACTACCACCCTGGTGAAGCAGGGATGCATCTGACTCTATTGGCTGAACTCAACCAATGTAGAGGCTGAATTTAGATTCAAATGTCTCTGTTGTTCAAAAAAACCTCTGCTTGGATATGCCTGAATTTTCACTGCTATCTTGAGCCAGCCTGAGGTTGTCAGGTGATGCTCTAAAGCTGAGACACCGTAGCTCCCTTGAGAACTTTCCCCCAGTGCTGTTTTCCCCTGGCTAAATCACTGCAGAGCACTTTGATGGGAAACAAGTGCCTTTTACCCTGCTAGCTGCCCCATAGCAAGCAGACAAGTTGATCAGGTGCCTGCTAAGCTTTAAACTATCACATTTCTTGGATCAAAGCTCCAAGCAAACTGTAGTTGTCCATTGACACCAAATACAAGGGTTAAGTAAGAGCAGAAACTCAGAGAGCAATGAAAACTAATGATTTTTTGCACTTTTTGCTCTAAAAATTGACGTTTTCTGTCTATTCTAGAATATGTTATAATATTCTTAGAAAGTGATATGTATTGCAGAACACAGAAAGGGACACAGCAGGAAAAAAGAAATGGGTAAAGAAATGGGTAAAAAAATGGTAAACTCTTTAGTAAAAGTCAGACTCCAGACTGGATCTTTCTTTCACAGACATTTTTTCTCTGATATGGTTTTGCTCAAGTAAAGACAAACTCAAAAGTCTTCAAGATTTGGCCCATACATTTGAATACAAAATACTAAAGATTAGTTTCTTTTCTTTAGGATTTACTAATCTCGTAAAAATCAGAGCACGACTTCCCGTTGATGGTACCCATGGTTTTGGGTGGGCTGAACTAGTTTGGTCTAAGATAGTTTTGAATGAGATGTTGCAAATCAGCCTAATACAAGAAGAGCCACATGCTCCTATGTTTGCAGTGTTGCTCTACCAGTTTGAAATGGTGCTTTGCAGAAAGAGACAAAGGCAGCAAAAGAAGTGTTCAGAGAAACATACTTTAAAATAAATGGCACATCAATAACAGGGAAAGCCTCTGATTTTACATCCTTCTTTCTGCAAGCAAGCAGCTGCCTGAGTACCAGCCCACAGGTGGTTAAGGTGCATCTGCAGCTCCCTGGGGAGGAAAGGGGCTGCTGCTCCAATAACAGTAAGACCTTACTGACATTTCCCAGCTGGAAAGCAGGGCACAGTGTCAGCAGCATGCACATGTACACCACATACAAGTCCTTTGGCCTGGAGCACAGAGACCACACTCTCCACAAATCCACAGCTATCACACAGGTCAGGCTGCTCCTTGCACTCTGAACCAGGCTGCCTCCATCAAAGCACCTCAGGGGAATTTCTGCAACATCCCATCCTGCTCTCCAGAGCTGTTTACTTGCTGTTCCAAGTCAACATCTGATACAGATTAAAAGAATCATAAAGTGTTTAAAGAAATCAAGATCATGCATGTCCTGTGACAGTTTAACTGAGAAGGAGAGATACTGCACTGAGTGCTAGTTTGTCAACCTTTGCTACTTACACGATTCACAGCCAATTTAATTAAAAATATAACAGATCTGAGAGCTGCTAAAATGCTTGCAATGACTATCAGTCATTTGATAATGATATGAAAGAGCCATTAGAAGTGAACTGTAAGCAAACTTTTTCAAGATTGGATAACAAGGGCATTACAGTTCCAGCCATTAATGTCATGCTTTAAAAAAATTAGCTGTCCATCTTGCCTTAAAAACTACGCATTTTTATCTCCCACACATTTAAAATCAAAATAAGCTTATAAAAGGTACAGTAAATTTCATGGTTATGAGCTGCACATTTTGCATTCTGAACACTAAAACAGCCTCCACTGACTCACTTCATCGTTTAGTTGATTTAATACAAAAGCTTTTTTCCTCCCCTTTTCTGCTTGTTGCTAAGATGAATACTTGGTATTCATTAGCAATCAAATACAATGGCAAATGTAATATTGTTGCACAGATGAACTCTTTTTATTACCAACACTCTCATGTTTAAATTATTTTCTTTAAATAGTTGTCTCTTGTTATTCTAGTTCAGCTTATGAAGTTCAGACGAACAACAGCTTGGACAAAGGATGCAAAATTAATTAAGTGAAAAAAGCCCCCAGAATCAACATATATTGTTTATATCATTAAAAGAGCAATGTTTAGCCATATCCTCAAACCTTTGGGATTGCCTCTATGGGACGGTCCTGGGACGACCAGAAATAGGATTTTCTGAGCACAAACCATGTTCAACTGCTGTTGTTCCCTGAATATTTAAATTGCCTTTACTTTGGGGCATGGATTGGTCCCAGGAATCCTGCTCAGCCCTGTAGGGCTCCCTGCCAGCACAAGGGACTCACCAGATCCACGTCCAGCATCCACAAGTTGTGCAATCCTGAGGGTGTTGGAAAACCTCGGAGCTTTCAGAGATTTGAAGAGGTGGAGACTTTCAGCCCCAGGAATGCACAACTGGGAGGTCAGAACAGCATTAGTGCTGTTATTTGACTGATGAGATTTCTGAAAATCAAATTTTGAATTTAATTCTCACTTGGACAAACAAAGCCACAGGTATTTGTTTTATGAGATACATTTCTCAAATCTGTCTTCTAACTTCAGGAATTCAGATTACCTGCAAAGAGAGGCAAGCAGGTTCAGAGTAGCTCAGGTGCTGTGCCCACAGCAAACCCCAGCACAGAAGTGCAGATGTAAAAGGCAGCCTACACTCCTGGGAGCCAGGACAGTCAGATGCAGAGCTCCCCTGGTGAAAGCTTCAATTTTCAAAATTGTCAAAAAAAATGAATCAAAGCAGAAAAGAAGAAAGCAATGGCTTCCTTTGATCCCAGAGCTCCAAGAACAGAGATTTTTAACAATACTGCATTATATATAAAATATATATGTACACACAAACACATGTACAAATATACATTTAAATACATGATATCTAAGTATATATTAGTACATACTATACACATGAGAAACAGAAGTTAACAAACCTTGTCCTTGACCCCTTAAAGGTCTCAAGTTCTGTTCTGAAATTCCTTTTATACATCTTATCACTTAACAATTTTTCTGTTTAAACTAGCCCAAATGATTTGCTTTGTTGAAGTATTGCAAAGTTAGAGTATTTATATGTATAGCAGCAGATGCTGCTGTCTCTCTCACAATATAATACAACTTTATAAGTTATACTGCCTTTCATACCAACTGCATTCCCAGATGGACAGCATTAAATACAAGGAAGAAGTGAATTCAGGCAATACACAGTAGATGTGTGTATTGTGATACAGTGATGTAAAGTGCTGTTCAAGACACTGTTTGATGAATAAATTATAATTAAGGCATTGAGCAACAAGGCCAATGAAAGAGTGAGGGGAAAAAAAGGAGACAGAGGCATACGCAGATGAGAAAAATCTACTTAAGAAAAAAAGACAAAAGTTGAAAAGATGAGGAGTTGATGAGGCACAAAGATACACAGAGGCTGCTCCAGATGGTAGAAACAACAGCAAAGGTTCCTAAGCTGGTGTGGCGAGACTCTGTACAAAGGAGCACGGAATGGTCGGCAAAAAGACAAGCAAAGGCTCCATGCATTGCTGACATGAATCACTGCTTTTGGAAATAAGCAGGGACCCTGAAAACACTGCAGCTTTTGTTCTCAGCATGGTCAGATTGCTTAAAGGCTCCTGATACTACGGCTGTGAAAGGGTCCTTGAGCTCTGGGGCTTGAGGAGCCTCTATTTCCCTGTTCAGGGAGGGGAACGCGGTATTACGCAGTCTGCCAACCACTGATTAACAACTGGCACACACAGAAATCTCCATGAACCACACAAGGAGTACACATGCACACAAGGAATCACTTATCTACCACACAAGCCCTGAATCAAAATTTGCCCAAATTCAGAGCTGACCTGACCTCTCAGCAGTACACACTACACATGTATGTTAGATTTGCCTTATGGGTTCTCTCCTTTTTACATAAAATGTAGAGAAGTCAATCCTTTAAAATACCCTGCTACCTGAGGAGTTTTTAGCACAGACTGAAATGATGCACGAGTATCACCATATTGTTTTATATTTTGAAAAGTCAAACATAACTGTGCTATACTACACTGTTTTAAAAATATTAATAAACAAACACTAAACAATTTCAAATTTAGATCTTAGGCCTGAAGCTATGATACACGAGTGGCAAAGTGGCATAGATGTGTTGGCCGGAAATTACTCAGTTCTAACTGAATGGCAAGAGTGTTACTTGAAATCACCAAGCATACGCACCCATGGATCCCTTTCACTCTCAAGTTGTCAGTGTGAGAACAGTGCTGAAAATAAACATCCCTCCCTTGACCTCCACTAACATGTCTCCACAACCTTTAGGCTTTCAGACTAGCAAGGTCTGGTGCTCACACATAGCTTCCACAGTGGCATTTTCAAGCAGGGAACGACAGCAGTGACACATTTAAACCTTGTTCTTTTCCATATGCAGCTTTGTTTCCTTGCCCATCATCTGTAGTCTCTGCCAGCCCACTCCCCAAGAAGATCCTGGTATATCAAAACAAGATTCAGCTACAGTGCCTGTACATGTAGTCTTGCTCACCTCAGAACACCCAAATGTATAAATGCTGTGCTTAACATTCATCAGACAGATCCAATAAAGCTGTAAATGAAAAGAAATTGAAGCAACTTTGTGCCCAGGAATAAAGATAAATTAAGTAGCAAGTGTTTAAGAGATCAAGACCTAAACCACAAGTTCCTATAACATGGAATCAGTCACTCTGGCACATCTGGGCATTCCGTGGACAGAAATGAGCTTGATTCTTATGCAGAAACCCAGTAAATAACCTACAGGTAATTTAAAAGCCCTCAAGAGGGCACTCAGGAAAAGCCCAAGTCACTTACTGAATTACTGGTGGGACTCTGTTCAGTGGCTAAGCATCCATCTCTCTGGTGTCAGCTGTGGAAGGCAGGAAATGTAATCTGTCCAGTGTACCCAAACAAAACAGCATGCAAAGAATTGGTAGCAATATAGATTCACTTTTCTGGCTAGCTCTTTTTTCATGCTCAGATTCGAGGATGATGGGTCATTACAAAGGACTTGATTATACAAATAATCTATGATGTGCTACTGGCTCATATGAAAATGACAAAATGCAATGTGGATGGATTCACTGAAAAACAACAAATCAAACCTAAATCATCAGTCTTCATGTTGAAGACAAGACATTGCTCTTTTATAAGCCTTTGGAAAAAAGTTACATTGTTCATGTATAACCTACCTAACATAGACTTTAAGTAAGCTTCAGTTAACTATTAACTCAGACATCATTAATCTGTTTGGCTTTTACTTTCAAGTAAAACTCTCATTAGTGGACCACTGAATTGACTAATTAATGGCACATTGCTTTAAAAAGCATAAAAATGTCATGTGTGTCCAGTGCCTGTGCAAGAGAAACACAGAACGTCCTGAGGGCCAGAAGAATTGTATGTTTTCGTAATGAATTTAGGATACTGTCAGTCATGATCCTTTGCTTGGAACACCATGCTGAGAAGCCAGCTGAGATCCGCAGACTGAGCAGGGGCTTGGGCTGTCAGAGCAGACCAGATCTGAGCTATTTGAAAAGGATTAGGTCTTCCTCAGAGTCATGGGTAGGAACTCAGCGGAGTCCCTGAGGAAACCAGAGCAACCTATGTCCAAGACATCAGAAAAAACAATGTCTGTCAGAAATAGAAGCAAGATGCAAACAACCATGCCTAAAGTTCATGCACAATTTGGTAAAAAGGAATCAGCATCCACTGTAGGTAACCTAGGTGCATTTATTCAATCTGATTGAGCAGAAAGAGCATTATTAAAAGAATTGACACATCCTGTCCTGAGATTTATTTGTATGGAACCAACTTGTGGGTGAGATCATGTAAGAATTGATTTTTCTACCTGACTTAAAAAATAAGGTTATGGAGAGACGAAAAATCATTATCTGAAGTGTCCGGAAAGTCTTAAGCAAAACTAAATCATATCTAAAATTCACCCAGTGCATGTGTATGCGTTATCAGGAGGTGGTAAAAGTTGCTGTAATAGATAAGTTATTAAACACTTTTTTAAAACTTTATTTTTTAAAGTATATCACATATTTTGAAGACACTGGGACTAACATTAATTCATTTACTGACTAGGTCAATAAAAATTGCTATAGCCAAGAGCTCTATTAAAAGTCCATAATGTTATCTTAATGGAGGAAAACGAATAGAGTTCTTTGGAAGTTTTCCATAAAATTAATATTGTGGAATTTCAGTGGATGTCTTAAATAGTTTAAATAGGCATTTTTATTAACAGACCTAATAATAGAATTAAAACAAATTAAAATCATTGCTTTCTCTAAGAGGAAGTATTTACATTCCAAGCATCTTAATGGAATTTATTCTTGAAAGAATTTAGAAACAATGCTCATTATTCAACATTGTGAAGTGGGAATTGGCTATTTGGCATCCACACATAGAAGATCTGCCAATTTGCAACTACTGTAGCACTTACTGGGAGCCTCTCTGTCTAAACCACTTTGCATGGCAGCCATCCAGAACCTCGACCTGCAACACAATCCACCTCCTTGTCAAGAGCCTTTCTTGTTGGAAAGTGTTAAACTCACGTGGCAACCAAGCAACAAAAAAAGAGTAATTAAAAAAAAATAGAACCCTGGGTAATACACAAGGCAAATAACTGAGAAAGTTATTGTCTCAATTATCTGCTCATGCCCTATTTCCCTGGGCTTTTCACCACTTACAATTATCCCCTCGGTTTATCTCAGGTTATCCCTAGCTCCCTATTTCTGTGGCTACCTGCTTATTGAAGGTCTGTGCACATTTTCAGCTGAATGAAATCTTCCTATTTCAATTCCAGTTACTACCTGCTGTTAGGGTAAGAAAACACCCACCAGGCAATGCAGATGAGCTGTGTGAGCCTTAGAGGGTTGTTGAGGTTGAAGGGCAGCATCCAGAGTGCTGGAAATGACACATCCTGCAAAACCAAGCACAGCACTGGAGGTTGCACCCTCCCTTTGCCATGTTTTTGGCAAAGGGAGGGTGCAAGAAGTGCTGTGCACCTTGTACAGCTGGAGGAAGCCCAGAATCAGGGGCAAAGTTGATCTAGTCACAATCCTTAACTCCTGGTGGTCAGCAGAAAGCATTAATTATGATACAGTTAATGTGGCCAAAAGCAGCCATGCAGCCTGTGCCCTGAACTAAAACCCACAGAACCACAAAAAATTTTGCTTTGAACTCATGCATGCATTTCTCAGGAAGTTCATGGAGAAAAGGGAAGCCTTGACCTGACAGAAGAGTACTGAAGCGAGTTTACCTTCCCAGTGAACTCAGAAGATTTCCAGTTCTGTTCCTAAATGAACAAACTCATGAATTTTTGATGAAATCGCTGTATTTAATATCCAAGTACTATACACTGGCAAATGAAATGAATGCTTTTGGAATTCTATTCATCTATGAACATTGTCACTGGTCTTGGATTAGAAGAGTCCATTTTCCTGACATGCCAGATTTGATTATAAAAGGCATCACCAGCACCAGTTTTGGACAGCAAAGTAACACATGCACACACCTTCCAAAGTGATCAAAAATTCATGTCCCACCCACACCTTCCTCACCTTGCCATCAGTCAGGGGCGAGGGGGAGCACTGCAAAGCACTGCAAACACATCTTGCACTAGATCCAGCACAGCCACCAGGCTGGGCACCTTCACTGAAGATTTTTAACAAGGGCACAGCTCCTTTGTGCAAGTTGTGTCATCTGCCATGAAAAGAGGGCATTGGACAGAAGTTATTTGTCACTGTGTAATCGGTAGAGATAATCAGACTTGGATTCTCCTTATCGATGTTAGGCTGGAACAGACACTGGTAGGAGGTGTAATATTGCATTTTAATTGCTCCTAACACTGGAACATTCTCCCCCTACTCCGAAATGACTCGCCAGAGAGCTAAAACCCTTCCACAAAAATTGGCAGCATTGTGACATTCAGAGAACAGGCCGGAACACTGAAGCTGTTTCAACCTTTACCTTACCAGGAACATTAAAGGACCAGATCCAAAGGCCATAAAAATTCCAGGAAACTTTTTGTAGTCTATAATGAGGTTTGTATCAGGCTCCAGGTCCCAATCAGCCTTCCCTAGTTTTGGTATTCATGTTTGCTAAAATTACAAAATGTCCTTTCATTCCAGAGAATCTTATCAGAAAATTGATCTCTTTATATATAAAGTCTTCAGCCAAGGTAAAGTCCTTTCAGGAGTTTTATGGTTTCCTATCATTCTTTTCAAAACCCTCTGGAAACTGGAAAATATGCTGATACTGTTTCCCTGTTAAAAAGAATGGTTAAATAAAATAGAAATATAGTTCTCAAGTGTTTGCAAATATCCAGCCTTTTATAATCTCTTTGGCAATAATGGTTAACAGAAAACAGGTAAAAAAAATTCAGAATTAATTCAGAATAACACAATTATTTACAGAAGTAAATCTGAACATTATCTCATTTTCTTACTTATAAGACCTACAACTGTGCTCTATGTATTTAAATTAAATTATCTAATGCAAATGTTATATATAAACAGGTCAGCAAGACACTGTATTGTATCAACACACCTTATTCTATGTAAAAGCAGATTGCCAGTTGTGGGATTGTAAACGTGTCAGACAATAGTTTTATTGCTTTGCAGGTAGCAGAACCCCCAGTGTTCTTGTTCCCAAATGGTGATTGAGTGATAGCTTTTAATATTGTCTAATGATCACAAACATGTGGAGTCTTGTGTTAACATCTGGTTTATGGGTAAAGTCGCACACAAAACTACCCACAAAACAAATAACCCCCTGCCCTCCAAAAGGTAGAATTAATAGAAACAGAACATGTTCTTTTATTACTGAAGAAGAAGTAGTAGCAGGGCATGCTGCAAACATTTATAGGTATGGTTTATGTAGTGCAACTAACTGAACAAATCACTTTGTTCAAAAAATTCTTAGAAGTCACAAGCTCTAAGGAGGGGAAAACAGTTTGTCAGGAACACTGGAGGAAGAAACAACTGCAGAACCAAATCTCATAATTCTGAGCAGGGCAAAACTTTCATGGCAGACAAGGAGAGCTTTGCCTAAGGGCAGCCTTTGCCAGTAACATGTGATGTCCAGGCAAGCTCAAGAACTCCTGAAGGTAAAAATAAAAACCCCATGTCAGTTGTTCCATCCTTATGGTTCATTTTTTTTATCAGTGAGCATCACATAACAAATAGAGCCTCAAGGACTATTAGAAATCACCCTACTTGGTCACAGCTACTACAATTTTAGTTACAGATATTCTGCAAAAGTGCATTAAATAGGTTCCACCGTGGACTTCCCAGTCTTATCACATTAATTCCAATATCTCAGCTACTGGACTACTGTACATTTTTCTCTTAAATGGTTTTACTTTATTCTAGCTCAATTCTTTTGTCTGGGTGGATTTTTCCTAGGTACCTCGATCTTTCCAGATGTGAGTTCACAGCCCAGACCCCCATCACGGTACGGGTCCCTTAGGGGTCACTTTGCCTGCAAGGCCTCTGCTCAGGGCTAGGAGTGCATGTGAACAAGCCCCTCACACCCCTTTTCACAAACCTTAGGCCAACTTGCACCTCTCTCAATAGCAGTCTAAATGATAAAGGAAATATCTCAGCCCTGGGGGAGCAGAAACTGCTGCACTGCAGAGATGCAGAGGATGTAGAGGAATTTGCTGTGATTAAGGACATTGTGGACGTTTTGCAGGCATTTATAGGGAACCATCTTGTGTTCAGAAGGCTTGGGAAATGCAGCCTGCAAATCTACTGCTCTTAGTGCTGAGATACAGAGAATGAAATCCCCTGAGCAGAGAGTGCACACAAGGGCTGTTCATTACACATCCCCCCATGCACCAGAGGTGTCACCTCAGTAACACTGTCTGGAACACAGGTGCACTGCAAGGATCCACCAAAGCCAGTTTAAGTACCAGTGCAGACTTGGCTGCACACTGCAGCAAGGTACAGGTTCTCCCAGTCTTCAAAGCATCTCTTTCAGACAAGTTTCAGAAGGAAAAAGAAAAACCATAGTGTGAAGAATGCTCTAGATAACTGGAGATGACTGGAACAATCACCACCCAGCCTGTTGCCTGGAACAGCAGGACACCACTGCTCTCCCACCCCAGCAGCAAACAGCCCTTACTGTGCACTGTGTTCTACAGAGGGTGGCGTTTTCAAAATCCAAAAATTCCAGAGCTGAGATTTGGATGAGACTCAGAATCTCTGGCCTCTAGACCCTAACATATGCATATATTCCCTTTCACACTCTCACCCCTACAATTAATTGAAGAGTCATATATTTTAACAAACCAGTTAATTGAACATAACTAAGTTGCAAAATTTAAGAAATTTGCCACATTTACATACACAGTAATGAGATCAATTACTTTCAGCTCATGTAGACATATTGAGAACTAATGAGGTACTTAAAACGTGTGTGGAGAAAGTGTACTTTCTATTTCCATGCTGTAACTTAGAGCTTGTTAGGGATTTAGCTCTTTATCAGTTTGAGCTATGGCACTTACACTGATAGAAGGCCTGTTAGCTGTGGCTCCCGACTGCATTAAAAAGTCCTTTAATGCAGTTTTGTAGTGGCATACATCTCATTACAGTGCCAAAATGGGCAAACACTGAAGACCACGTTGTTGAAAAATACTTTGTCTGAGAACACAGCAAGCAGAAATCTCATCCTTTGAAGGCTAACATCCACCTCACTCATAATTTAGATAAGTAATCCAGAGACCTTTATAATAAGAAATCCTTTATCGTCACTTAAATCTATTGAAAAAGACCCACGACGGTAAAGTGCCAAATTCTGGAACTGTTATCTTTATGGGTCACATATAACAACAAAATACTCTTTCTCCCTCCACAAAACACAGTGGTAATTTATTTCTTCAAAGAAATTGCACTGAGAGAACATCTACAACACAGTGCACTTCATACACTGAGCTCTGGGTTATTACATAGGAAGCCAATTTTCAGGCAGTGGTTTCAACATCTGAGCACAGCCTTGGATACAGCTCCAGGCATACCTGAAGTTTCTCATTAAGTTAGACATGTGATGAAAATGTTGAAAGTTGTTTAAGGGTGAGGAGAAAATGGACACAGGTATTATAAAGAATACAAGAAAAAACAGAAACAAGCAGAGAAACCTTTGACTCCGGCATGGGGAGTTACAGGTGAAGCCATCCCAGGAGAGTCTCAGCAGGTCCCTGTGGCTGCTTCCTGCACAAGTGTGATGGCCAACCTACAGCAAAGCTTTAAATTTTGCTACCTAGCAGATAGAACCAGCTGCTTTTTAACCATAGTTCTGACCATGTTTTCTGCCTATCAAACCCTCTAGACATTTTATTTCCCTGGCCCAGATTTTAAATTACACACTAAGTATGCAGTTGCCCTCAGCCATTAGGCTGAGATCAGTACAATGCCTTTCCCCAGGGGACAAGGGCTCCTTATCCACAGAGAGAATACTACTGTACACATATTTCAGCCTGGCTCCCTGGGGTCACTCAGGTTATTAGGGATACTTCTGCAGCATGACTGCGAGCTTCAGGTTTCCAAGAGATACACAGAACAGCTTTTTATAGCTTTATCAATCTGAAGTATCTCCCTCTTTCAGTTAAAATGTCTCAACGACTTAATTTTACTCTTGCATTTGTTTTCATTTGAAATGGCCATCTACAACATGACAGCTTCCATCAGGACAGTACCTCTTCAAATGCCAACTGAATCCTGGGTGTGAGGCTGAGGGCAGGAGCCACAAGGATCACGTGCACTATGAGCAGGGATTTTCAGATCCAGTCTTCAGCTGCTGAGGGAAGGAGAGAATCCACTTACCCAGCCATGGCTGAGTGAAACAACCCTTCTACAGCAGGAGAGCAGCAGCAAAACTGAAAGCTGCCAAAGGAGGAGTTAAACAGCGGTCTCAGGATGCAGCTGTGATCTCACAGGGGTCATCTGCCTCCAGCACAAACTCCATCACCCAGCCTGAGTGAAAACATGACCTCTGGCACCAGGTCTGCTGTTGTGAGGCAGCAAAGCAGCTTATCCCTGACTCACTCCAGCTGTGGATGTGTCCAGGGCTGGTGCTTCCCAGCTGTGCCACAATTGCCCTTTCACACTTGGCTTTCATCACTCACCTCTGCCCCTATCAGGCCAAATCAGCTCTGGGGGATTTTGTGGGCTGAGAGCTGGGCATCAGGCCTGGCTCCCAGTTGACAGTGAGAATTGGGAGTAGATATGTGGGTCCATCAACTCCCCTCCCCACAGGAGATGAGAACCTGCAGAATGGAGGAGATAGCCACAGGCTACCCCTGGCTCTGGATTTCCTTACACTCAGTATGCATGTGCTCATGTGCAGTATGTTCAGCCTGAATATACTGCTTTCTGTACCACTGATCCTACATTTGCTTGCCATTACAGTGCCTATAAGTAAATATAGAGAAATAAATAAGAATACTTAGCACTTTAAGCCCATTAAAGCATTGGCAAAGTTTCACATGAGATGGTCTTTAAAGCTTGATGTATGGCAATAAAATTAGTTCAGAAAGAGACAGCTGCATAAAAACAATGTATGCCTTCACATAAAACTGTGAAAAATATTTTGACTGGCACAGATTTTAAGGTAGGCTTATTTACTGGAGCTGTGCTTCAGTAATTTAGAAAATACAGAATGGGAACACGAGGAGCATCAGATGCTTGTAGAGGGGCAGTTCCAATGAGCACTCGTTGCAGCTGATGAGTCTGAAATCACACCAGGCTGACATCAAAGATTTGTACCCAGTGTTGGGCAACGATCACACTTCACAGAAAACTAAGAGCTAATGAAGTAAAATTAAAAATAAGTGGAGTGGTGGGTTGAAAATAATCTAAAAATATAATATGGAAGGAATAGCTGATAACTAAAGAGTAATTATTTTTAAAAAAATCTGGGAGCATCAAGTTTGAGTTAAAACTAAACCATATTTTTTTAAATTGTGCTTCTGGACTACATGTGTCAGAAAAAACCCCATCCAATCTGTGTCTTTGATCCAGTTACCAGTAATAGAAAATATTTTCCCAGAGAGATACAAAAGACAAACAGATTCATGAGAGCCTCTGCTTCTTATTTATAGCTTTATGCAATTTTTATCTCATATCCTTCTTCCTGTCCTTTAATTGAAAAGCAAAATTTATACCTAAGAGCAGCAGTGCAATGAGAGATGGTGCCTGCAGATTGGATTTGAGTCTCTAAAGTGAACAGAGTCACATGAATGATGCAGTGTTCCAGTTTTGGTGTGCTCTTTGTTATTTGTTAATGATATTGTGAGACAAAGACACAGAACCAGCAGTAGTAGGCTTAGGTAGCTCTTTCTTACCCTGTTTTAAAGTGAGGACTGTAGTGGACTCAATTCACACAGGTCAAGGAAAAATAGGACATCCTACTCTTTGGAAAATATAAAATGAGACAGAAAACTCCTATTTTTAAACAAATATTAAAGGTTTATTTCTTTTGACAAGAACTTGGGCTTAAGAAAATAGATTGCTTTGCCTTTTCATATCAGATCAAAAGTTTCAAATAGTCAATGACAATTCGTACTGGTTCTCCACTTATGCCTGGACTACCACTGAGCCTGTCTCGCATGAGCAAGGTCCTATTCATGTATTCTCTTAGTTGTCATACAATGAATTCTCATTACCAGTTGAAGCCTGTGCAGCCACATTAAAGTCCATTTATGTTCTGATATGTACATCGGCATTAATTCAGATTATATCCCTCTAATTGCACAAATTAATTGCTCTCTGATGAATTTTACAACACCTCGTTTCTAAGGGTTTCTCCTGAAAGCAGAGTGAAAAGGTCAACAACACGATCAAACACTACCCTGTTCAACATGCTTTGAAGATTATAATTATATCCAATTAGAAATTTTCCCAATTATCACATATTGTAAGTTTTACATTCTAAGAACTAACAAGACACTTTTGTATTTATTTACCCTGCCAAATATGTGTGCACACACCACCCAACTGCAATTTTTGATGGATTGTTTCAGCTGAGTGGTGACAATGGGATGTCACAGTTACTTGTCATTTTTCTCAGACAAAGATCTCCTTCTGCCTGGAAGGTTACCCCCAATGTCTGCAGCCTGACCAAGACTCTTGGGACAGAAGGAAAATACAAATGAGCTGATGTTTACTGTCACAAAGATTAGTAGTACTTTATGCCTATGTGCAATTTTTTCATGGAAACATGCTAATGTAAGGAGAAGCTTCCCAGGTATTGGGTTCTCCGTGGTGACCACTGTACACAGCCTCTAAGCAAAGGAGAGGCACGAAACCAATGCATTTCCCAGTCTGCCAGAAGGCACATTTTTCTCATTCAGAAGGGTACAGATAACAGATTAGCATTCCAGGTACTAGTTGATTTTCAGCTCTTCTCGGAAAGCTACACATGCATTTGTACCCCAGAGAGCAATATAAGAGCAAGACTGTCAAACTTCATCTTTGCTGCAGAATAATTACAAAACCTAGGAGCCTAGTTTGCAAAACTGGGTTTCTTTTGCTGCCTCTCCATACTATTTTATATAACTTAACAGTATGAGGTTATTTTATTACGGTAACAGATATGCCTAGTTTCTGGGTCTCTGCAAAAAACAGCAAAACAGGCCAGTGCCTGCAGCACCATCAGGAGGAAAAGCTGGCAATGTGCTAAACTTTCCTCAAATTAATTACCTGCTGAAATCACAACAACTATTAGTTTGTTGACTTGAATTTTAGCCACAATACAAACACAAAAAGAAGAAAAAATTGAAAAAGCAAAAAGCAGTAATGGTGAAATTGAGGTTTGGCTGTCATCTCTTGAGACAGGTTCTCCCTCTAACTCCCCAACACAAATGCACATGGCTGTGATTGAAAGCCCACTGCTCTCAGGAAGACTTGATTACTTTCCAAACACAAGCAGGAAGCATCATTCCTCAAAAACCTGTCTTCCACAGTATACCTGGGGCTTTCACATCACCATTAATTTAGGGTAGCAACTCTCAGCACTGCCTGTCCCATGGCAGCTTCTATCCAACACCGTTTAGAGAATGGCTCATCTCTGGTGGCTGAGTAGGCCCCAAACTGCCCAGAGATCTAATGACTAATTTAATGAACAGATTTTAATATTCCTGAGCTGCCACCACATCAACCTTTTCGCTGGACTGGATTCACACATTCCCTACAGAGCCATTTCTATATCTACTTGTACATACTTAGGCACGTTCTGTGCCAATTTGCTCACTGTCTTGGTTGTAATATCTCTTTGGAGCACAAAGACCTCATTGTAAATATCAATAACAATAAAAAGCCTTTTATCTCTCAAGGCAAATTTTCTTTGAACCTACATACATTTAGCATGTGTGTGAGTTCCATAGCTCAGCTTGAAGAATTACAAATGTATTTACTGAGTGTTGGCAAAACTCTTCAGATTGGTTTCTATTCCTAACATGCACATCCAACAGAATGAAGTCTCCTTTTGTGGAATCTATCTTCCTCACCATCAAGGGAAAGATGAGTCAGGTCTCTCATCAGAATTGTGTCATTAAATCCTTTTTCATTCTCCCAGAAAATTCAGGAAAAATGAAAATCCATTGCTCGGCTTCAACCAACCGTGACATAACTTCTAATTGACCTTGATATTTGAGAACTTCACAAGATGGAAAATTATTAAGAGGACCTGTAAGTCAGGCAGGTTAAAAGAAGTCAAATAGTGAATAGAAAGAAGAGCAACAGATCCAACAGTATGTAAATTAGGAATTGTATTTAAGCCAACATATTGCATTATGCATGAAAAGGTGAGTAATAGCAAATAGTTTAAGAGATCTGTCTACAATTAATGAATCCTAAATAGCTTTATTAATGTAGGTCAAATTCCTTCTTCTTGTGGGAATTTGACATTTACTAATATGCCTCTCTGAATTATTCAAAGATATATTTCATATATATACAAAATTGTATTGAGTATGCTCTTCACAAAGGCTGCATTATATTTGTATTAAAAAACCTATAGGGACTACTTAATTTCTAATCCAGTAATCATTAAATAAAAAATATTTAAATCATACTCTAATATATCTAAATCCAAATGTTATACGGAAGGGTGCAAAATATTGTTTTATTTGTAGCCCGTAGCAGAATGTCATCACCCATCACAGAGCAGGTATTCAAATTCTGATTTTTGTTCTTGTAAAATATAAACCCAGTATCAATTCCCATTGTGAAGAATAACTCTGATTTGTAATTAAATTACAGAGCATTAAATTTACTTAACTTAAGTTCACCAGCTGGGAAAATTCTATGCCTCTGGGCTTAACAATAACTCCTAATCTTGCTGTTGCCTGTACCTAATTTTTTAACTTGTATTATAATTTTCTTTATTGGAATTTCATTAAAAACAGTAATGTCATTACTCCTGTTAATGCTCAAAACCAACACCATAATCCTGAATTTTAATTAGTAATTATAATTAATCATTATTCATTAATGAAATGTTTAGTTGCTAATTGTCTTTGAGCACCCCAGTCCCTAGGCTTATATGCATTTCACAACACATTTAATTTCTCTCAGTTTCTGTTTAAGTGGCAGCATCAACCTGACTCACTTTTAACACTTTGGTGTGGTGCTGCACTTCAGGTCTTTTATCCCCAACTTACACGGCTCAAATGGATGGCTCAGAGTCCTGATGAGTGTTCCATTAGGGAGACACAAACGCCTCAGGTGTGCAGCAGGAGAGACAAAGATATCTGGGAGGTAAAACGAGTTCATCCCGGGCTCCTTCCACTCACTTTGCTGTAACTGAAGCCGTAGATCTCAACTGTTCAAACAGGTCTGGGTTCATCCACCTGACGTTTGGCAACACAGGGAATGGCTGGAATGAGCACCTGTGCTGCCTTCAGAGGGACAGTGAGTGCTGGAGGGTCCCAGGGTCTCCTGGCAGGAGCTGGGGTGTCTGGGCTTGGGGGATCTCAGGGCACTCTGGTTAGATGCAAAGCTGTGCAGACAGTGGAGTTGTCATCTTTTATAAAACCTGGCTGTATCCTAGAATGACTGTGGGGAGAAATGTGCCAGTGTGGCATCTGGGACCCACACAGCTTGAATTTGGGGACAGAGAATACAATGTGCAAAATTTGAAACATGTTATTTTTGAACTATTCCTATAAAAATACGTACCAGCTCCCTTTTGGGATTAATTAAAAACAGACACTGGCTAGCCAATGGCTGGGATAACAAACAGTCTTTTGATGTTTTCAGGCAGTTGGAGGGTACCAGAACCAAAGAATTTAAATGAAATTACTTGGTTTATATCTGCATGCTCTAAGAAAACTAACCTTTTAATGGCTACACTGAATTTGGGCAAATCCACAGGGGAATGAGCTGAACCACAAATCCCTCCAGCTCAGGACCTGTCTCCATGAGTGAGTGGTATTGGGTCCCAAGAAAAGCAGAAACAGGTGGAGCAAATGTTGGTACTTCCCCAAACACTTCTCCCACTCTGAGTTCCCTGCATCAGGCTGCTTTTCTAAGTTACTCACAAAAGCCTAGAAATGGTTAATAGTTATTACATGTAGAGACATGAATATAACACATCAGACATGGTCCTAAATACAACAAAAGAAAGCCTTAAAGATGATGGTGATAATTATTTTTTAAAGCTGTGAGGCTGTATAACAACTGGCTCCCTGATGAACAGATATATCACTGCTACCACTAATATATTAACCTTTAATTTATAAATGGAACTCCGTATGGAGTGTAGCCAGTTTGATCTGCAAAAGGGGCTGTGAATCTTACAGGAGATGACTGATATTCTGAGTCACCATTTCCTGAGTTAAGGTTCACAGATTACTGACAGCCTGTGCAGCCCTTGCTGGAAACCTGATCTGGCCCACAGAGACATAACACCCTTTAAATATTTTAAATTTAGTGCTCCTTGATGAGTCTGCATGCTATCCCTAAGAAATTACAGGCACTGACAAATGGATGCTGGCCCAAAAGGCTGGAAAGCCAGAGTTGTGGTTTTATGCTGGCATTGAAGAGTATACCAAGCCAACATTCAACTCCTTGGAAAGTCAAAATCAGAATTAATCTGAAGTTATGGTGAAAATCTGATACTTTTATTTCTGCACAGATCTTATTTCAGGAGAAGTTAAACAACAGAAAAAAATATTTAACAGTTTTAAACCCATGTATTTTACAACAATAAAATGGTATTCCCTTAAAATAAACAAGCTAAATATCTGCTTATCTTGTAAATCCACACAGACACACACACACAGAATTCTTGGTGGGGGCATATTTCTGTAATTTATATTTTGCTTATTTTACACTAACTGTGTAAAATAAGCAAAAAATTTGCAGTCTGTTACAATGAAGCACATATGACATATTTTCTCCTTCTCAGAACATGATTTTAGATATTTGATGGCTACCCACAAGAGGGTCAGCAAAAGTGTCTAGAAATATGGAGGGATTTACATATAAAGAAGTGCTGGATTTTGAATGAGGCACATTGTGCTCAGGGAGGCACCTCACTCAGTTGGTCTTCAATTCCACTGGCACAAGATGGAGTTGGAATATTTGTCTTAGGGATGAAGGTTTAGCACAGAAATCTCAACCCCAATGCACTCAGGGACAAGAACTTTATGAAGTACAGTAACAAAAACTAGACTTCCTACTGGTTCACCATCTGGATATTATCTAATTATTAATTAGGAGGCAGAGGACACGAAGGAAGCTCACTCTCTGCAAGTTGTGGTCTCCCCCCCATGAATATCTGTCAACACTTCCAAACCCATGATGTCAGCAGACAAGGGCATCTACTTGAGATCTACACCACATTTTTTTGGCTGCACAGAAAATAAACCTGCAGAAAGACAAGAGAGTGTTTCTGTGCTCTGGTGACTGAAGGATGACAGAAGAACTTGCTGCACCTCCAACAGCAACTGGGAAGCAGAGCTCTGTATAATGTTATGTTACTAATGTAGTACTTGATTCAGTAAGAGAAATTCTTAAAAGATAATTTTGAGGCAGATGGGGGATCAATAGTTTCCTGTACAGTCTGTACTCTCTATAGACCAAATAGTATTCATACATCTGAAGTTTAGCAGATGGTGTTTTTGCATTAATTTTCCAGACTACCAACTGTAGGATACTCTGTTTTCAGAAAACCAGTTGCCTTAAGGCTTGAATTTTTTAAAGTATTTCAAATGTTTTCATGTGTTGTAGGCACACCTCTTACTCAGGTTCTTTCTCCCAAAGGTGCTGTTCTGATTTTGGATCTCAAAAAAATGAATTGGCAACAGGCTCAGACATGCAGGTTCACACCATGTTTGTAACAAACCATGGAATATGACAGCAGCCTCTCCCTGGAGGGCATTTGCTCCTCTCTGGACACAGAGCCACCCCTCTGCCATTGCAGCACTTTGCTACTTACAAGGAAGGAAACCAAACTGGTGGGTGGAAAGTACAACAAAACCATTCAACATCCTCACAAGATGCCAAGGACCATTTGTTTCTGTTTCAAATCAGTCCCCAAAGCCCACTCCACACTTGGAGCACCTGTTTTCATCTATCTGCATTTCTTTCCTGATTTAAATTATTTATGTAAACAAACAAAAAAGTTGAGGAATTATGAGAAGGCATTGTGCCTCTGAATATTTTAAGGAGACTGAATTATTCTTTTTTGGCCAGCTGTTGCAAGCAACACTGTTGAAAATTTGACTAGAGGTGTACATATATCAGGGTAGAAAAAAATGCATAGAAGTCACCATGTCATGGGCTTTGAGTTCTCAAAGAACCCCCCAAAACTGAGATGCCTTTGATTCACTCCAAAGGGGGAGTAAAAAAAAAACTTCAAAGAAGAATGAAAATCCTGCTACTTTGCACCTGCTTTAGCTGCAGCCAGTGTGTATTATTTATCATCCTCACCTCACTCCTGCATTGCTCTAAGCATGCTGAAGCCATTCAATTTAGCTTTCCAGTTTGGTCAGCCTGCCAGGAAGGAGTAATCCTGCCTTCACCTTCCCCAGCCCTCTTCCAAATGCAAATATAGTGTGACTGCTAATTTGTTGATTTATACAAGGTTTAATACACTAGAGTCATAAAACATTAAAGGAATCTTTCTTCAGTAAATTTACAGCTAAATAAAACTGTAGCTCTCAAGACTTGCTAGAAACAAGAGTGGCATTTTATTTGCTTGAAATCCATTTTCTGATTCAGTGAGGTGGACTGACATGGACAGCCTGCTTATTTAAACCACAGCATGTGCAGGATGTTTGGGTGGAGTCTTTCTGGGAAAAGAAATGTATTTTCCTACTTCACAGAGTAATACAGCTAATGCATTCATCTCATCTTTTATTGTTACTACTAAATAAGTATAATGAAAGACTAGCTACTTTCTGATACAATTGATGCAAAATAATTAAGGGAAAACCCTGCATAAGTGCAAGATGGAAGCTTGCCTGACATTGGTTGAAAATACATTCCTGAGCACTCTGGAAAAAGTTGAAATATGATCTCTCCCTTCTCTTCCCAATTAACAACTAATGGAGTCAGTATCCATGTCATCTCCAAAGTGAAGACAATGATGGAAATACCCAAAAGACCAGTAAAGGTGATTAAGTTTCCTAGAGTGCATCTTCAAACACTATTTCTATCAGTGTATGATTTTGCAACCAGCAGCAATCTGCATAGCACATCATGAAGCCAAAAAAAAAAAAAATTACCCCCTGTATATTTCAGAGGGATGTATATTTTGGAGGGATGTCAGAAAAGGCGTAGGAAAAATAATTTTATTTTACTACCATCAATTTAATCTCAAGTTTTATCCTGCCCATTTTTATTTCCATGTTTTTAGGCTATTCCATTTTGCTTTACATTACAGGAGGTCAAACAGAGCATTTGCATCCGTTGGCACCTAACACTGCAATTACACTGAGTTATACACAGCCCTCTTTAAAGGGAAGGAAAATAAACATGGGGTTGCATTTTCTTTTTTGACTAACAGAGAATGGGGAAATGCCCTCTGGATTTTAACTTCCCAATAACAACCTGGACCACAGGGCATCACTTGTGAACTCCAGAAAGTCCCCTATATAAGTGCTCTGCATATTGTTTGCAATTTTTTGTCTGGAAACCTGCTTAGGCACTTGTGAGTTCTTTCAGGCAACAAATTTTCTGGGTAAATGCCTAAAAAGAAGATTCAAGAATGAGTCAAATACCTATATTAGATTTGTTGCAACAGATTATTCAGGAATATCAGAAAAATATTAGAGAATTAACATTTAAATATGCAGTTTATCAACGGGAAAACTAACAGCTTCCCTTTTAAAAGATGTTCATTCAACAGTTCATTTGTAAAAATTATTATTTTCAATGAAATATGATATTCATGTTAGAATAAAATTATTTTGCAGCAGGTATGTTTTAGTTCAAAATCAGAATTGATCCTTAGCATGGTTTGGAGGCCCTTATTGACAAAGTTACAAAATAATTAAATATTTTAAATCCCTATGCGTGGTAGTGTGGCTTTGCTGATTTTCAGACTACAAGGCAGAACATCCAGTCCTTGCAGAAGTCCAATTAACAAGTAATCCCCAAAATCCTGTATTCTCTATGCAGTTTTCAGAATCTGTCAGTTTCTGAATCCCCAAACTTTGCAGCAGTATTGGGGCAGATCTATTCAAAGTAAATCTGTTTTGCTCAAGATAATCTCTTTGATATAACAATACCACAGCAGAAAACAAAAGAAGGTCTGCTTTCTCTGAAGTTTCTTTGGGAAGGGGATTAAAAAATTACCATCTTTAGCTGCTGTTCTAACAGCAAGCCTGCACCAGAAGGAATAATCTCCCTTGCCTCTTCATCACAGAAACAGGAGTGTCTCCTTAAGGATACAGTGCTGTAGGTATAATCTGATTTACAGAGGAGATCACTCCAAACTTTGCTTTCAGAACTTGCTGCAGGTGCAGGTAAAGTGCATTTCCACACTCGTGTAGGCATGGAAGGCCCCAGCACTGTCCCTGTACAGCTCAGCTACAGCATTCCCAGGAGTGTCCCTGCCAGGAGCCCTCAGCCCTGCTGCCCACGAGCTCAGCCACGCTGCTGGGACAGACACTGCCCGGAACATTGGGCACTAGGAAATATTTAAGCACCCTCTCATCTCTGAAGTAAAACTGGCATTGTCTAAAGAAAGTCCACCTCATTTCACACTCCATATTTATTTTTAAAAAAAATTATTTCAGGTTATTATTGACCTTAGAGATCATCCAGCCCATGGATGATCTGCCATGGGCAGGGACAGTTTCCACTAGGCCAGGTTGCTCAAAGCCCCATCCAACCTGGCCTTGAACACTTCCAGGGATAGGACATCCACAGCTTCTCTGGGAAACCCATTCCAGTGTCTCACCATCCTCACAGTAAATAATTTCTTCCTCATTGTCTAATTGAATTCCTCTTGCAGTTTAAGGCCATTCCCCCTTGTTCTATCACTCCAAGCCCCTATAAGAAGTCCATCTTCAGCTGTCTTTTGGCCCCTTTAGGTACTGAAATGCTGCTAGATCTCCTCAGAGCCTTCTCCAGGCTCACCAGATATCTGGGGTTCATACAAGTGTTTACACACAGCATTTAAAGCTCCTTGTTTCCTTCCATCCTGAGATTTTTCTGTTCTCTCCCTGTAATCTGATGCTCCTGTAGGCATTGAAGGAGGAGCAGTGAATCAGCTGGGAAGTCAGCTGCAGCAGTTCTCAGAAGTGAGTTTCTCACTGCGTTTTCTTCTGGTTTATCTTTAAAAATCTACACCATTTTAGAGTCATCCTCCTGCAGGTCTGCATACAGGCTGCTCCACTGCCCTTCATACCAGGCTCAGTTTCACCATTCATTTCCCTCTCAGACCTTGCCCCTTTCCAGAACAAATGTGCCTATAATCTCTTTTATTTCATTCTCCTAAACCTGCACCGGAATTTGCCATAATTTCTGAAAACCTCAGCATGACATTAGGCATAGGTTTGAACTCAGCTGCTGGCTAAACTCTGCCTTTTTGAGCCAAAAGCCCTGGGCTGGTGCCCCTCTGCTTTGGCAATGATGAATCCTTGCAGCCCGCAAGTAGCCCCAATTCCACCCCTACAGGATCTCATACTCCTCCCAAGTTTAAGTCTTTCACTAGCCCTAAACTCATCTTCAGTTTCTGCAGTGCTGGTTCCCCCTGAGGGACTCCAGCCAGAGCTCTGCATGCAGGGGATGATGCCTTGTTCTCTCAGACACTGCAGCTCTCCACATGGGCTGCCACATGGCAAAGAATTGCCAATACATATTTTCAGCAGTGCTCAGCTGCTGAGGATCCTGAAACACCTTAAATATTCCAGAAATTCATTTGTCAATCGACACGTCCTCCAAGCACTGATTCTGATATCAGTGCTTTCATTGTGCTTTTCGTTCAAACTGGGATTTATTTTCTCTCTTGGAGCTTTCCTCTCCCTACTACTGGAGTCACAGCTTGTTCTGACACCATTCCCATCATGTTGCCCACCACCTATTTACAAACAAAACTGCAGCAAAGATTGTTGGAACATCCAGATTTGGGTGCTCTTGCAACAGAATTTATCCATCAAGAGAAAAACTTGATTTGTGTGTTGTAGACTTTACACCTTCCATTCTGTTTTGGCATTGCCTTCATACATTTAATATTCATTCCCTTCACTCTTATCCTGGCAGCTGCAGAGTTTATAAATCCTAATCTGTCTCTCTGGGATGGTAAGGTTGTATTGCACCTTGTGTGATTCTCTGTCTCTCTCAAGATTAGTACCTTTTTTTAACTGTTTGCAAAAACATGAGATTGGAGAAAAGCTTTAACGCAGGGCCATGGATTAATCATGGTTATCAAAGCTCTTTTTAAAATGGATAGCAACAAAGCATATACACAGAGAGTGCACTTAAAATTGAAACTGTATTACAAGATTCCTTTTTCCATTTATATATAAATTATGCATCTAAACAGAAATGTTAATAATTTATTAAGTTGCTCAGCTAAATTCAGACCTTAATTAGTCTTTAGAATATCTGCAAAGTAAAAATATGTTGATTAGAACATATAAATTTATTATTTGCCTTTTCAACTCTTAGTATCAAATAAAAATTTGGGGTTGTTTTTAAGGGGGCAGTTCAGGTACCCCATTCACCATGCATACTTGATATTTTGTGGTTATTTTCTCTTACAGGCAACAAACAGGAAAGGATAAAAATATTTGAACAAATTCAGAATTTTCCTAGTACCAGGTTTTGGACATGCTTGGGACTTTCACTGTGAAACACACTCTGAGTGAATAAAGATTTACTGCCTTGGAATTGGTGTGAGGAAATAGTCTGAGGCAAAACAATACAGCTGTATCAGAAGGACCTCAGGTTCAACACCACTGGGGAAATAATGATGATGGAAAAAAAGGCACTGAGCTAAAAACTGGAAAAGTATTTTGAAAGTTACTTCCTTTGCCTTCACAAACACAGTTAGCCCAACAGTCCCATGCTCCTTTCTTGCTTTCTGACCAACAAGAGATGCCTTGGCCCGCTTGCAGTGGACCTTCTTTTATTTACATATCCAATGTTTCTAATGGGTCCTTATTCAGCTTTGAGTTTTATTTGAGGGTGGAGAGGGCATTAATTTAAATCCAAAAGCACAAAAGTTATGCTTTGAAAGAACCCAGACATGGTTCAATAAGTTGAGAGCAGGCCAGCTCTTCTCAAGGTTAGCAAGTTGAGCACGGGGCTAATAACTACGAGCACAGAGGCACTGACTGTGTGCCACTGCAATGTCACATCTTGGGAGCTCCAGCCATGTGCTGCAGGATGGTGATATGGCATCCAAAGGGACCAGGGAGGTCTGGGGACACCTGAGGATGATCGAGCTCCTCAGCACTGTTGTGGATGGGCACAACTGGCCTTGCCACCCTTGGAAAGGTCAGCAGCTGCTGGGAATGAATCCTCTCAGCTGTGACAAAGGGTGACATGGTCTCTAACGTTAATGGCACAGCCAGGGGAGGCACTGGAGCCTGGTCTTGCATCCCAGCAGACACAGTCTAGTCATGGATTCATTTTGCATTTCCATTTGGCTCAGCTGGACCAGGTCCTTTCTGTTCCCCCTCCAAGTGGGATTGTGGCTCTGGGAGCCTCAAGTCCACTTTCTGTTTTGCTCTTTGCAGTCAGTGCTGCAAGTCTTCCCTGCTTGGAAGCAGCTTCTCCCACACTATCCAGAAATACATGGGGGTTTTTTTTGTGTTTTTTGTTTGTTTGTTTGTTTGTTTTTAACTTTGTACACCTAAGAAATTTCTGTAGAGTTGTGAGTTGTGTTCTTCAGTGCAAATAAAGTCCTACTTGGTGAACTATAAGAGCTTTTGTCTCCCAGCCCCGCTTCACCCACTTCTGGTACTGCTGCACTTCCAGAGATTAATTTTTCAACCTCTGCTTTCAGTACTTTTTTTCCCACAAGTTTCGAAAAGACATAACTATGGAAAGTTTCTAGATATTGCTCTGCCAGTTTAAAGGTATATTTCACCTCTTTAGTGCCTTTCTTCCCAAACTGTAAAAAATATAGAAACACCCCCTACACCCTTCAATAACCAACTGTGTGTCTCTGTTGAAGAATATGTATGTGTACACACAGAAATACATCTGGAAGTGAGGAAATAAGCTGCACTCATAGTGTGTGAGGATGAAGTTTTCTAAACGAAATTCTCTTTGACAGAAGAAGTCCTGCTTCAGAGAAAAATATGTAACAGTAACTGTTAACGCAAAGCTGTCAGGATTTCCATGCAAATTATGAAAGGATGAGCAACCATTAGCATCCAAATGAGAGAAAACTGCCAGCCTCCATCATCTAGAGACAAACTTTTAAATATGAAGACTTTGCTAGGAAGTTTCCAAACAACAAGCACATCCCTTTGCCAGCATCCACCTTTGTTCATAATGCCCAGCTTCATGAATAAACATTCTGGAGCCATGAGATACCAATCATCCAGTGAGCAGAGTCCTGCAACTTTACTGAGCTCCCACATTACAGTAAAATCCAACTGTTAGATGCAGTCTAACACTAGAGGACCTCAGCCCTCAGGAAAAAAATAAATTACATACCTTCTCCCAAATTACAGAAAAGATAGGATATCTGCGCTCATCAAACGAGAGATCCTAGAGGCTGAGTTATTGCAGTTAATGAGGCAGTCTCAGAGCAAGTACCCTAACCTAAGAGGTCAGAAATTGAAAATGTGCCTGTAATTTGCAAAGTTTTTAATTTAATGTTTCAATTAAAACCCCTCCCTTGCATACCTCTTGCAGATCAGGGCACTTTGATCCACTCAGAGGACAAACACGTGGCACCTCTGCTGTACATGAGCAGGTCCCTCGTGTGGCACTGGCCCTGCCAGCCTGGCAGGAGAAACCTGGACCTAGGGAAAACTCAACTGCAGGCACATCCTTGAAAAAACCTGGGACTGTCCTTGCCAGTGTTGACAAATGTGTGACTGAAAAGCTCCCTCGGGAGGCTGCTTTGCTGCTTCTCCCAGGCTTAATGGAGGTTATTAACACAAATGTGGTTTTTGTGGGTTTTGTCCCCAGATTTAACCCACAGCACTTGTTATCCAAGGGTCAGGGACATCCCCCCAAGTCCAGCCACAAAGTGTCTGCCACAGAACAATCCTGAACAACCAGACAGCATTTTGGGAATCAGTCTGTAATTTGGGGGGCTTGTTTTCTCGCTCTCCGAGGCTGAGGGAGAGTGAGGCCCCAGCAAGGCCATCCCCAGCACTCTGCCAAAGCTGCTCAGCTCCTCAGGGTGACAAATGTGAGCCCTCACCAGCGTGGCTGTCACAGCCATCCACCACTGCCACTTGCAGAGCCAGGACATCCAGCACATCTCCACAGCTGCTCCCAGCCTTCACAGCTCAATAATGCATCGCCTAATTCTACAATTTCTATCAAATATACTGATTCAGAATTTCACCACAGGTCCTGTCCTGCCCTTTCTTCGGAGGAACAGTGGACAACCATCTCCTACTCACCATGTTGTCATGTGATTTTTAGAGATCTATTTCATTATTTTTCTCTTTTCCAGCCAGAGGACCTTAACCTGCTCAGTCTGCCTTCCCAGGGAAGTCATGCAGACTCTTCTGAAGGTATCTGGTTTAATGGATTTCACAGAAATTTCCCTAAATTCAAAAAATTCAGTGCTGTACTGAGCTCAAATATAATAAATGCCATATGCCCAAGAGGAAGTTCTGTTCATAGAAAACTGTGGGTTCTGGGAAGAAAAGGGAAAGAAGATTACAATAGATGCTGAATTTCAATACATAAAAAAAATGTCTCTGGTTTCTTCTGCAATTTCCCATCTTTGTTGTATGTCCCAACCACAGCACAGTAATTCTCAGTTCTTCTACTGTTCAAATAAATATCTTCACTGGCCCTTTTTAATTAGTAAGAATTTTTTTTAAAAAAACTACTTACAGTGAACTTAGCACTTGTACAACTATCATCTCACCAAAATAAATGCTCTGGTCAGAAACTATGCTTTAGCTAAAGACAGAATCTCATTTGCAATCCTGGTTTGGGACAGAGCAGTTATATTTTAAACCACTTATGATTAAAAGTTCTTGCTAGATTTAGATTACAAAAAAATCATATATTTTTAAAATTAATTTGTAGGGAGGGAACAGCTAAGATTAAATTCAGGGTTAGGCAAATACCTATGACTGAATATAATTTACATCTCCAAATTATTTTAATAAATATGTAATGCTAAAATAGGGATACTGTTGCTGGGCATTTAATTTTCCTATATATTGAATAAGTTATTTAAATTATTTACTTAAATTTTTAGCAGCTCAGCTATATCTTGTTCACATTCTTTCAAATCCCAATCTTTTACGAGGAAAACTGGCTCCAATGATTCTGGAGACATACACATTAAAATCAGGAACAGGAGGAGGTTTGAGGACAGCAAGTTTGATTTTCGGCATCTAATTCAAGTGACATGTCCCAGCACCCCTTTCCCTGCCATCAGGACAACCTGAGGTCTCTGTGACTGAGGAGGGCACGTTCCCACCTCGGACAGATTTACACGGATTAATACAAATATAACATATCACTGAGCCCCATGAAACACTCAGAGACAAATAAATGAGAAACAAGTCTGAGGATGAAACTGAGCCCCTTGCTTATTTGGTCCCTCATTTTGTTAATTAATCTTTTGCTTTGCAGTCGTGCCAGCTCTTCCTTCCCACAGGAAGCTTGGAGTGAGCACATCCCACACCACGGTGGGAAACTGGAGCAGCCAACCTCGGAGCCAGATCCTCCTGGCAGGACACTTGACCCACTGCCACAGGAGTTGCTGCACCTTCAAAATGATTTCAGAAGTGCATTAAGAGAGCTCATTTCACCTTGGAGCACTGTTAGGAGGTTACGATACCACTGACTTCATTTGCTGGGGAGAGTGGATTAATTGCCTTTGTTACCACTACTGAGGAAAAAAATTACTCTCGCTGGGAGTGTTTCCCCCAGGCACCACCAAGTTATCTTATAATCTCTTAACTTGCTCTTTTACTGGTAGAAACTTCATCATTTTCCCCTAATTTATATACACCCATAGATATTATATATATATATGTATATATATATTCCAGACCTGTGACAGATACCTTGTCCAACATCTTGCAGCCCATCAGGGTTAGTAACAGGAGCTTTAAGCCATGGAAAACTACAAATCTCATTTTCACAGTAAAATATGGCTTTATTTCTAGCCTTGAAAGGCCATGAAATGATAGGCTATAAATTGCACGTTTTAATATCTATTTATAGGCACTTCTATGGCGCACATCTATGTATAAAAAAACTTTCTGATTTCTAAAGTTCTAAAATATATTACTGTCCTCCACTTTCAAGGTCATTTTTGAGGAAGTCACAGATTAAAGGAGTCATGGTTTGCGAATGGCAGGGATCCATATGCCATGGGTCAATTAATGCCAAAGTACCAAACTGCTGCCTCTGGACACTACATTCTGTTACAGACATTATTCACACCAGCATCGTTTTCAGATTAATTATCTCATTAATATCCAAGGAAGCATTTCCTGGCAGGCTGTGTCTCTGCATCTCCAGCAAACACTGTTTGCTCCAGCTTTGTACACACAGCAGTGACCCATGGCAGGGAGGGCTCCAGATAGCAACCAAAACACTGAGCAAACTTTCTTCCTGAAATCAATATTTGTGCTGCATCTCAGGAGTTTCTCTTGGACTGGAGATCATGCAGGGCAGAGTGGAGCTGGAGGAGCAGAAATTGTGTGGGTTTTGTCAGGGCTGTGAGGAGCAGGCAGTTCCTTCTGGCAGGTGTTGCCTCAAGCCCCTTCTTGCAACCCTGAAGCCCTGCTGCCCATGAAGAGAACTTTCCCTGAGCGCCAAGGCTGGAGTACCAGGGATAAGCCATGTGGAGCCCTCCAGAGATGGAGCATCAGCCCACCTGGGCTGCACGTTCCCACCTCCACTCCCTGGGGCAGCACCACCAGAAGCAATGCTGCAACAGAAACCCCTGCACTCCCAGAGAGCATTCTCCAGCTTCAGGGGCCCACGTCAGCCTTTGCAGGAAGCCTAAAAGCCACCAGAATTGAGGCTGGCTCTAATGCCAGCTAGTGAGCACTGGGGACTGGGCTTATCCCCTTTGCCTCACCAGGGGAGTTGTTCCAGACCTGTGGCTGTGACCAAAGCAAGGGGCATGGCTGTGCTTGGCAGCACCAAGCACAATAGATGCAGAGTAGATATCAGAACTTCAGATGACACCTTTTCCCCCCCTTTTTTTTATGTTGACACAGACCTGAGCAGAATGCTTAATGCTGGTACACACAGCTACCACAGCATAAGATTTATGATTATTTTCATAACATAGGCCTTGTCAGGGATTTTTGATTTGATTTTGGTTGGATTATCTATTGCAATGCCAATAACGTTTCACAGTTTTTAGGATGCAATGCAGTCAAGGCTACTGGAAAGCAGGGACAGACCCACTTAAATACAATTTGTTAGCATCCTCAATTCTAGGAGCTGCTCCCCAGGGGCAGCAAAGTTTGAAATTCTCTACAAAGGAACTTCTTAATATTTTTTTTTCCATACAAAACTACTTCCATTAATTATTTGAATAAGATTTAAGTGAGATGAAAGGCTGTGCTGTGCCTTTGATGTGAACACATAACTATCATTAACATTTCATTATTAATGGGAGCCAGGCACACACAGTGGGAAGAATAGATCCCCTCTTATTTTAAGCTAAAGCTTTGCCTCTTTCCTCCACTGTTTCTTTCACCTCTAATAACTAACCCAAGGCTGGAACAGCTGGACAGATGCCTTAGTCGTGGTGACAGCCACAACACACCCTTGCAGTGATGGGAAGCATTTGCCAGCCCCCAGCACAGAGGTGGCAGAGTGACTTCCACTGAAGTTTCAGCTCTTGAGTAACATCTCCATGAACTTACTGTGGGGATCACATTTTGCCTGGCTGACCCCTGCCCCACTATATACCTCTTGCTGGAGAGTTTAGGTATTAATTTGGCTGTTATTTTTGCATTCGAGCACCACAGACAAAACAAAACAACCAAAAAACCTAAAAAAATCCAAAAAAACCCACGCAAACCACCCACCCAACCAACCAACCAACAACAACAACAAAAACCCCAAAAAACCCCCACAACCAATGCAAACCAAAACAAAAAAGCCCCAAAACACCAAAACCACCCAGAAACAACCCAAAACCAGGCTTTTTCCCCTAGAGACCTCTTTGTTAAAGTCAGGTACAAGCTGCCCATCTGAACCTTAGGAAGCATTTATCCCCTGTGAAGACCTTATCCACAGGAGAATATTGGACTATGAGCATAGGGAAATTTTCTGTAGGAGAAAGCAACTTCAGGAAAAATACTTAGTCTAGAAAAAGATACATTGCAGTGGTATAATTATGGCAATGCAAGTATTTTACTACACTACTGCTGACAGACCTACAGGTGTGGACAGGCTTTGGATCTGAGGCATGCAGGAGGTTTTAGGGAAAAATTAAAGGGTATAAGCACTGGGAAAATGATACTAACTGCATAAATAGGGCTGCCAACTCAGGAGTGAGTCAAGCCTTAAGCAAGATCCAGCTTCCTCCTAACAAAAATACATTTTCTCATTCCATATCTATTGTCCTGGTTTAGATAAGGAGATTGTACTTCTTTCACTGAAATACCATGTAAGCAAATTAATGAAGCTACCAGAAACTTAACTTTTTCACTTCCAGACTATATCATTTTAACTGTCCTGATTTTATGGTGCATTAATGTTGTTGTTGGCATTTATATGGCATATTAATTACATTCACTCAGTTATTTTCTCTGCTAAACTTAAAAGGTCATATCCTTTGTGTATACTTTTCTATATGGAAATTTGATTTCTTTAGCACACCAAACAGGAACTAAATCAACGAAATAATGTATTTTCTATGAAACGAGTAAATAGTATTCTGTGAAAGGACAGTTAATCTACAGGCTTGTTGTGAATGTGTGAGCAATGGAATGAATGTTTCATTCTATTTCCTGCAGCAGAGGAGCTGTGCAGCTCCTGTACATCACACACATTCTGCCGGTGCCAAGAATGCTTATTCCTGAAAGAGAAAAAATGGAGGGAGTTTATACAGCTTTCCATGTGCATAGTTTAATGCACAGAACAGAAATACTTTCCCCAAGAAGATGGCAGCATAGAAGACATCTGATATACTACAGGCTATTAAGTTGTCACTACGTCTACCCTGTATATCTTCCCTTGAGTACAATTCTTGGATGTTTACCTTCAAAAAAAAAAAAGTTATATTTTACCCCCAAAAAATTTCCTGCAAAAATGAAGATCAATGGGGTGAATGGAGAAGTGTAAATATCGTCTAGTGGAAAAAGCAGTCAGTGTATAAAAGTTTTTGACAACAGCTTGGACAATACAATGATTTTGCTCAGAGATGAGGCCATTTCATCATGAAAAGTTTTTTATACCAGAAAAATATTCATTGTGCTAGGGACCTGCTATATAGCATTTATCACAGATTTCCTTTGTCCCAGAAGCTGACATGTAGGGCACTACTATGAATTGCAATGTTAAGGTGCTTTTTGATCCTTTAATTTCAGAATTTGCACGATCAACAGTGCTCTGCTCCTGTGCTTGGGTTTATGTGGGGAGCTCTGCAGAGCAGAAGCCCTGGGGTCTGGGTACTAGGTCCTGGGAGGAATGACCCCCTGAAGTCCACAGGAATTGTGTCTGAGGGAAGCAGGATGCAGGCTGCTGGCAGCTCCTATGGGGTGTCAGACCTGTGTGCACAAACACTCTGCCCAGGTCAGGGGATGTGTGTGTGCCCCCATTCCTACAGCTACAGAAATTGCTCTCCTCTACACAGGGAGGCATTACATCTCAGCCACCAAATTGACAAGAACACGAGAGAAATGCACAGGACAGCAGCAGCACAGCCAGGGGACAGCGTGCAGAGCTGGGATGGGACAGTGCCAGCTCCTCCTGCAGAGCCATGCTGCCTCTGCCTCCCTGCCCTTCATACAGGGACCAACATTCTCAGCCTCTCCAGGGTCTGGGAACTGCCCTACCATGAATAAATAATGCTGCACCATAAACTAGTTACATCACAGTGTAATAACAGCGCTGATGCTCTAGTGGAAGCTGAGCCTAAGAGCTAAATAAGTTACTCAGAGGCCTGATCCACCAACTGCAACAAGACCTTGCACTATTTAGGTGTCTGATGAGCCAACATCTGAAACACATTTCTTCTGGCTTTTCAGTGGCTGGATTTCCACCAGCCTTAAAGCATGACACTGGTGCCTGGTGCTTTGCAAAAGGCACTATGCAGCTGCCACTGACAGCTATGACTGCTACTGCATTTGTGCACTGCTCAGTGCAGCTGTGGGGGCTCACTGGGACACGCTCAGTACAAAAGCCATGGAGAGGTGCCCAGAGCTGTTTGGTGGGAGGTCATTCCCCACCATATGCTATTTTTCAGGCAGTTTCAGTGCCCAGCACTGTCACAATGTGAGGGGCAGGTACACATGGAGGGTGTCTAAGGCTGGTGAATTAACATCTTTAAGTTTTGCCCCTTTTTTTTAGCACCCATCCTGCAAGGTAGCAAATTGCATCTTTTCACCCCAAAGACGGGGAAGTCAGGAGGGAATGATTAATACCACAAGCTTAGGTTTCCTTAGGTCATATCTGTCTTCCTTCTTATGACAGGCTGAGTGATTTTTTTTCCCTATTTCTGCTAAAATAAAGAGAGCTTTTAAGGCTGTAATTAAATCCCAAATATGAATTAGAAAACCCAACAGAAAATAATGACATATATACTAAAACCTAGGCAAGCACACTGAGCTACAGCAAACCTTCAGCATCTTGGGCTTTTTAAATATATATCCTTCAGAGGGGGTGGTTCCATACTATCACAACAAATATCTTGAAGGGCAGGGAACTGCCAGCAGTGGCAACACCAATATATGAAATTGCTTCTCAATTCTTCATATGACCAGTATGCCAGCAGCTGTAAATCTAGCAATGTAAAAGCAGCCTGAACCCGCTGGGCTCCAGTTGTGCTTATTGTAGTGTGGAATGGCCAGAAACTAGAAGTGAATATATAACCTAGTGACCAGAATTGTGCCAGGCTCCTCTAATTCAAGTAACTGGGTTTCTCAGAAAAATTTGGGGAGAACATGATTGCCTTTAATGGATCCTTTTACTCCTTGTCATTCATTTGGCACTAGGAATTTATGTTTTCACTAGGAATTTATGTTTTGTTCTGAGGCCAGCTGTTCCTCCACGATGCAAGGATAGGGGAGGAGTTGTAGTCCTGGTTCCAGGCCTGATGTTTTGGTTTTTCTGAAATTCTTTCTCAGGAAAAACTTGGTAAACATGATGAATGTTTTTGTAACAGTACTTTATGTAATTCATTCCTTCTGACAGGAGGGACTTCTTGATGTCCCTCTAGTTTGACCAATGTGATTGAAAAGGTTTGCCTTTGCTTCACTGATCAAATTGGGCTGTCTAAAATAGTATATAAGGGAGACACCATCCCTAAATAAATAGTCATTTTTAGCTTTCTGATTCTTGAAGTCTGTGTTGTTTGTAGTCTAGAATAGTGACAGAGAAGAGGTCTAAAACCTTCTGTTGCTGGGACTGGGGTGTGTGATGGGAATTTTCAGGAGGCAGGGCTCCCTCTGGAGCAATGCACTCCCTGTTACTGGGTTGACCCTGTTTTTACCCCACATTTTGGCCATGGGGAAGCAACATGAGGGCTGTCACACCCATTGCCTGTGTGGGAGCAGCCACCAGAAGCATCTCCCATTCTTTCCCAATTCAACCAGCCCACATGCATCTCCAAGGATGCTCCAGAGGATTTTTACATTATCCTTCCAGCTGAGGAAGAAGAAAAGCAGATGGCAGAAGATGACAGGGAGAGAACAGCTTTCTCCTGGCTGCTAAAACAGGGCTCTGACATTTAGGAGAGATGGAAGAGAGGAAGGGGGTCAGCTCCCCCAGCCCACAGTGCTCTGCCCCTCCTCTGGGTGCAGCCCATGCTTCAGGGGCTGTGATCTTCACTGGGATGTACACCCTGGCCTGCCTGCAGCAGCTGTAGCTGGGATCTAAATGCACAGGCACTCACTAGGTCAGCAAGGCACATGTGGAACGGGCTGGAGCCCTGTTGGGTGGCAGTGAGACTTAAGCACAGGAGATCAAAGCTGCATCAGCAAAGAATGGCAGGCTCAGGGTCTTGCCCAGGCACTCACTCTGCCCCCACACAGCTCTGTCCAGAGCCATCACAAACACCAGCCCCTGCTCTGAACCCAGCCAGCCGACCCCACACTGCAGCCTCCCAGGATTTCAACTTCCTCAAAGAAATAAAAAAGCAATGATAAAATTAGAAAGGGCATTTCTCTTCACACTTCTGGTGGCTTATCAACATTAGAAACTTAAAATAAATTAATAATACTAGATTAGTACTACAATGGAAAAATTAATTCAATCTTCATTAAAAAAAAATTCCTTTTATGCTGTTGGTGTCACTGTGATATGAACAGTGCTGAAGCATAAATCCTTCCCTCCATGAGGCCAGCATAATTGCATGCTGTGTGCTAGCTATTCTATCCACATCGGAAATGCATCCTTAAAACATTTCAGCTTAAGCCTTGTCAGTACTAATCCTAATGCCTGATGCTGAGATGTGTATTTTATTACTGTGTATAAATGAAAATGGAAAACCTTCATGGAGGATTACAGGGAGTAGTAATGACCTCCACAGCATTACGGCATGAAGATGTTCCCAGGCACCAAATGGGATCCTGGGATAAAAGTGGCATGTGTCTATATAACCTTGGCACACGCTCCTGGTACACATGTACCTACCAGCTGTGGGATTGTAAACATATGTCCTTTCTAGTGAACTGAATTTTCATTTAAAAGGAGGCTAAAAGCAAGGAGCGAGCAGGGGAGGTGGATTTCGGCTGAGGCAGCTAATGGGCTCCAGCTTCCCCCCAGCCAGGGAAAAGGCTGCTGTGGTTCTCTGCTGTCATGAGAGTGTGGATGGAGGGACAGCAGAGAAAACAAGAAATAGCAGGAGAATGAAAACAACAGAGGAGAACAAAGCTGGAGTGGTAAGGGAGAGGAGGGGCACAGAAAGTAAAGGAGGATGAAGGAGGAGAGCAAACAGGAAAATGCTGGGGATGGGGGATGCATCTCCCTGCTTTCATGTCGCACCTCTCCAGGAGGACAGTCCCTCCTGTGCATTTTAGGGATGCTTTGGGGAGGAGCTGTGACTGATCCAGCCTGTGCTGGGTTACTCCAGCCCAGTAACGGCTGCGCCTGGGATTACTCCAAAAGAAGAGGAGGAAGCACATATGGGGAAATGGAGACAGGGAAGCATGGAAACAGGCAAGGTTTCAGGCATCTGTGCACCCTAAAAACTGCCCTCACTGCCTTTTCCAACTGCAGTGAAATGGAAGTGAGATGCTTTGAAACCTCATTTTATTTGGCCCAGTTTTACTCTAATCTACCCTGGGGCCAGAAACACAGCTTTTCAATCTGCCAGAAAGTTGTTCTGCTGACCCTGAAATGTCAAACTGTTATAGGGGGCTGAATCCAAAATTGATTACTTCAGAGATCAGACAATAGCCAGTTTTAGAGTGATTTTTTTTTTTTAAGTCTTTCCTATGAACTTAAAAAAAAAAAAAAGAGAGAGAGAGAGAAAGAGCCACTTTTGCAATAAGAGCAAGTAACCACCATCTTTCTGAGACACCAGCAGTGGTTCTTTGCAGAGGAGGGGAGGAAGCACAGACCAACCCAATATCTGCTGCCACAGGGCAGGAATGGGATCCCAGGGATACAGCACACAGGGCAGATGTTTAACCCAGCACTGGTACACAAACACTGCTCAGGGGTGGATGGATGCCTTGACTGAGCTGCCAGCCTGTTTCCATCGTGAGCTCACCCCTTGCAGCCTTGCAGAGAGACGTGTGCCTTTTCCCTCCAGCCCACAGCCATTCCCAGCACTTCAGGATTCATCCTGTGAGATCCACTGCTGCAGCAGCCCCTGCTGAGCTCATGGGGACAGCCCCATCCCTCTGCCAAAGCCCCTTATTCCAGCTCCCCTTGAGCAAGGAGAAATGCCCTCAGGAAGTGTTTTTATTCCTGTCTCCAGCTATTAGCCCATCACAAACACCGTAATCTCTATGTTTATACTGTAGTAAACAAGTGCTCTTGCTAAATCTCAGCAATTATAAGTGCTTCATCCTTTTCTTTAGCCAGCCAGCAATAGAAATACATTTAATTAGTTAACACCCCCTGCCAATTACAACATCTGAGGAAAGTATTGCTGAGATCGTTGGTCCTAATTATTTTAATATTCAGGAGAACCACTTTAACATAACAAGATAATTACTCATGGATAAGAGTTTATGAGAGCTGCAATCCTTTTCTTTATTTTCTACAGTGCAAGTCTGGGCCTAGTTAAATTTCTGGACACATTTTCAATTTAAGATTAAAAATTGCAATTTGTGAGAAGTCATCAAAGCGCCACATGCTGGAAGAAAAATAACTATATGCAATCTCTGTTAACACTATAGTAAAATAAATACACCGTGTATTACATGCAATTAATAGTGGAATCTAAGGGAATTGGTTTGTTTCTGTTTAAAAAGATCTTTTCACATGTACTGAATTGATCAGCCACTCAGTTAGGACAAAACCCCTGACTGTTCCTCATTTTAGACAAAATGTGAGTTGCCCTTTACTAATCCAGCCTGCATCCTTTTGTGGCTTTATGAATCCTCCTTGCCTGCTCACAGTCATTGGGAAAGCTGAGCTCTAGTGCACATCTGAGGACCCCTTGGCTCACATTTCTGTTGTTTGCAGTGCCACCAGCAATGGAGGAGTTTTTCAGCTGAGAAAACGTTGGTCTTGGTACCTGTTATATTTTAACACTATATCATAACCAAAGAGATATCCCACAAGGGTTTTTCACATGCCAAATCCCAGAAATATATGCATGTATTCATCAAAAAAGAGTTTGGCTGGGGCTGTTGAACAATAAACTGTGTGCTGTTCCTTTCATGCACATTCAGAAAAAAGCCTTTCTTCCACATCCCTAAAGACAGCTTCAATATATAGGCAGCGAAAGATTTCAGTATTTCTGGTTCTGTATTTGTACTCATGGAAGTACAGCCTGTTCACAGTGGAAGCCCATTTTCAAAGGAAATTTTCCTTTAAGAAAGTAATTTGCCCATAAGTCCCACATTATGTATTTGCTTGGTCCCTTTACAATGCACTGGTGGGGAAAATGGGAAGATGAGAGATGAGCACCACCATTAAATGTCTCCATTTGCTCTGTGCATAAAGAAAGCACCTGATGGCACAGCTCTTGTTCATGAGGACAGGCTGTACTGGCTTTTAGGTTATGCCTACCCAACCATTTAAAAATATACTCAAGAGATGAATAGCCAGGCACCAACTAAAAATACAAGCTAGTCCTGAGTTCTGCTCCTTTCACTACTGCCACCACTAAACTTTAGAGCTAACCTTAGGTAAAAGAAGTTGATTACTAATTAGGTGCTTAAATCTTGAGAAATATTTTAGAATTTGACAAAAAGAAAAAGAAATGCCAGCACTACCCATTAATTTTAATTCTATAATCAAAATAATTTGAATTTATTTACTAGAATATTTGCTAATTTCACAGCCAACCACCAGAGCACACACAGAAAAAACCCTTTCCATATAAATACGTAACAGAGGGGGGAAACAAATCCACTTGATTTACTGAAGCAAACTTCGCCTTTAGCCCAAGTGTGCTTTAATTCAGTTGTAAGTTGTTATAAAAACAATGCATATCTAAACAGAGGTGATAAATAAGTGGAATTAATCCAAATAACAGGCAAATGTTAGGAGCAACATATGTAGAATGACTGCAAAGTTAGATTAATTTAAAATAAAACCCTGGAGTTATGTAAGCAATTACAAAAATTGCATTTAGCAGTAAAAGAGCAATTAAAACAACAAAAAAACCCCTAACCCCAGACATTATGTGCTGGGGACAGGACAGGGCTCATAGAGAACTTGGAGATGAGCTGGAAAAGCAATTGAAGAGAAAGTTTGTCTGGTTTTACTCAGTTATGGAATCAACGTGCTCAGATATGGCCTCATAATACACAGATGAAAGGCTCATTTCTCCCCAGATGGGGCTCAGTAATCAGATATAGAAACAGCTATTTTTAATGAAGACCTGCAAAATCATAAAGGCTTAGATGTTGCTGGCTGGAGTAAAGCAATGGGAGGCAGACAAGGCAATTCACTAATCTGCCTGGTGGCACAAAACCAAGCCTGATCAACACATTTTTCATAGCAAATCACATTCCTTCAGTAAGGCTGGCCCAGAAATGCAGCCATGCCAAGCCAGAGGGGAGCCTGGTGCCAACTGGCACACACGTCCCTCAGGTGGGAGAGCCCAACTGCATTACACAGCCTTGTACATTAAAAGACAGAAAATACCTGCTGTATTTTTCAGTCCATCATCCTGACAAAATGCTCCCATCAGTTCAACTCTTTTTTTCTTTTCTCATGTATCCAATCCAGTCTATTTAAAATCCTTCCAACTGGGGGTATTCATTGGGTATGCAGGCAGCCATCCCAGTAATTGCAGCAAAAGTGAACATCTCCAACTTAACCCCTTATTTTCTGTGTACACACATCATATCCTTTGATCCAACATGCTCTGATATGCAAAGCACTCAATGCTTTTTGAAATTAAGTACTATTTCCTAGTGGTAAATATTTTGAAAAATGGTGGCAGAGAAGACTGGCTTCTCTTTGCAGCACACTAGAATGCCAACCAAGAGCCACCACACCAAAGAAACAAAAACTAATTTCCTAATAAAAATCTTAATGGAATAAACACAGTCTCAGGAAAATCAAATAAATAATTTCAAATGTGAAAAATTTGTGTATTTCCACACTAAGCAAATCCCTGCTTAAGTCAGTGTCCAAACCAAGTTGATGTTTTACATGAAAGGAGCTGCAGGTTCTCTGTGGCACCTACAGACACAGTTTATGCACTGAGCACCTGAGATCCACCAGTGTCCCCCACCTGCTGTTAAAACACTTTGATAACAACTCTGCAGAAGAGAAGTGCTGTCAGATTCCTGGCAAAACAAAGTTAGGCTGGCCCTGCCAGGATAGAAATGGAAGCACGAGATCCTGGCAATGCAAAGATGGAAGTAGAACTCCTGTTCTGGGAAAAAGAAACCCAAAATCCAGAAAAAAACCTGAAAAAGTATTCCCCAAAATCAAAGAAAAACAAACAAAAAACCAAAACCCAAAGCAAAAGGAATTTTATATAATTCTTGGCAATGAAAGTATATTCTGTAAATTTTATTTCCTGACAAGACAATCTGGCATTTGCAGACAAATAATACCACACAGACATGGCCAGCCACTCAGCTCATGCTACTGAGTTGCCAACCCATCACAAAGCAAAAAGCAAACACCAACCCCACAATAGTTCCACAAAACCCTTTGTGATTCTTTTTGAATACTGCCTAAGGTATGTCTCTCATGCCCACAACAACCTAAGTCCATCTCTCCCAATGGAAGGTTTGCTCAGCAGTGGAAAATTGGAGGTGGGAATCCATTACATCCTCATTTCAGCCATGCCATGAGTGTAATATTCCCGTAATAAAGAAATTAAGAAACACAACAAAGTTTCATAGAAATGTTAAGCACTATTAGCAAGAAGTCAGAGTATGAACTTCTCAGCCAAAGTGACCTCAAATCCATTAAAAACTAAACTCATGGCTATGAGAGATACAGGACATTACAACACGTCCATTAGCAAGGGCCAGTGAACTGTGCTAAGTGGGCTGTCGAGCTTGCAATGAGCAAAACTCAATATCTGTCTATAACCTCATTTGAGTTCAGAGTTCTCCTGACCCCCTTGGGTAAAAGTCTGGCTTTTGGAGACCCTGTTCCAGCTTTTTCTGCTTCAGATTAAAACCTCCCCACTGATACTGGATGCCAGAAATAAAAAATGAAAACCTGCATACAAGAACATCGTTTTGAGGATGGCCTATCCTATTGTTGGCAAGATGTACTGTTTTAACACCTGCTGCTGCTTCCTTGTCGGGTATCTATGAATAAGGCTGAAGATGTGTGAAGGAGGAGAAATCACAGACATCATGCTACTTACAGCTTTGTACTGAAATGATATTTACCTTTCAACTCTTGGTAAAACAAATAAAATAAAAAGGAGGTCATTTCAGTCCTAGAATACTGATGGTTAAATAAACCAGCCCTCACTGTGAAATAAATGTTGCAGTAGTGGAAGCAGGGAGGGAGTGCTGTCAGCCAGGGACCCCAGCAAACTGAGCTGAAGTCAAAGAACTTTGTTGTGGCTGATCTCACTTTGCTGCCTGGAAATGCCAGCAGGGCTACCCTGCCAGAACCCCCAGCTCCCTCTGCCTTTTATCTTGTACACACCCTCAAGGTGGGGGGCGAGGAGAAACCCCAGCACTGCAGACACGGAACTGAACTGGGAAACTGAGAGGCACCCGACCGGATTTATTAGAAGAGCAGTGTTCAACCTAAAGAAAACTCCCTGCAAATGCAGAGATCCCAGTAGGGAGCTTTCTCATTGGTTCTCCTAAGTCTCTGAGATTTTGATCTCAGTCTCCCAAGGTGGGCTGTGGCTCACCTTTATGCATATCAAAACTGCCAGGCAGTGCTACTGCTATTTTGGGTAATCACAGGATGGAGCCCTCACTCAAAGTCTGTTGCCAGGTTTTCCAGGCAACAGCAAGCAGTTATACAAAGCCATCAAAAGCCACAGATGTTTACTAAACAACACCTTTTTTCTTGGTGCATTATCGGTGCTGGTTTATTTTGATTTGGGTTTTGTTTTCACAGTAGTGAAATGAAATGTAAGAGTAATGAAAGCCTTCCTTAATGCAAACTGGAGAACAAACATGTTTGTTCTTTGTAAACCCAAACAAGTTGGGCTGACTGAAAAATTCTACTTTAGAAACAGGTAAAATCTAAATGACTGAACAAAACTCGTAAGAGAGTCACAAGTTGCAATTTGCCAGCTCATAAAACACAGTCTGAGAAAACACTCTTCTGCCAAGATACAGCAAATCCCATGACCTGATAAAATAGAGTCCTCAGGCCCAGGAAATTATTCTGTGTCAATGACAGCAAAAGAGAGATGCCAATAGCCCAAGAATAGGAGTTCTGCCACTTAGGTGAAGAGGAAAGAGAGGGTTCTGCTATGTCACATGTACTCAGTGGAGAATTTTTAATTCAAGAACCCAGCCTAATGCTAAGCAAGCTTAATAGATCTTCACACTGGTTTAGACAGGAATGGCATTGGACTCCAAACAGCCTGTGTGAGCACATGTACTCACAACCACAGAGCAGGAGCTGGTGGTCTGCATTCCCACCATCAGGCACTAAACACCCTCATATGCTATCTCCACCAAAAGTGTTAAGCATCTTCAGAGTTCAACATTAACTCTTGATACAAGCATAAATGAGTTCCCAGCAATAATCTGCTCTTTTTTTTTTTTAATTTTGCTCTAATTATTAAGGAGCAAAACACTGATGAACAACACTGATTGCATATTCTAAGAAAAAAAAGTACCACCCTCCAGCTGCTCTGCTGGTGAAACACTTTCTTGCTGCTTGTTGGGATTTACTTTCAGCCCTTTGCATCTGAAACTAATTACTGCAACACCATCCTCAATATTAATTCCCTTCTCCTCTCTGGAATCGGAAGCAATATGGTACATTCAAAGATAATTTTTCATCTCTCTTGCTAAAGGAAGGATCTCAGCTGTTCAATGAAGATAATAGTAAATGAGTCACCAATTTCAGAAGGTGAAACTTTCTGACATCCCTTTATCAGAAACCATTGTCTGAAATTTCAGCTGGTGATTTAGGAAACTTTTTTTATATGAATGTCACCAAGACCTAGTGAAATCTGTCAGCTTTCTGTGTGATCCTAAAGACAAATTGCAGCAATATCTTGTCAACCAGCTCTGTTAAACTTACTTCACTGTGTGTTCTCCTTGCACCTGCTTCACTCTTAGTTTTCTCACAGAAAACATTTTGCCCAAGTTTATTCAGCAATACTGGCTGGAATTTTCATATTTTTCTTCATTTTTAATGAAGTCCCTTTGTTTTCAGTGAGAAGAAGGACTTACTAAGTGACCAGAATTTTCAGGAAGTTGCAATTATGGTGCTGCAGTGTTAAATAGAAAGATTGTGCCATCAGGTCCAATGTATCTGTGAGATGCCCTGTCAGAGTTGGTTTCAGGAAGTAAAGCCAGCCCTTACCCCTCTCCAGAGTTTACTCCTGTCTCCCATCACCTCATCATCCCCACTCCTGAATCTGTTTGGTCTCTGCAGTTTGGTGCAGATGCATCTCTGCCATAGCTCAATGTCTCCCTGCTAAAGGTCCCAATTCACAATTCAGCAAACAGCAAATGTGCTGCTTCCCACCTGCTCCTCTGGGCCAGGCACCTGAGGAGTGGCTTTGCAAGAGGCACAGCCTTTAGTCCAAGAGATGCTGCTATAGAGAATATGTACTTGTACATTTCCTGCTATTCATGGGATGCTGAAAATAAAAGGAAATGAAAAATCAGTAACTCATTCAATGGCCAGATGCAACTTATGCCCTTCCACATAGACTTCCCATTGCTAAATATTAATCATAACAATTAGACCTTCTAGAAGATGACATTGTCCTTTCTCAAACTGATGCAGAACACTAAGACTGGCTCCTTGAGTTCTGTAATGCCTGTATTATTGCATTGCTATGCATAACATTAGAAGAATTAAACAGTTCCAAGCTATACTGTTATGACCAAAATGGCACAACTGAAGCAGTGTTCAGCTTCTCCGCGTGCTCTCTGAATACAATCTGAGCCTTTGTTCACAGCATTTACACCTTGACAATACACTACAAAGAAAGTTAGAAAAGCAGCAACAAGATAAAACCAAACCCAGCTGAGGATCAGCCCTCCCAAGTAATTTAGTGAAGATGAGAATGAAAAGCTGTAAAATAAACTCTCATCCAAGTACTCTCAAGATCTACCTAGTCTGTATTTTTTAATCTATCAGGTTAAAATGAAGAACTCTTTGACCCCTGGTTTTTTCATCATATTGACTGAGAGCTTAAATTTGGCACTTGCCATTTGAAATAATGCAGCCAAGTTTTCACTGGATAAAACTGAAAAAGACAATGGAATGAAAGAAACTTTCATGCAAGTCCTGAAATAAGGACTATTTGTGTAGAGTTTATTCTGGTTTGGTCGTGAACTGAAGCTTCAGTTAAACACACATCCTTGGTCCATGCTTATTTAGATTGGATATTAAGAAAAAAATCTCCACTGAAAGTGCTGTCAAGCAGTGAACAGACTGCCCAGAGAAGTGGTTGAGTCACCCTCCCTGGAGGTACGTAAAAGACGTGAAGAGGCGGCACTCAGGAACATGGTTCAGTTGTGGCTTGGCAATGCTGAGTTCATGGCTGGATTCAATGATCTTGACATCTTTTCTAACCTAAATGATTCTTTGAGTCTATGATTTTGTGTCAGTGCTGCCATGTTCATTCCCTTGCATGGACAAGCCCTATGCACAGAGATGGCAAACAGCTCTGATTCTCCAAAGGCAACATCCCACTCTTTTTCTTGCCCCCTTCCCCATGTTTGTAGGCTGTCAGATGAATCACTGGCTCTTTGAGATGTCACTGTTTCATTAGGGGCTGTAATTTCCCCCTGTGTAGCCCACTTGTGTTTTGAGCACAGTTTTCATGCCCACGCTTTGGAACAGGAGAGCTGCGGAGCCAATAGCCCAGCTGAGAAAAAGCTTTGAGTGCGAGGATTAGAAGAAATTTACAACTGTTGTGTTTGTAGCATTTTGTACTCCATTGTTCCCAGAGATGATGCCTTCCCTTTTACTTGCAAGATCTTTGTGTTCCTCACTACAATCAAGGAGAGGAAATCTGACTGTAAACCTCTTTGTTCTATATTATCATTTCATGTTGGTTTGGTGTGTTAATCAATGTGTCAGTAATGGCTGCAAAGAGAACTCATTCAATCCTCAAATGAAGAGAAATCTGAGCTTTCTAACACTGGCACATTTTCTAGTGGATAAGCTTTTTCACAGAGTAATTATTTCATTTTCCAGAAAGATTACTGATTACATCACATTGGAAAAAACTAAGAGAGGGGCCCTTTATCTTCCCCATGTTTCTGCAATTCTTGTACAAACTTATACTTGTTACCAGGAAAAATGACAAATTTGCCATCTGATCAAAATGTTAACAAGGTAAGTGTCAGTGAGATGGATCACTGACTGTCACTGCAAGCCAGAACATGAGGATACATTGATATTTCTCAATATATTCACTGCTTCCCCAATGTTCACTAACAACATTTCTACTGCGAGTGTAATAAATCACACAGAAATAACAAGCTGCATAGGATCTCTAGGATATGATAGATTTGTCGTGATAGCAGCATCTGCAAGGTAGAAAACAATTGGTAATGATCTATAGAAAGACCTAATCAACTGTCATTTGCTATAATGTGGCAGACGAAGCAAAGATGTGAAATCCATAACACTTCTTTAGCCACTGCCCTCCCCATACACATACACAGGTGTCAAGTGGGGAATAGTAAAAAGAATAATGAGCTTTGGGGTCGCAGAAGTAGAAAAGAAAGTTAATAGCATGCTCTGGATGCAATCATTAAATTATACACTGCTGAACAAGGCAAGGGATAATCACAGAAGCTGCACAGTCCTGTGACAGCAGTAAAGGCTTTTAGCAAGCCTGCGCCTCCTCCTTTGCTTTATTTCTTTTACATCTATTTCATTATTTTAAAAAGTACTTTATGTCAAAGTAGGGCTGGATAAGCAAAGGAAAAGCACATTTTAAGTTCACAAGGGGTCTCAGAGGACTGAAGTCTGTATGTGCCAAGGCTCCTGCAGCACAGGAGACCAAAATCAAATGTCTGTTTTGGACTGGGCTGTGCCAGGCCCCAAAGTGGCTGCTGAGGCTTTAGTGCTCCTTTGCCTGCTCCCATGGGGGAGGGAAACACTCACCTTCCAGAACACACATGCAGGATGTGCAGCTTCAGTTTTCTGAAACACAAAAAGTCCAACAGAACTACCTTTCTGGGAGCTCAAATGCTGCCTAGGGTTAAAGCCTAAAGTCATGAATTATAGATACTGAAATATCCTCTCTGCATCACATCCCCCATTGCCACCTGCCTACAATAACTCTCAGGTGAAGAACCAACACTCAGCTAGAAACCCAGAAGCTTCCAAGGTTACACAAACTGTTCTGTGGAGACTTTTCTTGCTGGCCACACCAGGAAAGGCTCTCTGGAAAACAAGGCAGTGTAGTGCATGCAGGGGGAATCCTGGGTCTAAAATTTCAACAGTAAAATTCAATCCATTTTTATAAGGTTCAAATCAGTATTTTCCCTTTTTTTTTTTTTCTTTTTTCTTCTTTTTTTTTTTGTTTTCATTTTTTGTCCCTTGTTCTGTTTTGTTGGAGTTTTGTGTATTTTACTCCCCAGAAAGATTGGTAGAAGAATAATGGCTGCTTTGCACTACTTTGCTTACAAATCACATTTTGCTAAGTGAATGCATTTCTGAGAACACAGGAATTGCTGTGCTGCCTCAGCACAGCAGTGCTCTGCCCCAGCATCCTGCCTGGCAGCTGCTGCAGGAGAATGTGCAGAAAACCTCCTAGTGGGCAATTATGGGAAAACCTGTTCAGATCCAAAATCTTCTTCCAGCCCCTCTATCAGTCAATAAAATTGGCACATCCTGAAACGTGGAGGTTTTTCTCTTTGCAAGCATTTGTTTCAAGTCCTTCCCCATGTTTGGAACTTAGTATTTATTTTTCCACATCAGAGAGCTTGCTAAAAGCTACATTTTCAAAAGTCCTTATCTTCCTGCCTGGCACTAAGCAAAGCTGGACAGATTTTGGAAAGGACTCAGCTCCTTGGTGAAATGGAACTGCTGAGTTCTTTTGCAAATCTGTCCTTAAAGGGTCACAACAGGAGCTGCTCTGTGTACAGCAGTTTGAAAATCTGTCCTCAGTGGGAGGTGCTAAGCCTTCAGAAAGCTGGTGCTCAACACTTTTGACAATATGGCCCCAAGTTAAGTATCAGGGGCCAAATTAAGTGATTTAGAGGCAGAAATACCCTACTGACTGCAGTGGAAATTTCCACTTGCCAATGAATGGCTCAATAGGATTCTGGAATAATAGAGCCGTGAAAAGTGGATAATACAACAAATAAACATCAAAGGGTAAGACTTTCCTTTTCAATCATGTTTGCTTGTGCTCTGTGGAAAAGGACTGAAATATTCTGACGTGAAAGAAGGAGAAGGAATGGTTAACTGCACAGCCATGCATTTCCTTCTGAGATGAACACAGCATTTCTTAGGAATAGTGATTTCTTAGTATTCATATGACAGTCGGTAATGATGGTACGTCTTACATGATATATAAGACATTGGTGGTACTTGAACTAATCTCCTGGATTAGTCTCCTCTTCCTATCATAGAATGGTTTGGGTTGTAAGGGACCTTAAAAATTATCTAGTCCAGCTCCTCTGTCATAGGCAGGGGCACCTTCCACTAGATGAGGTTGTTCCAAGCCTCATCCAATGTGGCTTTGAACAATTCCAGGGATGGAGACATGCACCAAAGAGAGAACAGCCTCACATTTTGCCAGTTCTTTTCCACTCTGGGAGTGAAGCTTTGTCAGTCCAACTATTTTGCTTACCTAAAAATTATTTCCATCTCTCTCTTAGATATTTTCAACATTCAGCCACTTCCATCCATGATTCTGATCAAAAGTGAAGTTGGCACACAACTACTTTATGAGTGCTTGTGCATTTTTGACAAAGAATTTCAAGGGAACTTACTGGTATTTTAAATTAACTTGACCACCACAGAGCTTGAACCTCAGACAATTTCCCCACATTCCCATGGCAATTTTGGCCATCTTTACTGGCATAATTAAGATTTTTGTCCTTCAGTTCTGATGGAATATCCCATTAATGAAGGTTTCCTGCACATTTAGAGGAGAAGGCTGGAGCATGAAGTGAAGGAGGGTAATTATGTTGTGGGCTGGATAGAAGTACATCATGTTTCCTTCAGGACTTCAGATATCCTCCAAAGCCCTGGACAGAATACTGGTATTTACAGCTCCCTCTAAAACACCTGCAGGGGTACACAGGATTTTGGGGGCTGTAGCTACAGCCTGTTCATCGTTCACTGAGGCTGAAGGCATCATGTTAGGAGGACAGCAGGGAAGTATCAGGGTAGCTCATCAAGGAAGAAAATTGGGCACCAGACTGATTATCAGAACAAGGCTATTTAGCAAGTGTTAATGTCAGCTTTCTGTTGCAGAAATTATTTGTCTTGGTGAAGCCATGAAGTAAGAATAAAGAGACATAGACACGAAAGGTACTGAAGACTCCTTCCCCCAGAGGGAGAGAGCGAGGCAGAGGATGAACATTTTCATTTCACCAGAGGAAATCCAGTTATCAAGATGTAATCTTTTAATAAATGCTGTTCCATGTAATTAAAAGAAAACAACAACAGCAACAACAACAAAAGCCACTAAATGATTGTGGACCAGCAGGAAACAAGAAACTCTCCATGGAGAGTGGCAATTCAGAGAACACCCACCATACGGCCCACCTTCCCTATCCCCCCTCTAGACACAGGCCCATTTTACACATGGTGATTAAGGCACTAAAGCAAAAAGTATTAACATGATTCACATGTAGAAAACAAGGTTATTAGAAGTAGGGATCATTTCAGCATATTGTTCTCCCTAATAAGCATAGCAATGAGTAATTGAGTTTCAGGCAATCTCCAAGGTGGTGCTTTGTAGAGAAAACGGAACTTGGCATGATGTCTACTTTTCCTTTAATTACATTGCCCTAATGAGCAACTTTCTTTACTCTCAGCAAATTTATTTCTTGAGAAGAAGCAACAGTAATAAACACGTAAAAAGGATCACCAGGTAGCACCTGAGAAGAAACATCAGCAGCTTAAAATGACAAGAGATTGCTAAAAATGGTGGAAAAACACCAGATTGTTCTCAGCTTCATTATGCTTATCACTCTTAAAAGCAAAGTAAAGGATGTCAGTGGAGCACATTATTTAACCTGGGAAGTGTCCTTGTTCTACTGTTATTTCCCTTTTGCACATGCTCCTGAGAACAAACCAGAAACACGAAGTGCTGATACATCAGTCTACAACTCCTCTGCTCACGCAGCAGAAGAGGGCAATTCTGCCTCATGCCCTTGTGCAAGATGAAAAGAGAAAATCACATGCCAATAACATCCTACTGAGTGTCAATATTGCCACTGCAACCTGATACAGAGGATAAAGGGCTGGCTTTTCCAAAGTCTTTGAGATATTTAGACATCTGACTCCTGCTGAAAGTCAATGGCTTATCTTTTTTTAGAAAACCACCAGAGAATCCACTTATGGCAAAGGACTCCCTGAATCTGCCTTTCTGGAGACAAAAAGCTGGGACATTTCATACATATGCTCATTCTTCGTCTCCCTAAGCATTTGCCAGTTGACACCACACCAGTGAAGACAGACCCCCTTTTCCACAGCTGGGTGAACATGTCACCTCTTGTTAAAATTCCTGAGGTGCTCACCTTCAGAGAGCAGCAATTGCTGCTGCTCACAGGCCTTGGTTGAATGAAGCCAGTGCACTACCACGTGACAATCTGACTTTTTAAATGCCAGTAGTATTATTCTACAAGGAAAAAAAACAAAAACAAAAAACAAAACACCCCCCCCAAACAAACAAACAAACAGCCCCCCCTCAAAAAAAAAAAACCAAACAAACCAGAAATGGAAGCAAAGTTCTTGAGAGTCATTCCAGTTTTCAGTGTTGCTCAAAGCTGGGGAGCACATCCTGGAATATCTACCAGCTGCCTTAGGATCACACTTCCCTACAGGGAAGCAAGGGCTTCATATGCTGTATTACCCCACGTAGCTGTAGATGGGTGATCAATCCACCTTTTGCTTGTTCAGGGATTCATGGATGCATCTGCACTCAGCAGTTTTGCCCTGACTCACTCCAGTACTTCACAAGGTCCCTTCACCTCTCTGTATCAAAGCTGCAAGTACTGTTACTTAATGTATTCACAGAGGCAGGAGGAAACTTCAGTTATATACATATATATATATATACTCTGAGGTCTTCAAAAACAGTCTCTTCAGATGTAAACGTGTGAAATGAAATTATCTTCAAATAGAAAATCTGAAAGTGCCAATGGCAGCAGACACTGAAGGCCTTAAATGTTTATGCAGCTTTATGTATTGTTATTTCTTCAGCAAGCCTGCCAAGGAAATGGCAGGGGTATGGGAAGAAAGTATTTTAGCACTTATAGTCTACTCATAAATGCATTAAATGCAACTATTTCACTGAGAAAAAAGCCAGGAAGAGAGCAGAGGCCCATCTCCTAGGGAGCTAATCTCAATTACTGCTCCCAATCATGCTTCAGTGGAAGAGAACCCTGCATAGAGCCCGTGCTGTACGTGACCAGGCAGTTGTGTGCATTTGCCCCTTCAAGGACACTCATGTAATGAAAGAGAATAGACTTTTCCCTTACAAAAAGAAAGAAAAAAGTGATTGTTCAAGGAAAAGAGGAATTCTAAACCAGGCCTTCCATTAAAACTCTATTTATTACAATACCTAGCCACTTCCACAGAGATTACAATCCCTAGAAGCAAGATACCAGTACACAGAAGTAATTCACGCAGGCATAAAGAAGATACAATTGTTTGATTGGATTTGCTTATATGTTTACCACAAACTTATGACCAATTTTTGCAATTAAATGCAGGAAGGGATTCTTTGGCATCCTCATACACAATGCTGCAGCTATCCAGGCAAAGTGGGACAAAGGCTCCCTTACTTCCCTGTTTCCCTGTTTTTTTTGGAATACCTCTGCTTGAATAGCTATAATTAGCCTGTAACTCAGCCAAGTGGGATTTTGAAGCTTTCTTTTCCTTGGAGCAGTAAATGCCACTGCTCGATGTAGGCACCAGTTGTCACTTTCTCCAATTTGTAGGATGCAAAAGCTGAAATTGCAAAAATACTGCACTGTGCTACTTGAAACCCTTTCAGGGGCTCCCTGCAGCACAGGGAGCCAAAAGAAGTTGTGAGCTCACTTTGCTAGCTGCAACTCTTAGTTGTCAGAAAGATAAAAGTGTCCTGCACATGCAAAATTAGCAGCATGAGCTGTTTTTGAAAACAGATCATATGTTTCTGGTAATAAACTGAATTTTGGAGATGTTTCATTTCTGCCCCCAAGGAAATGCTGTTAACTCCTCTCTTCTGAGCACCCTGTGTGTTTTAAAACACACACTTAATTCCACAGAGAATATTCCATCAGGGATATCAGTATGTTAAAACTCTGAGGAGACATCACCTGGTGTGTAGTCACAGTTCTTTGCTCCCCCAGCCCCGACAGATACCTGTGGTTCAAAGCTGAGCATTTGGTCATTTTGGTCTGCCTGTGGCTCTGCTGGACCCCACCTGCAGCACAGAAACACTGAGCAGGGCTACAAACACTATTTAATAAATTTGAGGGCTGGAGAACAGTAGGAGAGAGGGGAGCAGATTCTCCCATCATCAGGAGGGAAATAGGCTTTTAAAAAGCCAGTTGTGTCTGTGCACAACAATGAAGCTTTATGTCTATATAAACTGACAAGTCAAATTGTCCTCCTGGGCCCAATTCTCAACATCAGTGCCATTTGAGGCGATGGCTGCCTCCTGCCTCGGCAGCCGAATGGCTCTGTCTGCCAGCAAGGGCAGGCAACATGATTAAAATAAGCATTAACAGAATGGTGGGTGATTAGCTTCTCCCTCTCTCTTTTTTCTCTTCACTTTCTCTTTTTTTTTCTACATATAGTTCGGGCCACCAAAGATTGCTAAGGCCTGTCCTTCATTAGTAGTGTACTTAACAAGTGTAAATTTAAAGTATTCATTTTCTTAAGGCCAAGGATTAAAGCAATTAAGGAAAAATGCTCCAACCTAGCACCAAAGTCAATCCTTAATATGGAAAAGAAACAATGGTGCTTAATAAAATAGCATGGTGCTTAAATAAAATGATGCTTAAACAAAACCAAATTGTGCACAATTATGCTAACACTCTTTTAAACGAAATTCTCACTCTGCTGCAATGTGTTATTAAAATTTCCTTTATGAAACTGAAATAACACTTTCTTTGCCCTCAGTATGACAACAGGTCTGTAGTTACTTTGCACTGCTTTCCTGGATAATACCCACTCTCATTCTATACTCATTTTACCATCAGCTTCTCTTGTATGGCCTTAATCCCTTGGCAGGTCTGCACTAGATTTCAGTGTGATTTGGTTTGTGTTTATCAACTACCTGCTCCAATATCCTGAACCTTAAAGAGAATGGGGAGCATTTCATTTGAAGTTCAAGGCAGCATTTTAATTTGGCAAAAAAAATCTCTCTTTAGAAAATGGCAGTTCCCTGATAGGTTGGTTTGCTTTCCATATCATCAATTCCAAAAAGCTGAGTACCTAGGATACTAGTGGGGCATGTTCTCCCCACCAGCGTGAATTCAACTTGCACTGTCTCAAAGGATAAGCAGAGATTTGAAGACAGTTTTACCTCAGGACTGGGAATACACAGGAAGCATCTGAGCAAGTCCAAGCTCTGACAGTGTGAACAGGCCTCAGAGACCATGTTCATTTTAACCTTCTTACCAGCAAGTTATTCTTGGTTGGAGGCTCTTTGCATGAAGTGACTTGCCAATGAAGTATCATCAAGGACACAAAAGAGCAAATACTCCTTGAGCTAAACACAACAAACATCCTACACAAGGCGCCAAGAGATCCTTTGCAATGGTCACAGAAATTTGCATCTACCATGTTATAGATGAAATGTAAGTGGTTCCTGGCAGCCAATGTCTTTAAACCTGGAAGGACAATGACTGTAAAATCCCTGAGGCAGGAAAGGGCAAGAAGCATCAAGAGCAGTGATGGAATGCAGAGAGACAGCCATAGTAGAGGGCAATGAGGCTTATCCATGGTATGTAAATTGCCAAATATATGTTGCCTTCCAGACAAAGCCTAGGTGTAAAGGGCATGTGTGTGATTGTGAGGGATGGCTGTCTTGATGGGAAACCTTCAATCACTTCTAATTCCTTTCTATAGCTGAGCTGTTTCCATTTCTCTAGATCTGGTGGAAGATACCACAATGAATGAAATGTCTCTTAATCAGATCAGATTATGATATCCTGCTATCTTAAAGTAAGTGCAGCAACACACACAGCATAGAGGAAGGTCTCAGATATTTCAGGTGTCAAATTAAGAAACACCTCACAGTGTTGGAAAGGGCAGAAAATACCACAAACAGTGGGAGAGATAAATGTGACCATAGGACATCTCCCAGTACTGCTACTGGGCCTTACTGACATATTTGTCAGCTTTGCCTTATGTAGGCATGGAATAAGCTTGCAGGGCATGCCAGCATTATCCAGGGGTTTCCAATCCTAATCAGACAAAATATTATGGTCCAGAAAATAAATTATCCTGTTTAAAATGAAAAGGAAGTTCATTTGATGGGAAAAAAAATTGCGTCAGGTTAACTAAAAATTATATTCTCTCCATCCATCTATGACATCAAAACCATAATTATTGGCATATCTCTAGATTCTACTGCAATACTCTCAGCTGGAAATATTCACACACAGTTCATCTGCCCTGCCCTGCTGGAGTCACTAAAATATCAAAAGACTCAGGAAGCAACTGGGAAAGGCTCATACTCCTTGGCTAGGAGAACCTCCTCTGATGCTTGCAGTCAGAAAAAGCAACATTGGCAAGACCAGGGTAAAATCTGAAGCCTACTGGGAAGAATTTATTTGCTGCTGCATCAGGAGATTGGGTAATAAACTTGTACCTAGGAAAACCAGAGCTTTGAAAAACACCCCACAAAACAACTTAGATTCTGCGCTGCTTCTGTCCTTTTCTATGGGGTTAACCATGCAGGGTGCAGAAAGAGCAGGGTCTGGCCCCAAGGGAGTTCAGATGCAGCAGACCGATCTCTCAGCAGGCTACAATATGTTCCCAGAAGGTGCAGTATCATTCCGAGGCCAAGGAACAGCCTATTAGCTCTGCATGCCATTAATTTTCATGAATAGTTCAATCTGATGCTCACAGGAGCTGTTGGGCATCTTTCCATTTTGTCTCTCAGGACCTGGATGAGGGCTTATTTATCTTTTTACTTCATACCTCACCTCTAAGCCGAAGCAGTTCAGTGCAGCTGTGCAGGTTTGCAGCCCTCTGCCAGGCTCAGTGCCCAGCAGCAGGCAGGACACTGTCTGCAGGTCGGAGTGATGGCATGTCACAGTCTAAGCCATTCAGGGAGAATTAAACTTCAGGCTTGTTTGACTAAACTTCTGAATTTACCACAGTTCCCCTGTTTTTCCAGCCTGAAGAAACAGCCCAGCAGGTTCTTGACTCATATGCCAAAATGCCTCCTTCATCCTTCCTGGAACTGGGAATGATTACTAATAGGTATTCTTGCTGAAATGATTTAACATAACATGCTGAATGAGATCACTAAGTCAAAGTATTTTTCCTAAGTGACTCTCTTGCTGCTTGCCTGAATGCCAGAGGGGAAGGAGGATAGCATGAAGTGAATTCTTTTGCTGGCTTTTTACAAAATCTCATAAATTACTGAAGAACTCACAGTAGGAAGTTTCACTCAGGTTCATTACAGGAGATCTGAGGTGCAGGTCTGGCAGGCAGAGGAGGATAGGGACACAGGGGTTTGGATTAACCTCTCTCCCTTTTCCAATGCTCTCCAGCCTATGCTGGGAACTGCAGACAGGCAGTGAAATGAGGTGGGCATGAGAGCAAGGCTGGTGAAGGGCTGGGCACTCTTTGCCTTGCGTGCACAGCCCTGGATGTGCATGGCTGTGGCAGCTGCCTCTGTTACAGGAGGCTGCCTCTGTTGCAGGCACCAAGTGAAACACAGAATCTGGGGAGGAACAGAGGTGTGCACCACAAAACTCACCTCAGCAGGCCAGGGATGCTCAGGGTTTCACTGAGAGGCCAGGCTGCCCTTACCCATTCAAATCTGTCAGCCTCAAAATTAACTTATTGAGGTCAGCACTCATAACAGCAGTGCGGAGTTTTGATTGAGTCTTCCTTTCTGAGAAAGCCCCATCGTCTCTGGCCCAGTACAGCTATTACCTGCCAACCTAAAGGATGATGAATGTTATTTATATTGCAGTAATGGCTAACCACTCAGTGGAGACCAGGGACAGGCTGTGCTATGGACTTTTCAAACACCCACTGAATGAGGGCTGCCCACAGATGTCTGGAAGTGCCAAGACTTATCAGGATAATGTTCTTGAATGTCTTGGACATGATGACCTCCAACAACTGCAGTACTTGAGCTGAGTGCAACAACACAGGGTGTTGTTCTACAGTAAAGATGTTCATTCATACCAAATTCTTATCAGTCACTGTGATATGCCCTTGTAATAGCAAAGAACTTATCTACATCAAAGCAAGTAACTACATGATAAGAGGCTTTTAAGTTCCTTGATTAATAAATGTGAAATACAATCTCTTTCAAACCAAACAGAAAACACAGAGGTATAAAGAGTTATTCTAATGGAAAGTTTTCCTAATATTTAGCTGCTATTGTTCTGCTGTCCAAGAAATAAAGTGAATCAATGAATAAGAACTACTCAAGATGAAGATGAGAAAAGTAATCTAGCAATAGTAAAAGATGAAGGGCCTGATCCTATAAAAAACCCTGTAAGACCAATTTAACTTTGGCATGTGCACACTTGCAGGAACAGGCTTCAAACAATTGCAGAAAAATGTAAGAACTGATAAACTATAGCTTTAGCTTTCCACTACAGTGAGCCCAGAGAGTGGACAGCTAACACTTCCCAGGAAATATCCTTCCAAGAAATGGCCCTGCAAAGATGCAAAGGCATTACATCTAAAATATTAAATGAAGACATTTTTTTTATTATTATTAGTGATTCTTTTTGTTTCTTGGAAAAATCACACAGTGACTTCTTTCATATGAACTGAGGTAAAAAATTCTAAAATATTAAGTGACACATTCTATCAAGGAATGCCTTAGAGAAGGTGCTGTGAAATAAGTGTCAGCCCCTCTTTTATTCCCTCTACAATTAATTTTCCACTACTACAATTTTAAAAACATATCCAGAAATCAGCAGGCATTTGTGTCCATCAGATACATGATTAAAATACAAGTGCTAAGAAACACCTTACCTTTAATTATACTTTTTACACTTAAAAGCTCTTTAGACAGGGCTGTGTCAGAGCTTCATAGGCAAAAGCCTGAAGATCTCAGAGCCCAGTAAACAGACTAAGCAGGGAACAACCTGATGTGCTTTCTGCTGCCTTTTCCCTCAGATGAGTGGTCACTCCAAAACTGAATGGGAGAAATTAAGCACACAGTGAGAGACTGCAAGTACTTTTTGGCTGTCTCAACTCTACAAGTCTCCTAAGAGGACTGATGTCTCAGCATCTGGGCATTCCTTTCACTGTCAGACACTAAGAGCAGTGGGATTTATCAGCAATCTGCTGAGCATATACAGATGACAACTGCAGAGCTTGGAGAGCTCAAAGGCATTTACAGATAGAAAGGGGTTTGCAAAAGACATGTTGAGCCAGAGCCTGTGAAAATTGCTCCCAATTGCTGTTAAACTTTTAGCTGTGGTAGTTAAACCAGGCACTGCAATATGCACAGTTTATCCTAGGTGTGCTTTACAATTGCACAGACTGTTTGAGGGAGGCTGATCAGCCTCCATGTCACATTTTACAAGGAAAAGGCTGTTGGAATGATTTTGGAAGGTGGTCTTTGCTGCCTAAACTACAACTCCATCTATCACTCAAATACATGGAAATGAAGTGTCATTTACAAACAGGTTTGGGATTTTTAAAGTACAAATTTTGTGAAAATAGATTTAAAGCTCTCTCCAGCACCCACATCTCACCTAATGGTACTTTATCCCTCGTTGATTTCCAGCCTGTTGCCCCACCATGATCTACATATCTTCCTAAATCTTTTAAAGTATCTTCTTGTCAAAAGGATATGACTTGCTGACATCACACAGAGATGCATTATATCAAAATGTTTTTGCTGTACTGACATAAGCTCCAAATTATTTCTAAAGTCAGCTGTATTTTCAATAATTTGTCCCTTTTTCATTTTTCAAAATAGCTTTATTCACTTATGATAGCAAATTGCTTAAATCCCTCCATCCTCAATCCATACAGTGATAGAACTCGGCACCAAACTTTTTATGGCAGCAAATGTGTTTTTGTTTCCCTGGCATTCTAAAAAAATTTAAATCTTTTTTCAACTACAGCCTATGCAAAAGTGTGTTAGCTCTGTGGTGTTCAAGAATAGCTAGTTAGACTCTGAGGCTATACATTCTTCTGCTAAAAGATACATTATCACATCTATGTCTAAATATTTATGCTTCTTGTTTGCTAAAAGCAACACCTACAATTGCTGTAATTGGAAATGACAAAATAAAAAAGAAATTCTTCCCCAATTTGCCACCCTTTTGCATCTAACAACACTAAATATATAGTCTAGTTCACTAGAGTTTTGCCCGTTTCTTTTTAGCTATAACAAGGGAGAAATAATTGTGTTTAAAAAGAAGCAAATGGAATTTTAAATATGACAGAAATGAAAAGAGATTTGATGGGTTGATGTGGCATCTGAAACCCCTCAACATATGTGAAAAGGAAAAGATCATAGATACATATATTAGATACAAAAACCATACAATCACTTAGGTGGAAAACACCTGCAAAATCAGTGAATCCAACCATTCACCCAGCACTGCCAGGCCCATCACTAACCCACATCCCTGAGAGCCCCACCTACACATCTTTTAAACACCTCCAGGGATGGTGACTCCAAACACTTCTCTGAACAGCCTTTTCCAGTGCCTGACAACCCTTCTGGTGTTAACTGCTGTCTCATTCAACTGCTTTTAACCATCACACCAGTAAAGATTGTCATCATGTATTTCCATTGGATCTCCTTGCTGAGCAGTCTCATTAAGGTTTTGCTCTTATTAGTGGGGTTTTCAGGCACCACACTTCATATAACTTGTCAGTAATATGCTTTCTTCTCTATTTTTGCATATTTAAGTAATTGAAAAACTTTAAAACACGCCACGATTTTTTGTGAGTGGGGCTTGACATCATGTAGATATCACAAAGGAAAAATACAAAAGCAGAAAATGTCACGATGTCTCTTTCAAGCAGATGGTATTGCAGTAGCACTGAACAAGTTTATATTAATTACTTTCAGAAAGAGAAGGAGATGTCATATTTCAGATAGAGAATCCTACCAAACCCACGAAGAACAAGCCATAAATTTAACAATAGGGAGATTTTTTCACAGAATCATTGTGACAGCTGTCAAACTGGGGAAAACTTTTTGTTAATGCCAGTACAATTGTTCATTTAAACAAAAGCCAGTGATTCAGTCACAGTGGAACAGCTCATGAGCCGAGCTCTGCCGCACATTCTGCACACATGCAGATATTCCATCTATATGCAGAGTTGCTCTTTAATTTCCATCTTTGGGGCTACAATGTGATTTGTCCAGAGCTGAGCAGAGTCCTACAAAAATTAGGCCAGAAGGCAATTTATGATTGAGTTGTAACAAGCTGCCTGTGTTTTCTCTGGCTGCAAAGGGGAGGTTTGGCACCCCGGGCAAGCAGCCGGTGTAGGACACCCTCCCTGCATGTCAGGCTGACCATGTGGTCACCCTCCTTCCCTGTGCCCTCAAAATAAGAGAACACAACTATTGGTAGAGATGCACCCTGTGTGAAGTGACAGACCGAAGTACCAAAGGTGTCAACTGTATCCTCCCTCAGACAGGGAGCTCACAAAGAGATCCCAGTGTAGATCTTGGTGCTGTCACAGGATCTTTGCAAGCAGTAAAAAGGCAGAGATCCCATCCCTCCACCCATGGGAAGGCCTGGACAATTAAGGACATTTACCAACAGCAAAACCAACTCTGAAAGAGAAATGGAGTGTAACTCTTACCTCCTCGTAGACATCATCATTCCTGCTGAAGTCTCCCGCCCTCCTTGGCAGCACATGGACATGAACATGCTGAAAACGTGAAACAAAATAATGGTGATTATCAAGTTCACGACTTTCTTTTCTGAACTGTCAGCATTATTCTCAATACACACAAGTAACCATGCACAGGCTCCCACAGCATTATTTTCAGAGGAAAATACATTAACCTGTTCCTTAACTGTATCTCAACTCTTTGGAGAATATAAAAGATGAAAAACATGAGTCTGAACAGCCGGTGTATTATATATGATCACATGTATGCGCTTCAGAGTGAAATGCCTGGAAGTTTAGGGGCTCTGTGGAATTATTCATAGTTGTCAGTCAGAGACATATTTAGCCACAGCTTTGAAATAACAATGTCCCTTGGAGCTGAGTGTTGTGTCTTTGGAATAGACGGGAAGAAGAAAGTGCTGGAGATGGGCTGAGGCGGAGAGTTCATGTGGGCACCCTGGGCTCAGGGCCCCCTGTCTGGGGACAGAGGAGCTGCTGCCACACCATGGACAGCACGTGGGTAGAAACCTGACAGAGGAGAACAATGCCTCTCACAAGGTTAAAAAGACTTTAATGTTTTCTTTTCCTCCCTGGAGGCTGTAGCCCAAATACAACAAACTGAAGCCTGTGGGGGCACAGGAGTCATGCTGGGGACACACCTGCAGGGACAGAATGTCAGGTGGCCCAAAACCTGTGAGGCACAAGGATTATGAGCCCAGTTTGGCAGAACCCCGAGTGTGTCCCTCTCCTGGCACGGGCTGTTGCCCACAGGGTAGCAGAGCTGAGGACTGAGCTGCACAGGCAGCTTTGGGTTACCCAGCTTGGAAAGGATGTGAATGGGGATATGTTTTTGTCAAAAGTGCTGATGTGATCTGGGGAAAACAGACAAAACTATGGGCAAGAACACAAATATATGACTTGGCACCTTAATGTTGTATTATTATTACCTTTTTTTTTTCCCTGACACTCTCTTCATACCATAAAGGAAGGGTGATGCAAGATCCTCAAAACCCAAGCTCTACTGGGAAAAGTACTTTTCTGCAGTAACTTTCATTACTAAAAAACATCACAAAGCATTCTTTTCTCTTTTTCCCTTTGTCTTTCACTCTTGAGTAAAGAAAAACAACAGTTGAAAATAATTCTTCAGGGAAAAAAACCTCAACACCTCAGTGAGGAAAGGCAGCAAATAACCTGAGTGATAGATCACATGTATGCATCTTCAGATCTTTTTAGATGGTGCATAAATCCTTTTAAAAAAATTACTGTATCAGAAACAGCACCAAATGGTTTGCATAGAATTTAGATAGCTTGCACCTGATTCAATTTGATGAGGTAGAAATCAGCTGAAACTCCTGCACCTCATGAAAACATTCTCAAAACATGGCTTAAGTCTATAATGAAATATGAAATCAAAAAAGGTTTTCTTAGGCTATTTGTAGGAAAATTCAAACACACCTATATTGTGTTAGCTTCTATCCATAATAACATTTGCTCAGTGAATAAAATGAAAACACAAGGATGTTCCAGTTAATGAAATATTCTGAATACCACACTATTTTTTTTCCCTCAGCTTTACCCCAGAGAAACCGAATATGTGATTTCTTATCATTATCCACAGCTTTCAGTGTATTCAGACTAGAGACGAGGGTGAATCTTGAGGGTCAGAAACTGTGTTTTTGAGTAATATATCAGTGATAGTGTTCTGATAGTGTATTATACTAATATATCATAAGAGCGAAAGTGCTCCTGTGATGTATTAGTGCAATGTATCATCTGAACATCACTGCTCGTATGATGTATTGCTCAAAATCACAAAGCAACTTTAAAGATGGTCTTCAGTAGCCCTAGGCCTGAAATTTTGCTGTTGGACAGACTTTCAAGAAAAATAAAAGTGTAGATTAAAGTTTGCAGGGATACCGTAAAATTTTACTACTGTCTCACACCTGTTGGTCTCGCTAGATTTTAAATTTATTCATAAGAATAGAGTCAGTTCATCTGCCAGTCAGTTTCCTTCTCTTCTGCTAAAGGAATGATAGCTTTGCTACAAGTATCAATTTGCAGGAATTTCTCTTGACGATATATATAAACTCTAATATCAGCTATCAAAAACCATATTCCCCAGAAGTTTAGGCATCTTTAAGCACAATTTTTATCTCTGGTGCACAATGCTCCAGGATGCACACAGGAGGAGATCTGTGTACCCGTGGGAGACGATTTGGAATATCAGAAAACATGCAGGGATGGAGTCCAAAGCTCAGTGCAGAGATGCTGCACTGCAGATGCACAGACCAGCACAGCAGGTAATGAATGAGCCTAATGTGATCTTCTATCCAAAATGGGCTCCTATGATCAGCATGGAAAAAAAAAAAAAAAAAAGAAAAAAAGTGTTTATAACAGCATATGGGCCACTTGGCATCAGTGGGGACATTCTCAGGGGTTAGTCACCTTTACTACATCCATTCTGTTCTCACACACTGCCAGGCTGCATAGCAGAATCCATCAACTGTATTACAAAACAAATGAATATTCCCAAGCTTTGAGGTAACAACAATCAGTTTAAAAGAGAGTAATTTTTTCCAGTCATCTGGCTTTTTGGGGTTTTTATTTTTTGTTTGTTTGTTTGTTTGTTTGTTTAACCCTGTGTATGGAAAAGAAATAAATATGTGGATTCTCCCCACTGTTTGTATAACAGAAGCAAAAAGCATCAGCAACAGTATTTCCCTTCTCTTCAGTTTTACCAAGAAATACACACAGCACAGAGCTGTGGCTACCCACATAGTCAGAAACACTGAAAATAGAGATTTCACACCTTCTCTAATCTGCCTTTCAGCTTCTGGCCTTCTCAACTCAGAGTGCCTGATACTTTGATTCATTAGGAGATCTTTAATTGATCATTTTTACTCCTTAGTACTATTTGTTACTGCTAAAGCCTCAATGCAACAAGCTCAATTTCCAACCTGTGAATTGGTTCAGTGGGAATATTCACATCCCAGATGTTTTGTTTATGTCTCAGTATTTTGCATCCACTGCTGGCTATAGGGAGGTCTCCCTAAATAGCAGTAGCAAAAATAACTTCAAGGTACCCACAAAATTAAAGTTGTTTCCTTTCCATTTGTTTTCCAAGCAAAATAAAACCCTGCACATACGAAAAAACCATTTGCAATTGACTGAAATATGTCAGAAGCAAACAAAACACTGGGATGCTTTTTTATTTTTAACCAAACAAATAGATTTAGGTAAATCTTCCATCAAAACACGGCTTGAACAGAAAACATCTAAACATTGACCAAAATTGTCAAAATAAAGCTTTTCAATTTTTTTCCCCCAGTTATTGTGGGGATTCTCATGCCTGGTGGGTGGCAGACAGCCTCATCACATTCCAGCGGGCTGTATTCAATCACTGTTGATGGTATTTCATTTTTTTCCTAAAAAATTGCTTTCCCCACATTTTGCATTATTTTGATTAATAAACAAGGAAAGCAACACACAACAGCCAAGACATTTACATTAATGGACCAATCAATATCACCCACATCAGGCTAGAAAAATGCAGGCGCACGCTTGCATTGCTTAGCTCCATTCCCTGCTCGTCAGGCACTGATGGAGGAAGCAGGACACTGACACGCTGGGTGTGACAACAATAACAACGCCAGCATGCAGAAGTCCCCAGGTGGAGGGCACTGTGTGAGTTAAAGATGCCTGAACCCCACTAGTTGCTTCTGATACTGGGGGAAAGATTTCCAGTCAGGGAAATCTAGAACAGCTGTAGCTGGAAGGAGGCTATGGGAGCTGGATTTTACAGCATCTTCAAAATTAAAATTATTAGACTGACAGTTTTCTAGGGTAGGGACTGCAGCTCCCTCTGCTTCACACTGTAAATAAAATCTCAGTTTGAGAAACTCCTAATGGTGAGAATTATCAGGTAATGCAAAATCACTTTTAAGAGAATTCTTTTTGAGACCTTTATGACAAGAATGACAAGAAAATGTACTGCAAGGAGCAAATCTGTAGTGCCACAGGGAACTAATGAGCCAGAGCCTGGATGCGATGCCTCTGGCCTCCTAGTGCAGCAAGAGGATGCTCTGAGGAGCTCCATGGCATTCCAGTCAGGACTGTGGGAGCACAGGGCTGCTCAAGGGCACTCTGGAGCACGCTCATCCCACCACTGCCAAAATCTGGCCACATCACAGGCATTTGTGGGATTACATGACTAAAGTTGCTCTCCGGTGAATCAGGGCTGCAAAATGCCCAGAAAGGCTCAGCCAAAAGACCTGGAGCATGTGTTGTTGGAGAAACAAGCATTCAGGTCAGGTGAGTTTTACTTCACCACTCAAGGCCATGCAGAAAGCAATGTTCCTGGTTATGGCTGGTTTTATATACTGAATTATGGTCAAATAACCAGTGTGTCACCACTGCACTGGATTTAAAATGAAAATACTAGACAAAAATAGACACTGAAAGAGATTTCCCAGGTAGACTAGAATAGTGAAGAGCAGATGACCCTGCCACACACCACTGGGGAGGACATGGGTGTTGCCTGTAATAATTCATGGACATTATGTTTTGTTCACTCAGCTGCTGTGCGGGTTAGCAGAGCAACAAAGCTCAGCTTCCAGTTGAAAGTGAGATAATAGTCTGTACATGAGCTGCTCAGCACCCAGAGTCTATTAGTAGTAAATGTTCCTAGAGCATGAATACATAAAAGCTGGGAAAGGGTCGTGCAGCCCTGAGGATGGGGGGGCTGACAAAACGTTGGCAGAGGAAGGGCTGTTCCCCCTGCATCTGCAAAAGCAGAACATGGCTGAGCTGTGCCTTTACACAGCAAAACCAGATGCCTTTCAGCAGCTTAATCCTTTCCCTTGTTACTTTTCACTCTTTCTACAGTCAAAGCTTGGCAGTTGGGGGTTTTCACGGTCTCATGGTGCAGCAGGAGAGGAAAAGCCATGATGTGCCATGGTTGTGGCCAGGCAGGAGGAAGGGAAGGAAGGGCAGGAAGGGAATCAGCACCTCCAGGCAGCAAGATCAGCTGGCCAGGAGACACTCACCAGCCAGTTTGCTGGGAAAAGGGATGGTGGTTTTCAGATAAGACCTTCCTTGCTGCAAAGTGCCTTGTCCATTATAGAGACAGGGGCTTCCTATGGGAGGCTTGATAATGCTTCTTCTAAACTACCAGATTAACTGTGGAAATTCCAAACTAATAACCATTCTCCAAGTAAGACTGTTAGTGGGCAATAAAGAAAATCAACCATAATACAGCGATAGCCTCATGAAAAATAGGGCAATTTTGTCCTCTCTGTAAATTGGGCTTCCATGGAGCCCTTGTTTGCTATCCTTGATTAACTGCTCAATTGTCCCTGTTGCAAAGTTACTCCATGGAAAGCCCTGCTTGTATATCCACAGCTCATTAGGAGAAAGCACTCCCTCTGCTGCCCCTGAAAATCCAGCTTGTCACTAGGCACAGGCACACCTGGTCCAGCTGCTCTTTCTAGGCACTGAAAACCCTCTTCCAGGCCTTTGACCTGCAAGCAAAGACATCTTCCTGGGAAAACAATTTCTATTCAGTGAGTATTTATGAGTTCTTGATGTTTTTCCAAGTCCTGAATTGGTTTGAGATGGAGAAACAAATCTAAAATTTTTTTAAATGTCCTATCCAGTATTAGGAAAAGAGCTTTGGACAATTAAAACACTCAATTTTCACAGCCTTCAAAATTATTGCCAGCATTAGTACTGGTTTTTTCCCCTCCCATTTCAGGAGTTATAAATTAGTCAAAGACAGATCACTTTAAAGGAGCTAATTTTTATAAAATAATAAAACATTCCAGGAAACTGCTTGAAACCATTCCTTTCCTACAAAACTGCCCTATTTCTAGAAATCAGCACTTTCTTTTCCAGCTTTACTAAAGCCTGTGCACGAGGCTGCACAGATGCAGGCCCTCAGCATCTCCTCCCCAGCTGGCATCTTTGCTGTGCTGGGGGTGAGGATTGCTCCAAACCCAGGGAGGCTGCATGGCCTGGCACACTCTTGTAGCACCTTTGGCCCTGGTTTATTAAAACACAAAACTGAGGTTTCCTTTTCCGCTGTCGTGAGGAGCATAAGGACGTGATACAGACGGAAAGGAGTGGCACAGACTGCCAGGCTTGAGAGCAGGAGGTGCAGGGGAACAGATTGATGCTTGCAAGGGAAGGACAGGGAAATCCATGTCTGTCTCAGAAAGCCCATGGCAGCAGCAGAGGAAATAGCAGAGACAGATGTGAGGGTAGACTAGAAGAGCCACTGGAAAACAGGGAGGGTTGAAGCTATTGATAGAATGAAGGCAGTGGTCAAAATTCAGTGAATCAAAGATGTTGTGCAAAAAGAGACTGCAAAGAAAGAAAACAAGAAACTGGAACAAGTCTTGGGAGAGAAGGTCACACAGGCTGTCCATGTGCTACTAAGCTGGAGTGTGAGGGCCCTTTGACATTTGTGTAAATCTGCATCTCACTGTGCATGCACCCTTAGGAAGTAAAATAAAGCTTTGCAATGATCCCTACCAACACTTATGCCATGGATTTGCCTGCAGAAGAGTAAGTATTAAGCTACTTGCTCAGTACAGAAAACACATACTTTGGAAAGCAACAAAATGAAGAGAATTTGCAAATGTATCAGAAACCTGACCAAGTGGGGGACTTGCATCAGAGTACATATTTAAACATGTAGATTCAGAAATGTGCAGATTCAGCATTCTCAATAAATAATGCATATGTCAACTGCTACGAAGTTTAAAGAAATGAGCTGTGGGTAAGCTAGAAAAGGGATGTAGACCTCATGAAAGTAATCACAGAAATATTTTTTAACCCATTTGATAACTGTAGTTATAACTTCCATGTCTGAAGGCAACTTCAGCTTTTGCAAGAGAAGTGCCAAGCCCTCCCCTTCAGCACCACACCCAAGAAAACTGACACAATAAAAAAACAGGTAATAAGCCTGTTTGTTGGAAGCGGTGATGAGAATGTACATCTCTTGAATATCTCATAAGAGATCTTCTGAAACACAGCAAATTAATAAACTGGAAATAAAAGTAGGCTGATTCTTTGAACTTGTGTTTCCTGACCTCTAAACTGGTCTGCAAGTCTGGGAATGAGGGTCCATGAATGGTGGCAGGAGGGTCAGGCCAAGGACCATCCCTTCCCAATATTCATTGTGTATCCCCCCTAGAGCACTCCTGGGGAAGGATGGGCAGACTGCAGGAGCAGCAGCTCTGCAAAAACAACCCCAAACCCTGGCAGTCCCTGGCCTTTTTTACAGATGGGAATGACCACTGAAGGTGCCTCTGAAGTTACTTTGGAAGGTGGTACATGCTCAGGGATAGCTGGAGAGCCCTGCCTTGAGGCCCTGCGCCTTTGCCTTCCAACAAGATTACTTTGCTCAGGTATTTTTGTGCAAATTTGGTGTTGCTGGGATGCAAATGAAAGCACAACTGCATTTCCCCTCACCTCTGATCTTTAGTTAAGTCTTGATAAATGCATATTGTTTGAACACTTGTGATATGTATAATTAGGGTTCTTTAATTTATGTTTCAATAAAACGTTCTATAATAAACATTTACTGCTCTGTGAATAAACATTTAAATGAAGCTCCTAATGGGGGTTACATGTTTTGAAGCAGTTCATGGCTTTGCTGAAGTCTCTGCCTATATTTAATGAGAGTCATTTCCATAATCTGTGCATTATTGCTTAAGCCTCCCTTTAGGAATATTTTACAAAGTAAAATTGTGTGAAATATTATCAGCCAAAGGAAAAAATGCTAAGAGGATTATCAAATTGTCCTGTTAAAGGGACAGCACAAACTTTCATTTCCCCCCTGAGATGCCAACACTGTAATTATATAAAACGTGCTTACTAATCACCACACCAGTGTGTTTTTACTGGGTTTTTCCCTCAGAGACCCAGGCTAAATTAAAAGGATAGGAGACCCATGAAAGGTCTGATATGAAGGGCAATATAAAGCTAATTTACTTTCTGATATTAATAAGAGGAAGGACCAAATCCTCCAGGCAAATCTTGTAGATGTCAAGGAACATTCTGCTCTGTGAGAGGGGCTGAGTTCTGTACAGAGCTGTGCACAGCTGCTCCCACGATGGGGCCCTGCAGCCCCACAATTAACACCCAGGGTCTCATCCTCATTTTGCTGAAACTTCCACCCATTTTCTCACTGACTCCAGTAATGGCAGGACTCAGTCTCCCACATGAGATATAAAGCACACTAGGTCAAGGGAAAGATTATTGTTGGAATACAGAGAGTTTTCAATTCTCCGGAGCCTCTGCAAGAATACAAACACCTGTAAGATATTTCTTCCATATGTCTGAGTACATTTGAGGAGAGCATAAAACTGAAATATATCTTTGCTCTAGCAGGGAATAAAAGCATTATAGTAGCAATGGCCCACTCCCCCTTTAATGCAGGGAGTAGGGGAGAAGAAGAGATAAATCAGTAATGTATGTGACAGGGGGAAGACAAGCCTTACATACCAGTTATTCTGAGAGGGAAATCATTATCTCTAATTTCTGTGGCTATTTTGTGGTCCTTTTAGACAACTGCTGCAATCTCTTCTAGGATGATGACAAGGGTCCTGCAGAATGACAATACTGTTTCTGTCTCCTCTTTCATTATTTAAAGATGTGTATTGGGTTTGTGTGGCCAGGTTTTGGAGCAGGGGGCTACAGGGGTGGCTTCTGTGAGAAGCTGCCAGAAGCTTCCCCCATAACCAGGGCAGCCAATTCCTGCAGCTCCAGGATTGATCTACCACTGGACAAGGCTGAGCCCATCAACAACAGGGGTGGGGCCTCTGGGAAAACAGATTAAAGGAGGGGGGAAAAGCTCTGTGTAAAAGCAACTACAGCTGGAGAGAGAAGTGAGATGTGAGAGAAACAGCCCTGCAGGAACCAAGGTCAGAGCAGGAGGGGCAGGACCAGCTCCAGACAGAGCAGCAGCAGGAGCTGCTGCAGCCCCTGGTGCAAAACATGGTGAGGGAGCTGAGCCCCCGCAGCCCTTGGAGGATCACCATGGGACAGGGGATGCCCAAAGAAGGCTGAGATCTCATGGGAAGCCCATGCTGGAGCAGGTTTACTGGTCTCCTGTGGGAGGGAATCCCACACTGGAGCAGGGGAGCAGCACAAAGGCTCCTGCCCCTGTGTGGGAAGGAGGAGCAGAGACAAGTAAGATGAATTTACCACAGCCCCCGTTCCCCATGCTCCTGTGCCACTGGAAGGGAGGAGGGAGGGAAAATCAGGAGTGCAGTCAAGCCTGAGAAGAAGAGAGGGGTAAAGGGAAGGTAGTTTTAAAATTTGGTTTTATTTTTCATTACCCTACTCTGATTTGATTGGTAATAAATTAAATGAATTTCCCCAAGTCAGGCCTGTTTTGCTGATGAGAGTAAATGGTGATTGATCTCTCCCCATCCCTATCTCTACCTACGAGCCTTTTGATGCATTTTCTCTCTGCTGTGCAGCTGAAGAAGGGGATTGGTAGAGTGACTTTGGTGGGTAACTGGTGCCCACAAGATGGAAGAGAGGTGCTACTTCACAGAGAAAGAAATGGTTTCTGATGATGGCAATGTGACCAAGTTCATAAGTTTCTGTGGAGGATGAAATGCATTCAAGCCATGCTGCTCCTCATCACAGAATCCATCAGTGCTAAAGGAGATTTCCAAGGCTCTGTGTCAGTACTTTATACCCTTAAGAATACATTTCCCAGGAACTAGCAAATATCTCAGTGCATACCTGTAGCATTCACTAGACTGTATTTAGTTCTTTGTAATATTAAAATTATATATAGCAGCTATGGGTTCCAAAACATGGGCTGTTTCCCTGTTTTATTGCAGAATGTGCACATTCATCACTAAGGTTTAGCTACTTCAGTTAAACCTTTTAAATGTAAATTATTTTCTGTTATAAAAAGCTGATTGTGGGAGTTTTAGTATTTCAAAGATGGTAATTTATGTGACTGGAACAAAATAAAACATTCAACAGAAACAGAATTTTACTTGATCAGAAACACTTTTATGTTTCAGTATAGTTTTCTTTTCATATTTTTCTCCTGCAGCATGGCCTCTGTCTTTCAATTAGCTTGAAACATAAGATCTTACATAAAACCATAATTTAATGCTATTTGCATATGTGTAATTTCACAACTTCTTTGCCTCTCATTTAAAGTATTTTTAAGGTATCATGAACAAATGCTTGAAATCCTTTGTGCAACCACTCAGGTGTTCACTCCTTAACAGTCCACAGAAGACTCTGGGACAGTGGGGAAGCAGTACCAGTCTCCAAAAACCCCTCAGCATTAAGTCTCCTCCCTTGCCACCTCAAACCATTTCAATGACACATCAGTGAGGGAGCTGAAAATTAAGAAAGCAGATTTTCAGCCTGTAGCATATGACTGCAGGTCAATCCCATTTTTCTTTGACTAACTTCCCCCACTCAGTATTAATTTGTTTAATTAGTTGAATCTGGGATACAAAACAGCCTCCTTGAAAATCAGACTTCAAAGGGGACTGATAGCCCTACAACAACTCCTTGGTCCCAGCAGCTGTTGGATCAGGCTTTGCAGAAGATTCTGACAACAGCCTCTCAGACATACAGACCAAGATCTTCTCCCAGGCTACCAGTGCAAAAGTACTGTCATTCTTGACTTCCCAAATATCTAGGATTTTTCTCACCATCTTTCATAATATCCAGCCCTGCTTTGGTTCTCTTTCTGCTCAAGCAGAAACTTATTAACTTCACACTTATTAACTTCAGCTGAAGTCCTTCCTTGTTTGACTAAATCTGGAAACAGATGTGCTAATAATGCCAGAGGATATATAATAGTGCATCCACAAACTTCACCAAACTTCACCAATGGAGTGCAAATAAAATGCACTCCATTGCCTTTATTCACTGTGTAATATTTTCAAGTTAGGTTAGAAAATGTACCAATATCCCTCTCTCAAACATTTTATTAACTTATTTTGTAAACCCTTGTGTGCCAGGCAACACTTGCACAGCTCCCACCTAAGTTGTGGTGAATGGCTGCAAGGCCAACATTGATAAACACACAGAAATGGATCTTCCATTGACCACTTGCTAAAACAAGAACTCCATCATTTCAACTTACCAATTTAATTACAGAAATGTATTATTGATTCAATCTTTCTTCATATTCATGAGCTGGCTAGAGAGAAGAGTGAACTGTTCTGCTTAGTACACTTTCACCTTGATAAACATGAATTACCCTAATTGGGAAAGAAGTTATTTCAAAATTGTTTAAATCCACAAATTCCTTTCAACAGGGAACTTTGGTGGATTTGTAAGGCATGCTGGCATTTGCCAGGAAGCCAGCTGAAACCACCAGACTTGCTGTCCTGGAGACCTTTCAACAGACACTTTGTCCAAATGGACTTTGACTGTGACAAGCAGGGCCATATGGGCAGAGGGGGAGCAGAGGTGAACAGTCTGTGATTGCGTCCCTAAGTCGTTTAACCTTCAGAATTACAATTCCACACACTCTGCCACCCAACAGGAGGCTGTACAAGCAGGTAAAAAGATAGATGTCTATTCTTAATGACTGTTTAGGAGACTGCTGAGCTCTGGTCTGTGCCCATGTTGGTTCAGTTCATTAATGTAATTAACCAACAATCAATCTTTTTAAATTAGTTACACAAAAACAGCTACAGCCAGATCAACTGGCATGAAAGTTAGGTCACGATCCATTTCAGCACGATTTAACATCCACACTGGAACAGAAGACAGGGCATGGAAGCATCAGAAACTGGAGCCAAATTCCTCTGAAGCCCTACAACTTAATTAAAGTGTGTAAAACTTGTGCCTCTGCCTTGGTCTTATTTGCATGGCCTTTTGTGCTTGCAGCTCAACACCTTGATGATATACAAACTGTTCAGAAAACAAATGGGAGGGAAAGGGAGGGAGGGAGGAAGGGAGGAAGGGAGGAAGG